>CAUJRU010000310.1:0-600000 GCA_963277665.1 Viscum album | reverse complement strand
AATCGTCCTTGGTTTATAATAGAACCACCTGTATTCACAAATAATTTCCATGAACCATATAAAGATCATAAATTAGGAAATCATTAATTTTCATCATAAAACCATTTAAAAAATCGTTTAATCCCATATGAAAAAATATTTCATATTTCAAAATACCCATCTAATTTCAAAATTATTTTCAATACCCAAGTTACATTTTAAAAAATAATTTGTTTTCAAAATATAATCATAAAAGGGAAATGGAGTTGTTATTTAAAGAGAGTATGAAATATTTTAAAGTAATCTAAACTTAAAATAATGGTTAGAGAGGTAGGAAAATCCATTTTCATTGTACACATTAAAATAAAACATTCCTTTGGTCATTTTTAATGTGAATCGAACATTTCATTCAAGGATTCCTCATTTTGAGAAAATAAAATTAAAGAATAATTATAATTTATTAAATTCTAATGTCCATATAATTATATAAATGAAATTATTTTTAAATCATGGACATGAAAAATAAAGATAGTTTGACGGAAAATTTTAAAAAATGTATTTTATAATGAAAAGTCCACTACAAATTTGGAATAATTTTAATAAACTACAGAAAAGAATAATATTAAAAAAATTATAAATCATGAGAATATATAAATTAATGATATAACATATCAATGGTATTGCATATACATCTCATATAATAATATAGGTTCATTAAATTTAAATATTCCCTAGTAAAAGGAAATTGATATGAAGTCCCTTACCTCGAGTTCGATTCATCATGATCATTCTTTTAATCCTAAATAATAGACATCTATTAATTATTTAATTATTTAATATTATTTTTAAATATTATTATTCAATTTATTTCTCTTGTTACCTTTCTATAAACTGTTACTTAATCAATTGGGTTTATTTCAATTGTTTTGATGATATTTGGATTGTATGTTAGAAAATGAATTTGGAAGGTTGACTATGGTCAAATAGACCATTATTTAAAAATTAAAAGAGTAATAATATTTATAATATTTATACTTAAATTATAATTTTGAAAACTAATCATGAATTATGGTGAATAATAATGAACTACATTACAATCGTGGAGATGGTAGGTCGTACATACGTATTAGTAACGTTTTCATTTTTCAATGATAGTTAGGGAAAGAATTTTTTTATTTTTTTCTATTTTGAATATTTTCCTTATGTTATCAATAAAATATAATATTCTTATATGTATCATCTATGTGATTTAGTGATGAAAAATGAGTCGCATCACTTCGTTGAGGCGGTAGTCCACCCGTACACATAAATGACATTATCATTTTTCTATGTAGAATATAAAATGATATATTATCATTGAAAAATGATAAATATGTCCTGAATATAATAATTATTTCATTTATATAAAAAATATTCATTATATTTATCCTTATTACCTTCCATTTAATGCGTTTGTAAAAAAATAATTGTCTGGTATTGTGAGGAGGTAGTTCGCCGTAAACACTAGCAACGTTATCATATCCCCTATGAAATGTAATATAAGAAGGTATATATGATAAAATAACTTCATAAGTTAAAATATATTTAAAATTTAATATATGTAATTTAAATACACTGTTATAAAAATCCATGAGAGGTGATTATGTAAAATGAATGACATCAGTTCACAAGACTTTAGTCTGTTGTACACACGAATGATGATTTTCAAATCCCATTAGATAGAAGAGGAGATAGATTTAGGTTATTACATTAACAAAATAAAATCAAAATATAAATAAGATATTGGTTTTATTATTTAATAATAATTTAATATGATTTAATATAGGTATAAAATGAAATAAAATAAAAACACACGGTTAATCATAGTACCACTTATTAGGAAAATATCATTATTTAGTCACTAAAAACATTTATAAGATGGATTTTGGAACAAAATAAGGGATATAGGTCACGGTGAGGGGAGTCATGAATATATTTGGGCAGGTATTGGCCATAAAAAATGGATTTTATGATGTGAAGTGGATAGGATAGTGGTTAGATTTATATAGCTGATGTGAGTCCCACACTTTTAAATTATGAAAAGAAAAATGTATACCCAGGTTTTCCCCATGGAAAAAGGTGCCAAAATGGAAAAATATCTATAATTTAAAATTATAAGATATATAAATTTCCATAAAATAAATTTTATAAAATTTATTTGGTCATTTTAACCCTTATCTGTTTAGTTTAACCCTTCGGTACAACCGTATTAACCGTCACCATAATAATGAATTTTTATAGTTTTCACTATTGATTATAGTAAAAATTTAAATTTACTTTTTTTGATAATATAAAATATTATTATAAAAATATATAAAACATTTTATCAAATTAAATTCACATAGTTGAAAATTTTTATTTATAATTAATCATGTATATGTGATGAATAAGCGGGTTTTTAAGAAGTGTATTTTTCAAGAAATAAATTATTTTATATTAAAATTATGATTACTAAAAATAATTGCATTAATAAAATTTTATATTTATTGATATTTAATATATAAATGCAATGTAAATAATTATTCAAATTTTATTATCTTAATTAAATATAATGTAGAAACATTATTCACTTTAAAATAGTTTTCCAGAAAAATAATCCAATTACTAAACCCAAAAATGAACTTAGACTAAAATCCAAAATAAATAATATTAAAACGTAATTAATTATATTAAATATAAATAAAAAATAATTATGTTACTTTTAATTATATTATAATCATAATGGGACTTTAAAATTATTTAATTTATTGAATTGAAATTTTAGTTTACAAAAAATGATATTTTTCACTATTCATATAAATACAATACTTCTTGAAAAATAATGAACTTTTACCCTAAGTTAATTTACATATTCGGATTTAAATAATGAAATTAATTTTTTATAATTTAAATTATATAATTTAGTAATCAATCTTTTAAATAAAACCCTTATAAGAAAAGAGTTTAGTTCAAACTATTTCCTTTTTTTATGTAAACAATCTCTTAATATTTTAATATTGAATATAACTATATAATTTATATAAAATAAATATTATATCATTACTTGGGTTTTAAAATTAATTATATGTAGGAATATTTAATTTATCTTCTTCATATTTCATTTATAATTTCTGAAATTGTTCTTCCAAAGCATCTCAGATAAATAGTTAGATTCAACCATAAAATATAATGACACAAAATTAAAAAAAATAAAGAATTATCACATGATTACTTCATGAATATTATAAACATATAAATATAATATCATGTTATATTTACAAATATTCTATAAAAAAAAGAAATTGTTATAACATGTGTTTTCATAAATCGATCATTCAGAATTTAACCTAGAGAGAGAAATTATTACAGGATGAGGATATTTTAATACTAAAAGTAAAATAATTGGAATAGATTCTAGGAATACTTGGAAAGTGGATTGTACTTATTAATACATTTCAATCACTCAATTTATGATTCCTTGGTGAATATTTGGATTTTACAATGGAAATATGGAGGTTTAAAGTCCTTACTATCATAGGCATTATATGGAATTGTTTGGCATGTTTGGATTGTACATGTACCTAGAATTGTGACCTTTGATTACTTATGGATTATGTGTTCCATTATTTTTTTATTACTTGTGTAATATTTTATATAATATAGAATTAATTATTGTGATATATTTTTCAATATTATTTTATTCCATACATATGGATTCTTCATAGCCAGTGCAATCTCTATTTCAATGCCCAGGTTGACAAGTGGCCCTAACAGACATAGGTGACCCATTTAAAGGAGATCATAGACAATATGATGCATATTTGATGGATTAATGGATGATTTTAGAGCCTTATATTTTCATTCATGGTTTAATTTCATATCACCTTTTGAAGAGTGTCCATATACGTCAGTTTGATCTACTGGGGGTAACATCATTGCATATGAGAGAGAGAGTCAATTATAAAAGTATTCCATGAAATTGTACCATCATAGGCAATCAAGTAACTAGAAGTCATTGGGAATACTTTCCATTAAAGGTGGATGTGTTTTTGTTCCTTAATGGTGAGACATACATTATCCTTAAAGGTGAGTGTAGTTTCGTAGATTGATATAAGTCATGAGTTATGTTGCATGTTATATTAATCCTATAGAGTTCCAATGAAGGTTTGGTTGGGGATTTTGGTATCTTTTTTGTGTACGATAAATCATTGTATTATTGATTATATGGTAGGGTGTTAATTTTTTTTCATCATGTGAAAAAATTCTATATAAAATTGAATCTATGATAAGGACACATTTGTAGTGTCCTACTAGGTTTATACTCACACCAAGTAAAGGAATCCTAGTGCACGTGAAGATTTCCTGACCAGGGATCTAGAAAATTAAAATGTCCATGTGATTTTTTTCTAAGTAGAATAGAGTTGGGACGTGGGTGTGGTACCAGAATAGACTCCGGATGGTTTCCTTAATAGTTGAATTTATTATTCTACAAATTCTATTTGAACTTGCTGGTATGCCACATTGGGGGTCCATTTGATTACACTTGTGTTTTTTGGCTTGATATATGTTATCATATTTATTTTTATTACATTATTTTGTCTTATATATAAGGATTATATTTTGTTATTATCATATAGTTATTGATATGATAAACAATGGTAGAGTCACCCCACATTACATTAGACCCTCACTAGTAGTTGGAAACCTATTGTATAAGGGCAGGTGTGCAAGAGGTTATGTGTCACTTCATCTTGGACCCAATGGTTTGGATTAGGGAATTATAAACTTCTATAAAAGGAATTGGGTTTCATTTATTTTATTTTAGTGTTATGGTATAAAGGAGATGGGTTTTATGGAACTCAGGTAGGGGAGTTTTCACGTGTCTTGACAGTTCATGTGTAACAGAACTTTTAGTTACTAGTGATGGGATTATTATTACAATTTTATGGGATATGGGTGTGTTCATGAATCATGAGTAGGAATATAGGTCCTCACCCAATTTATATACCTATAGAGTTATTCATAATATTTATTTATTGAAGTTAATTGATTTTATATAACTTTGGAGTGATATATTTATATTCTATGTTGTTTTGATATCTCTATTTAGCATTAAGTTGTTGAACACAAGAATGTTGTTATGTTATATAAATGAATATGATTGACATAAAGGAACCAAAGACTATGACTAGGCCTTGGGATGAATTATGAGGGTTCTATACTGTCTGTGGGTAACTCCTAAGATATGACTTTTGATAGGAATCTCTATGTGTTCCATAGAAGTTCATAGTTTTTCCTTTTATAAAGTTTATATATGAATTATAAAAATTCATTTAGCATTTTAAAAAATTCCACTTAGAGATTCCAGAATCCTTTTGCTTGGGATGGAATTTCTCTTTCACGAAAATCTATATAAGAGGAAGAATTTGAGTGAGATTCTGCACCTACTACATTGGTTCGAGTAATAAATCCACCCCATTTTGGAGACTCTTGGGGATATTAATTTATATCTATATGCCTTTATACTTCAGGGACCTTCTATTATGTGGTCGATAATAATGGAATAAGAAAGACAGTGTGAGGTTTCTACATGAGAGGCCTTGATGATACTTTTATTCAATAAGTTATTCCCATACATACTGAATATGAAATGATCATAGAAGTTTATAGAGTATCAGTAAAGGATGATGTCAGTTTCATTTTAGTTGGATCATTTCATGAAGTTTCTTATGATTTTGTCCTCTTTTGGATGGGAATGACGCACAAAACACTAATATTTTTGGGATTTTCCTTAATCTAAAGATCATACATTAGGTTAGTATATTTAAACTAATAAAGTATGCTCAGGTGATTCAAAGGGCCCTATCTTTTGAGAAGGGTCTATAGGTGAACAATCTTATATGGTTTCATCCATATTATAGTTTGCTAATGACCAGACATCCTAATTCCTCAGTGAGTGAATTTTATAATAGTAAGAGTAGAAAGGCTGGGGAATTATTATGGGATAAAAGACTGGTGGATCAGAGTATGCCTTTTATAATCCATCATTACGAGGCAATTTGACCAAGTACTAAAAATGTAGATGGAAAGGAACTTTCAATACATCACGTGTGAGGTCACCTATGAAGTTCCATTGAAGTGGAAAGATGGATCATGTACAATTGTTTTTCTAATATTCTATATCCAACTTAAAGGATGTTAGGTCAGGGTGTGGGAAAGGTTCCTTATTAATAGACCTAGGTACAACATGTAATAGGGAAATAGATGAAGTATTCACTATAGAGACAAGGTCATGCTCCAGATGCAAGCAAGATGTATGAAATGGATAAGGTTTCAACAGTTGGTAGAGAGGGAGCATTTATATTTTGAGGTATGGTCTTGATTTCCTCTATGATATATACTACATTATTTGATACTAGATATTCCTATTCTCATATATACACTCAATTCATTACTATCCAAGATTTAAGGATTAATTTATCTTCTGTGATAATCTCTATTGAAATGAATTTTAGAATGAATGTATTCCATCTATAGTGATTTCTTGAGGGTCCCATAGTTATTTTTGGGTATATATATATAGGACATTATGAGTTTTGTAATTACTAGCTTCAACATGATATTTCAAAATGTGTGTTTCACCAATTATCAAGTTCATATGGACCATTACCAATGGCATATATCTTTCATGATGCAAAGACGATAATGGTTCATGGTAATTAGGGAGTGTGATTTCATAATAGGTATGATGGTAGTAGACCCTATTCATATAGGGGATATCATAGTGTTAGTTCAAGACTCATATATTACAGTTTAATCAGCAATAAACTCAACATTTTTCACTAATGGTGGATAATTATCAGGATGTCGTCCTATAAAAATTATTGGGTCCTCCTCCAAATCAGGGGAATTGAGTTTTATATTGAACTTGATTCAGAAGCACAACTGATATTGATTACCCCATATCATATGACACCAACTAAGTTGAGAGAGTTGATGGTGTAGCCATATTATTTATATGACGGATGATCTATCAGATAGATGACATCATCATAGAGTTCTCCCATGTTTTTTTCAAGAAGGAAGATGGTAGTATATTTAAATTTTTGGACTATAAGAATTTTAATTAGGTAAAATTGAATAACAAGTATCATTTACCCAAGATATTCCATTATTTGATCATTCGTGGGAGGATGGTGGATCTCTATGTATGATATTTAATAAGGCTACCATCAATTGTGGGTCAAATGTGAGTATATTACCAATATAGAATTTAGAAGTAGATATGGAACAATAAAGTAACTTTTCAAGCCTTTTAGTTTAAAAAATTCTCCTATGGTGTTCATGAATCACATGAATAGTATTTTCCATCCATATCATCACTCATTCTTCATTATATTCATGGATTAAATCCTTATATATTCAAAGACACCAGAAATTATTGTTAAAAACTGTGAGATTGTGTTGAGTTCACTTTGAGAACATTATCTGTATGCCAAAATATTGAAGAGTATCTATTTTATTCAGGAGGTCTAGTCTCTTAGGCATGTAATTTCTTGAGTAATGATTTCAGTAGACTTGAAGAAGGATGGGTGCATGGTGTCTTGGTCACATTCCATGATTGTGTTTGAGATTAGAAGTTTACATGGTAATGTTTTGTGATATCAATGAATCTACTAGGAACTCTCCCTTTTGGTAGTGTCGATAATGAATTTGACTAAAAAGTGGAGGAAGTATGCATGGTCTGATCAAAGTAAATATGTATTCCAATAGATAAATAAGATATTAAAAATATAAATGGTTTAAACCCTAAAATATACAACTATATTATAGGATGTGTAATTTGATGCCACTGGTGTTGGGTTGGGAGTGGTATTGATGTAAAAAAGAAAATGGTATCATATATGGGTCACGTTAGCTAAGAAACTCTAAGAGGAACTACCCAATTCATGACTGGGAATTGGAAACTATATTCTATGATCTGGAGTAATAAAAAAATATCTTTTCAATGAGTTTTTTTCTTCTAAATAGATAAAAAGTATAGTTGCACATGCTATTCATACATAGATGTTATTTCATTTTAGATAAATATTTGTTACATAACATAATGATCCATTCCCTAAAAGTATAGGTCTAGTGTATTTGAAAAAATGGATATATAAACAAGTATTTCATATGATATATAAATCTTATCCCACATAGTTCTTCATAAATCAAACCCATCTTAGATATATCATACCTAATACCTTTCTTCATAACTTTGTGAAAGGAAACATAAGAAAGGGTGATCTCTGATTATCGGTAAGTGTGAAAAAGGGACATATAAATGAACAAATAAAAAACATGCACTTAAGGGTATAAGAAATTGATCATAACATTTGATAACCACAACCTTCATATCAAAGATAATAATTTTCAATCATGGAATAAATATTGACATTTCATAATACATTAATAAAAAAGGAATCAAAGAACATGATCCATGAGACAATAACCTTAGTATATTACATAGATTTGTGGCACACACAAAATCATTGAAACTCATTTATTTGGTAGTTAGAGATCACTTCCAAGACTATCATAGTTGATTGAGTTCACTCTCTAAAGTATTTTAATATCCATGGTTCACTCATATGACCATCAAAGTATACTAACACTTTTACTATGATGTTTTAAGTCCTTATTCCAGTCTTATTTATCCCATGGGATATCTATATTTACCCAATTCATTAGAGGGGTATATAATACTAGGCCCACCCATCACATAATCAAAATCATAGATACGTGTTCTATAATATTATAAAACATTAATTATAGCATAACCCATGAAATAAAATTGTTTTTATAAAAATCTCATGATGACATAACTCGTGGAAAAGAAATGGGATTCATAATCATTTCATCAATTCAATATAGCTTAACCCATGGGAAAGGAATGAGTTTCATAAAAGTGGTTTCATCTTAATAATAAACCATCTAAAAAATAATAATGATGGTATACTTGGATCATATCCCCATTAAGGATTAGGAAACATCAAATTATGTCATATTAGATAGAAAATTCTTTTAAGATATCTCTTGAAATTTTTTTTGAAGAAAATATATTTTATATTTTTAAATCAATTATTCATAATCTAAATATTTTACAAATATTAAAGAGTTTTTTTTAAAAAATCCATGGAAACATGAAATTTAAGCATCAAATTTTTGATAATCTGTGATTGTGGGACGTTTTTTCATTTCTTTATACCTTAAAAGAAATATTTATTTCAAATTTTTGGTAAAAATTAAAAAAAATTGCATCCAGAAACAAATAAAAATATTCAGTTTAATCCAATTTTTAAAAATTAAAGAATGGGTAAAAATGGATTTAAACAATTATTTTATACTATTTCAAAAACATTAACACCTTTTTATAAAACATGGACATGGAATAAAAGATATTTTTGACAGGATAGAGAAATAAAGTTGTTTTCCTTTGAAACATTATTTCAATCTATTTTATACATAAAGAGTGAAAAATTAATGGAAAATATTTAATATATGTATATATTACTATTTTCTATGAAAATTGAAGTGATTATTTATAGATATATCATAAAATTTCATCATCTAATGCAAAATCAGAAATAATCCTGATAAACAATGATATTGTAACAGAAAACCATTACCACATTACAAAATTTTGAGACATAAGAACAATGAAGGAATGAAAATTATATGGGTATTTAAATCCCAATAATTTTCATAAAAATAAGCATAATTTCAATTAATTAGAAATATATACCACATAAAAAAGAAAAAAAGGTGAATATGTCTCTCATCGAAATAGAAGTGAGTCGAAATCCCTTACCTCAGGTCTAAATTTCATCATATGTGATTGAAACTCTTGTATAATATATTTTTATTGTTATAAACATTTTCTATAACCATAATATTATATATCATATCACATATTATTTACTTGTAACCTTGTATCACCCATTTATTTTTGAATTTGTTATTAAAATCAATGTTCAGTGTGAAAACTGCTTCATTTTTCAAGAATGTTTCTGTTCAGTAGTTTAGGAACAAATGCAATTATTTTGGTTCCATAATCTCATAAATTTTAATAATGATATAAATATAATTTTTTTAAGAATATAAATATTTATATTCATTCATAAAATATATACAAATAAAAAATTATTACCACGTTCATTGATGTGGGAGGTCATTTATACACATAAATGATGGTTTAACTTTTCAAAGGATGTGATGATTGAAAGGTAAGTATTAATTCACCTTCAAAAATAATTATTATATTTTATATATCATATATATTCATTCAATCTTTCCTTATTACCATCTATGTAAATGAAATATAAAAAATTATTAACATAGTTTCATGGAGGCAGTAGTCCATACATATGCACAAGTGATGTTATTGTTTTCCAATATAATAACAGGTAAGAAGGTAGATGTGATATTATCATTTAATAAGATAAATTATTTCATAAATAAAATATATAAATATTAATTTCATCATTATATCTATCCTTGATAGGGGTGATGAAAAATTAAATAAATTGGTTCTTGAGGAGGTAGTCTCTCGTACACAAGATCAATGATTCTATTTCCCATTTGAAGGAAGGTGACATAGATATAGGATGTGAAATTAACATAATTGGTTCTCATTATATTTAATAAGAATGTGTTATTATTTAATCATCAATTAAAATTATTGTAAGTAGGTATAATAACAAATAAAACAGAAATGCATGGTTAATATCAATACCTCTTTTTCAGACTACCTCTTAAGTTTTATAATTAAGCTTTCTTATTATAGTTTTGTAGTAAAAATAGGGAAAATAGGTAATGATAAGGAATGTAAGAAAGTTATATTGATATTTATTTTCAAAAAAAATTCTTTAAGTGCTGAAATGAGAGGATATGTATAACCTATTATAATTGAGGGGAGTGGCGCACTTTTTTGTTTTCAAAGTTTTCAATAATATAATGTTAATTCCATGAAAAAATGGTTCAAAATTTGACCATTACTAAAAATAATATGATTTAATAATGAAATATGGTCATATAATATAAATTATATAATTGTTTATGGAATTTTAACCCTTATTATTTAATTGGACCCTAGTGAACCTATTATAACATTAATCACGGAAATAGATTTTTTCTATTTTAACTATTGACTATAAAAAATTAGTTGAAATTATTAACTAATATTAATTATTATCATTAAAAATATTGAATCCAATTTATCAAATTAAATTCATGTAGGTGGTAAATTTTAATTTTAAATTAAACCCACAATCACGATGAAAAGGATGTTTTACAAAAAAACGTTTTCTTAAGTACAAAACTTTTTATTTAATAATTCAATGTAAAATTGATTTGGATGAACTAAATTGGAATATTAATAATAAAAAAAATAATTATAATTTTAAATTGTTTTAAAATAAATTTAATTTTTTTAAAATTCTATTAATGAAATGATGATTTTAATTGAAATCATTATTTTCTTTATTAAAAAAAATTAATCTTTCCATTAAATTATAAAATACAAAGTGTTATATAATTTTTAATAGTTTATTAAATAAATTGATTTATTCATGAAGAATAAATTTTCTAAAATTTTTAAAAATTAATTTTAAAATAAGTGATCAAAATGGGATGAAATTGGTTTTTATAAATAAAAAATATGTTTTTAACATACATCAGATTTCATTCTTATCCAAGGCCAACAAAAAAATATTAGATGAATAATAAAACATTTTATGGAATATATAATATATATATTATTAAATTAATTCACCACAAGTTAAAATTTTATTATTTTAAGATAAAAGAACATTACACAGTTAAACATATTTTTTTCGAAAAAAATATTACTTTTACTTTCAAATAATTTTTTATCTTCATTTATAATGAATTTAATTTAGTCATTTTCCAACCATGTATTTTTCATAATTTATTTATTCTTATTAATAATCTCTAATAAAACATCTTATAAATTAGTTTCACATTAAATAATATATTTTTAATAGTGTCTCATGGTTCGTTTAAACTCAATGTTGTGTTTAACGCGAGCTATTAAAGATATCCAATATATTTGAAAAAATATTTTTCATAAAATCTAATACTATTAAATTCTACCCCATAAATATTATTATCACCATATAAATTTTTTTACTCTGATACATAAAATGATGATAATTTTTTCTTCAACATATTCTTAGGTTCTCATGTAACATCCTCTAATTGGTGTTTTCAGCACAAATCTTTGACCATGTGAGTTGTCTTGTTTCAAGGAAATTTTACTCTAAAATCCACAATCTCCATTTGTTGTTCCACATAAGATTTATCGTGATCTATTGGTATGACCTATATTATCAGTACATGTGAATGGTTACGTATATACTTCCTCATAAGAGATATGTGGAACACATCATGGACTTGAGATAGGTTCATAGGAAGTCCCAAAAAATAATATACCATCCCTACTAGATCAAGAATTATTAAAGGGAAAATATACATTGGTCTAAAATGTCAATTATTTTCAAATATTATGACTTCATGCCATAGATAAATTCTTAGAAAAACCTTCTCATCAACATTAAATTCTAGATCAGGTTAACGTTTATCAGCATAACTTTTATGTCAACTCTGAGAAAAATTGATGTGATGATTAATGGTTATGAATTTATCTATCATTTTCTCAACTATATCATGTTTCAATATATTTATTTCTCTAACACCATCTTATCATGTAAAAGTTATAAACATTTTTTATTTAGGTCTTTATAAAGATCCATGTAAATTCTCATGTGAAAGATATTATTGTAAGAAAACATGGCTAATGGAAGTTGTTGATCACAAAAACTGATGAAATACATTGAAAAAGATATCATAATATCATCTAGGTTTGGAATAATCCAATAAAATAGACCATTTATCTTAAGATGATAATCAATTCTAAAATTCAAATCTGTTTCCAGATCTTTCTAAATACATCACCAAAATGTGAGGTGAATCTCAGATCTCCATCAGATATAATGCAAATTGGTTTTATATGAAAACTTACAATGTAATTAATGTATATTCTATAGATATAGTAAAGTGTTAAATAGTAGCTGATAGTAATTAAGTGTGATCACTTTTTTAGGTGATCAAGTACAATCCAAATAGAATTATAAACCTTATACGTGTTGGGGTTTCCAAAATAAAAATTTATGGTGATGTTTCCTTTTCCGTTATGTTATTTTAATGTTTGTAACATCCACATAGGATTTTATCTCTCATACTAAACTTATTAAGATATCAATCACTTATATACATACTCATCTATAGGTCTATTCATTCCATGCCATTAGAAATACTCTTTAGTATCTATATAAATATTTTTACTTCTAGGATGAATAGATAACGATAAAATATGTTCCAAATCCAACTAATACCTAAAATATAATATATATTGAATACAAAAAATGTTCCTGAACCTTATCTTTTGATTAAAACAAGTTTTAAATTCAGGATATTTTCTCACCTTCATCTGTAGTACCACATCTTCCTTCAATACCCATTTCATTCCTACATGGATGGATGGATGAACATTCATTTAAGAAATATTGTATTTCTACCCTTCCATAAACATTTAATGATCTACCCATTACAAATATAGAAACTTTTTATTTTTTAATCCTCATAATATATAATATATCATGATCCTTTTTACTCAGATTATCTTCCACCTTGTTCAATTTCTCATGGGGGTACTGTATTGAGAATTCAAATATTTTATTATTTACAATTATCTTCATTGGTAAATATTCAACTCTTTTTATGGGAATGTACTCTGTAAAATTTTATAATCTGTATATATACCATACATTTCTTCATAAAGATAATGACTCCATATCTTTAATGAAAACTTACATTACCTAACTCCAATTCATGTGTTGGATAATTTTTTTTCATGAACCTCAAATTTTGTTGAGGTATAATATGTAACCATGTAATTATACGTGAGAAATCATCATATTCCCTTTATATATGAATCACTATAGATTAAAAACCATTACTTGCTATAGTGTAATGTAATAACAGGTGTTTTAACTAACCTTCTCTTCATTTCCTTGATATTTTCATTACATTCATTTGTCTAAAGGAAATTTTCATCATTTAGAGTTATCATAATGAGTGGATTATAAATTCATGATAAATTCCCCCTATTGTATCAATAATATTCATCTACACCTAGAAAACAATTAATATTATTAAAAATGGTTGTTCTAGGGAAAATTTTAATAACTTTTTTCCTAGATGGGTCCATAGATATACCCTCTATTGAGATTATATAACTCAAAAAATGAAACATTTTATAACTAAAAATCACTCTTGGTAAATTTTTCATATAACATTTCCTTCCTTAGGGTCTTCTTTACAAATATCAATTTATCTTATTTTTCTTATTTTATCCTTGAATATATAAGAATATCCTCTATAAATACTACCAAAAAATAATCAAGGTAATCTCTAAAATACTCTTCATTAAATCGATGGATATAGAAAGTGTATTGTTAAGACCAAATGGAATAACAATATATTTGTAGTTTATATTACTCATACTGATAGTTTTATATGTTATATCCTTTTTCATTAACATAAATTGAAGATATTTAAAATTAAGGTCAATCTTTGAAATGTATTGATCTCTATGTAGTCTATCGAAGAAGTCATCAATATGGGGTATAAGGTACTAGTTCCTGATTTTTATCTTGTTCACTTCATGACAATAAATATAGAGTCTCATTGATCCATATTTATTCTTAAGAAATAGAATAGGTTCACCCTAATGTGACACACTTATCAAAATAAATCCATATAAAGATTTTTTTAGAGTGGTTTCTTTAATGCCAACAACTCAATAGAGGTCGTTCTATATTGTGTTATCAATAAAGTTATAGCACCATGCATGAGTTTAATTGAAATATCTACATTATGATTTGGGGTAATAATTTGAAACTCTTCTAGAAAAACATCAATATACACCCAAAAAATGGGCATATAATCAATGTTGAGTTTTTCCTTATCTTCTAAGATAAAAACCATTTTTGAATAGTAATTAAGACGAATAAAATATATGAATTCTCTATTGGATGTTCATATTAATAATCACACTAATAGATGATCATAGTTTGGTTAAAAATATCAAATTTTAATTTCCTTATATGGATATTGTTTCTTGATTTAAGTATATAAGTATAATCCATGCCTAATATAACATAAAATTTTACCGAAGGGAGAATAAAAAAGATTTTCAGGAAGCACGTTCCCAAAAACATCAACTGGAGAAGAATAATGGACGTGATATGGGAACATATTACCATCATGGTTTTTTAATGTTATGTCACTATCTAATTATTAGAAAAATATTTATATACCCTTATAAAAAATTATATAAAAGGGTGGGTAGATTCAGAATCAAGAAAGACATTAGCAGTTCTATAGTCGATGGAAAGTGTACCTTTCACCACATAATTTTTATACCCATCATAAAAAATCATGATCATATGAGATTTAAAATCACCTCCTAGCATAAGTGGTTACTGACATCAATCATCATCATTAAACATAGGATTCGAGCACAGTTTAATATAACATTCATACTCCTTTTATTTGAAATAATGGATTGTGGATGATGAATTCTATGGATTATTCTCCCTATTCATATTATTAGTTATCATATTCCCATTAATTAAATTTTCACTTGAAAGATAACCATATTTTCCACAATTAAAACACTTATCATCCCCTTTAGTACAATTTCTTCTATGTTTCCTTCTACACTTCAAGCATAAAGAAAAAAAATCACATTCTTCCCTCCATGGTTTTTATAATCTCAATTTAATTCCATATTAATTTTACTATAAAAACCATGAGAGTGATGGGTAACTCCAATCTCCATCTCCACCAGATAACACATTGATTGATTTCATCATAGCTAATGATGTACCTTATGGATAATTCCCTTCAAAGACATGGTTTTAAGCCACTACAGAATTGATCAACCTTTTATACAGTTTAGATGATAATACTAGAAGAATACCTCAAAAGTCTTGTAAAATTTTCCTTATACGCACCAAAGGATTCATCATCTTTTATATTTATCTCATGTAATTCCTTTTGAATTTTTATATAAAGAATATGAGTACATTACATATTGAAAAATAAAATCATAAACTCATACCAGATCATGGTGTTAATTTCTTCACATTTTCTCATATTCTTTATAATATTCTTCCATTTATATAATACAACTTCAAAATGATAAATATCCAAAATAACTTTTTTATATTCTCTAAACTAAAGAAAATAAAATATATTTTCAGTGGTATTGATCCTTTTAATAGTAACTAGTGGTTCCAAAAACTCACAATAAGATGTCAGGTATTACCTCATGAGGGACTCTATTGAATATTTTTCCAACCTTTATCGTTTGGAATCTCATCATGAATCATATATTGAGAAAGATTTGTAAGCATAGAAATGATATTTTTCATTCTAGATCCAATGATATTTGGTTTCTCATGAGGAAAATCCCTTATTTATTTTTTATATTCATCATTATCATGATTCATTTAAGTTACAATCATTGAATAAAACCAAAAAATATAGTTTGATAAATTATAAACATAATGTAAACCACATAATAATGAGATATCATTTACATGATATATCAACCATGACACCTTCTTTTAAATCGATTACACTATAGGTCAGTTTATTCATGATCATTACCAAAACTTTTTGATGTTATTTAATACATAAACCTATCCCTAATGTTATCACTAATGATTTACCATCCTACTTTCCATAATTAAATAATAATTAATCTCATACCAACTATATTGACCCATAATGTTCATACAAATATATTATAACTTATTAGATTAAATTTTATAACATAACATAAAAATCCACAATAAAATTGAATACGTATAGTATATTTGGAAACATTGACATATAAACAACCATTTATTAAGATATCTACATCCTCTCTCACTTAGTTCTTTAAAACTGTCACCTTTATAACATATATCATACTTAATACCATTCTTCCAATCCTAGGAAAAGGAAACATAATAAAGGGTTATCTAAAATGCTTATTAAGTGTGAGAAAAAGATATATCAATGATACTAAAACAAAAAAATGAGAAAAAGGGTATGAAAACATGAAAATAACATTTAAATACCATTTCTTATATATCAAATAACATAATTTTGAATCATGGAATAAATATTGGTAGTCCATATGAAACTAATCCTAAATGAATCAAAGAACATGAGCCATGAGATCAAAACATTGGCATACTATGTATATTTTTAGAATACAAATAAGAATAGAAAGTCATTTCTTTTATAGAAAATGGTCACTTACAATACTGTGATAGTTGACTAGGTTTTCTCCCTAAACCAACATAGTAGTCATGGTTCACTACAAATACTATCATAGTAGAGAGAGTCTCTTACTAGACTGGGTCCACTCCTCATTCCAGTCATGTTTATCTCATGATAAATTTATATTTACCCAATATTTTAGAGGGATTTAAAATTCACACCCTCCTTGCACATAATAAAAATCATATGGATGTGTTCCACAAAATCATGTGACATTTATAATACCGTAACCACTGAAATAAATTTTGTTTCATAAACATTTAATTTTGACATAAACTGTGGAATGAAAATTGATTTCTTAATCATTTCATCAATTCACCATAGAATGAATCAACAAAATAAATTGGATTCATAAAAATATAGTCATCACAATATTAAAACATAAATATAAATAAAAAATATGGTGTCACTGGATCAAATCCTCATTAAGTATTAGGAAACATCAAAGGATGTCATTTTAGATAGAAAATGCTATTAAAATCTCACTTGGGACATTTATTGAGAAAAATATCTTTTCCACTTTGATATCCCTTATTTAGAATCTAAAATTACCAAAATATAAAAAAATTTATTTGATAATATAATTGAAATTTATAATGGAATATTTAAATTATATGGTAGTTAGGCATCATGAAATTCAATCCTAGTTGTCTTTGTTAGAAAAAATATTCTATAAACTTTTTTAGTGAAATGTCAAAAGAACATCATTAAGAAAATAACAATAAGATTACTTTGAAACATAATTATAAGAATAAAAAATCAGTAAAAATGAATATGAAAAGAATTTTATTATAGTAAAAAAATTAAAATATTTTTAGAAATAATGTTCATGGAATAGATAATATTTTCAACCGAAGAGATAGATATTGTTGGTTTGTCTTAAAAATATTATTTTCTATCTTGATTGTATAAATTAAATAAAATAAATGTAAAACATCTAAATTAAATATTTAACTATAGGGTAATAAAAATCATTATATTAATGAGATTTTGATTATGAAATTTAGTCATCAGAATAATAATCATAGACAATCCTGATAAATAATGGGAATGTAACCTAATAAACTTTACACTTTAGAAATTTTTATATCATAATAACCATGATAGATAGATATATATATATATATATCTATATCTATATTACCATTATTTTAATATTAATAATCATAAAATAAATCCATGACAATTTTATACAACGTATGAAGGAAACAGGTGGTGAATATGTTTCTCACTAATAAAAATGAGATGAAAACCCCTTACATCTGGTCTGACATCCTTTGGATATGTTCAAACATCATAAAAAATAAATATATATTTATTATTAATATATTTATAATTATAAACATATATAATATATAAAATATTATTTATATATAAACATTTATCACCAGTTTATTAACAATTCATTATCAAAATCGTTGTTTTCGCTCGTAATAGCTATGTTTTTCATGCTTGTTTCGGTTATGTAGTTTAATTGAATGTTTATAGATTATGGTTAAATATTATAAAAATGATTAATAATTATATATATATATATATATATTCATTATATATTTATTTATAATCATCAATAAAATTTAGATAATGAAAAATTAATTTCATTGTTCATGGAGACGGCGGGTCATACGTACACATAAATATTGTTTTCACTTTTCGATAGATGAAGAAAAATAATCATGAATATTAATTCACCATAATAAAATAAATAATATATCATATATATCTCATAAATTCATTAAATATATCTTTATTTTCATCCATGTAAATAAGAAATGAAAAATGGATCGCATCGCTTCATAGAGGTGGAAGTCCACACGTACATGCATGTGACATTATCATTTTCTAAAAGATTTAAAGTTAAGAAGGTATATGTGAAATTATAATTATAAAATTATAAATTTATCATAAATAAAAAAAATATACATTAAATAAATCATTGTTTCCATTCATGATAGGAGGTTATGGAAAGTAAATTCCATCAGTTCGTGTGGTGGTAGTTTATCATACACACTGTTTACGGTTTAGTTTCCCATTTGATAGGAAATGAGATTGATAAAGGTTATTAAATTGACATAATAACATATAATAATGTTAAATATAATTATACTGTAATTTATTCATACTTTAAATATATTTAATGGTGGTAGAATAATAAATAAAACAAAAACATATCATTAGAAACTATACCTCTTCTTCAGACAACCTCATTATGTTTATACCTAAGGCCTTATGATGAGGATATTATGATCATAAAAAGACTCTATTTCATGGATTGGTGTGTAAGTAATGGATTTTGGTAGTTTTTTTTCAAACTAAAATACATTTAAACTGTAGAGAGGATAGGAGAGGGGTTCCCTTTTATTATTGTGGTGAGTGAAACACTTGTAATTTTTCAAAGTATTACAATAATTCTAAGTAACATTCTTGGAAAATGGATCCCAAAATAAACCATTATAGAACATGAGATCATATAAGGTATAAATATGGACATAAAATAAAATTTTTTCAAGTGCCACTACTAGAATCTTAGGATACACTAACAGTTTCAAACCATTGGTCTTGGATGGAAAATCGTTGGTAAACCCGATACAACCGGTTTTACAAACCATTGGATGTTGTGGTGTATAGATAGACCTATACAAATGGTTATTAATTAAACATTGCTATATGACACTATTAATTATTCTACCTCAGTGTTTTATTGATAACCACTTCAAAATATGATTTCTAGTGGTTCTCGACCATTAGTATATATCGATCCTTAAAACTATACCAATGGTTTATAAACTATTGGTATAGAGTTTTACTAATGGTTTTATAATAAAAGTTGGTATGCATATAGTTTTCAAATATTTTTTACCAACGGTTCTTATTAATTTAAATGTATAGATACTATTTTCATTTTTATAAGAACAATTTCTAAACCGTTGGTATAGAGTACTCAAATTACAGATAGTAGCATACATGAGCCTCCCCTATATAAATACAGTAAATTATAGTACAAACATCTGTAGAAAATAAAATTTACAGAATTCAAAATTACATGAATGTAGAAAATATAAAGAATACCACACTGGAATTCACAACACCTGAAAATACCCTAGAAATATTTGTAAAAACACTAGAGAGTAATGGTGAATACAACACCTAAAAAACCAATACAACACCTAAAAAGAAACCACACTAGAAAAATCACCATGTGGTAAATACACATGAAAATACCGACTATATACAATACAGTGATCGGGAAAAATACAACACTGGAAAGAAAAACATGCCACTTTAATACATCTAAAAACATGGATGGTATCAACACCAAAAGAATGATGGTATCCACACCAAAATAATGATGATATCCACAAACAAGTGAACACTGGTGAAAAGGAACATTGTATATTTTGATAAATATAAATCCATATATTTTGTGTTTCTATTATTGATTGATTAGTTTAGTATTTAAAACACTAAAATGATTTTTTATAATAGGTTCATAGTTGTAGGTACTGATTTTTATTGATTTATTTAAATGAATGGTTGTAATGAAATTGAGTAGAATGATTAATCAAAGAGAGATTGAAGAAATTGAACATTGATTTTTCGATAAATATTTAATAGAGATGAGACTATAGATAAAACCATCCAAATGTTATTTTGGATAAAAGAACATAGAATATATATTTAAAAACACTATGATAATGTTTTTCAAATATTTATAGTTAAGGTGGTGTGAATAGGTAGTGAATGGGCTTGAAAATACTCATCATTGAGTCTATAATTTATAAGTATTCTTGATAATTAATATGAAGAGATTTATATGATCTGTAAAATTATTAAATGTGTTTTGAAGTGTTTCTGACTGTTTGTGATTTTGGAGATATCATCTATGTAAAGATACTCTGACTAATATTAACATCTCATTCTATTACATTTCAAATCATGTCATGACAAATAAAAATGTGATCATACATAAAGGAGTTCATTTCTCCTAAAAGTTACAACCTAATCAACATTCAAAAGTTGAGAAGATGAAACAACATATCCAAAGGGGAGTGGGATAATGTTGTTCAGTGGTTTGGGTCACCTCATTGTCCATGGAAGGATAACTAGTATGGTATCTGATTTTCGTTACAATTGGTACCATGGGGTAGGGAGAAATGAATAAAAGAGAAGGTTGAGGTTATTTTATTGGCATCGGGATGATGGAGTATTTAGAGAAATCGGAATAATGGACTTGTGAAACATATTACATGATCATTTCTATATTTTCATCTTTGTTTCACCTGTATGTAAACAGTTCAATACAAAAACTACATAAATATGGAGTTGAAATATTTTTGGTAAACATGTTGATATATCAATGTTGTATTTTACAATATATTTCTAAAGAATAATAACCCAAACTAAGCATAGAATCCATTTAAAAAGACAAACTGAAATGCAAAAGGATAACTTCTCCATAAGGGACAAAATCCCTAATGAGGGAAGGGACTCATTCGAGTAAAAATACCAAGGGGTTCTAGAGAACTTTTTTATAATCTATAAACACTACATAAATTAATTCACTATGAAAAATGTGGTTGGGTGAACATTCTTACCTAATGTTTGAAAATTAAATTTTCATCATACCATGAGTGATAAAGAACTACAAAAAATGCAATGAACCTCATCACATACAGTGCACCTCCAAACCCCTACAAATAGAACATAAATCAGTAAGTAAAAAATAGAACTAACTAAAATGAAATTCACCAGATCAAAATATCATAACATAAATCACATGCTATCAGAACTACCATAAATCACAATAGATCATGATAAATAATGAAACTAACTACTCACTGCAATCAAAACACCACTAAAACATCCTCAACCTGCAATGAAACCAACAAAACATCCTAAAAATCCCTACAATGCAACCAATAGAGAATCGATGAATTCCAACAAAACAATATAGAAATAATGTTGATTGAAAAAATTAATTGATTCAATTATCCTATGATAACAAACAAAAAATATCATAGATATATTAAGTTATATAAAATCATCAAACACCAAATGTCATTAATATCATTCAAAAATGTAATGGTTCAATTTTTCCCTCATCACCATCACTTTCATTACCATCATCATCAACCCCATTCTCTTCCTCATATTTATTCCCATAATTGCCCCTATCCTCACCCCACCCCCTCATCCTTTTTCTTATCCTCGACCTCATCATTTCCCTCATCCTCTACCTCGGCCTCAGCCTCTTCTTCACCATTATCATTTCCCAGAGTAACATCATTTCAAATATCACTAGGACTATGTCCCGGTGCAATATATAATGAAATCATTAACAATACATATTCATCACAAGTCACTCTGTTCTTTGGTGTATGTGATTGAAATAAAATGTTCATCTATTTCATAAATTTAGTGTTTCGCCTTTCAACTCGTTCTTCCACCCATGTGACTATTTTTCTATTTATGAAGACCACTACTAAACCTGTTATAACTTGGTGGTACTAAAACTGGTATGTGAATAGGGTCATTAACTTTTCAAGACTATATTTTTCACTGGTCGGTAGTGTACTCGGACATGATTCTTATCTCCCAACACCTGATATATGTGATAATTTGGCCCCAAATTATATTGTTCCTAGGCATCAATGTCCATTAAATGTATCATGTTACAAATATAAATATTTTATTAAGTTACAAAATGTATAATAAAATTATAAATAAAAAATACACAACTTTCAATTTATTACTATGTTAGTTCTTTTACAGCACTTCCATCTTTTTCTTTCTACTCGAGTAATACAATTTTTCATAAGGCATACATCCTTCAATATTGAATACCTTCCTACATAATGAAATTTCATTTAGGAAACCATAATTACAAATAGGTTACCAATAATGAATTTTATAAGTAAAATTATAATAAAATAGTTTAAATAAAATATATTATGGATGAAAAATAGAATGTTCAAGTCCTAAAGAAAAATTATAAACAATTGTCATTCCTGCATCCTCTCATGATCTCACATCATGTCATGACCAAAATTAGGGAGGTATTTGTTAGAATCGGTGTTTTTTTATTTTATTTATTATTATGGAATTAAAATTCAATAATATATAAGATATTATTAATGAAAAACAAGAAAATTTTCATTTAAAAACCAAAAATGTCATTAATACTTTAAACATGGAAGTAATCTAATGAGTAATAATTTTCCAATGTTGTTCTATTAGACAATCATCCATGAAAGGTACCACCTCTAACTATATACCAACTCTATCATGACAGCCAATAGACAACTCGTGCTTATAGGCTCTCCAATGCTCATTTAATTCCATTATACATGATGGTTGTGCACCCTCACCATCAGAAAAATTAAATCAAAGATGACACAAAAATATTAATTCATATAAACACAAAAAAATAATATTACACTGAATCAAATAGATTTTTTACCCATATCCATGCCCAAGACTTATCATTAACTTTATTTGGAAATATTATCCATGAGAGCCGGCTGATGGGAATGTTGTCAGAGTATTTGTCTAGAATCACAAAAAACACGAACATTGTTACCCTACTTTTTAGATCATTATGTTGTCTTCGTTATATTCTACCATCAACTACGGGTGGTGGTTATATACTGCAATCATCCATATACACTGCCTCCACCTATCAGTAGATGTAGATTTTATAATATAAAAATAGATATTATATCAATAAAAGTAATAATGCTAATAAATTACAGTAAAAGTGTTATTAAGGTTCTAAAATATTCTTGCAGCAGTCTGATCAATGGGTAGCACTGGATCCTTAGGAACTTAAGGAACATCACCTTTTATAGGTGGAGTGGGACCCAATGTATGCTCTATAGTCATAGACCGCATCAGAGCATGAGTAAAATAAGGAATGTAGAAACTCAGAGAGAAAGAAGTAATTGGTAAAGAATATGGCATGGATGGCTGGACAAATGAATGATATGGAGAGGAGTGGAAATCATCATCAGATATAGTAAAGAGGGGTGAGGAGGCTTGGATATAAAGGCTAGTGAAAATATTGGAGGCCTAAATAACCCATGTGACCTTAATAACACTATAATATTTGAATGTGTGGAAGATGGTACATCAGTGGGAGGGGCAGGGGCTAATCGGGTATATCGACTACAGCGCCTCACTCTCATGCTACTACACCTCATACCACCCGGCTAAGTACTGGGACCACTACTTGGTTTCTCGTTGAATAGTCGGTGCCTATGTGGTGGAACCTGCATAAATTTTTTTTAAAAAAATTAATCATATGAAATTATATATTATTGATATATATATATATATATGAATTAAAATACTCAAAATAGTCACTAATAGAGGGATTCCCATCTCAATCATTTGGTGATAGTTGTCCATCATTCTTTTTCTTCAATACTCCTCAATAGGTTTCATTTTTTGTCATTTGAAACAAAATGTGGATTTAATTATAATAGGATAAGTAATGTGTTACCCAAACAAATATGAGATATGAATTATTTGTCTTAGGTCATTTGGATGAAATTTTTGGTTAGGTAATTTTGCTATTTTTTATTTAGGTCATTATTTTCATTTGTTTTTATTTTAATATCTATAAGTTTAATATGTCCAATTAAACTCATCTTGTTTTTTATTATAATTTAATTTTTTCAGTTGTGCTTGGTTTTGTATGTTTGAATACAATTCAATTCAATATTAGAAAATGAAACTCAATTAAAACTGGAACCAATAAATATTGAAAATTAACATTATGGTCAAGTCAGAAACAAAATATTAGTATTCAGTATTAAATAATTTTGAAAATTAACAACCTTAATAACCCAAGTCGAGCTAAACCAAAATAACTAAGAACACAAACGGATTATTCTGTATATTTTCCACCATAACATTGGGTTCACAATCAACTCTAAAAATTTAGCTATGGGCGTCATCATAAGTAATAAATGGATTGGGGCCAATGGTAGTAGGGATGTTGTCAATTCAATAATCACCATCATAAAAAACATTTCTTATAATTACTTCAATAGTGACACCAAATTTAGGTTGAAGATTATATTTGACATAAAAAACATGTTCCATCATTGATGTTAATACACATGGTTTATTGGTAGCAAGAGTGTGAGTTGCATCAATAAGTCAAAATCCATAATCATCAATAAAGGTGCCCTACCTAAGCATAGAATCAATCCAATGGAATTTAATCATAGTTACTCAACCATGAGAGTAATAATTTTATATTATTTTTTTCAATGACCCCATAATAAGGTACATTTTCAAAAAGAGGTCTATTATCTGTTACATTGGCATAACAGTCTATTGTAGCAGTTAGAAAAACACCATTATGTTGTGTTCTCATGTTCATTGCTTTTTTAGTGATAATAAATATGTACCCATTGATTACAATTGATTTAAATTAATAAACCATGGTATTAGGACCATAATCCAATGATCTTATTTCCTTAAATAAATAGTCAGCAAGAAAACTCAACACCTAAAATATAAATAAATATTAAACTTAATTAAATATATATTTTATTTATTTATTACAGAAATATTTATATTTTTAATTTCAACAAAGGAGAAAACTCATTTCTAATCAAAGCCTCTGTCCTTGTCAATGATAAATAATGATTCTTTCTATTTATCATTTTGTATGTTATCTATAGATAAAAATTGAAACTTTTTAACAAATATGTAAAACTAAAAGAGTTGAGATAATATATAAATGTTAATTTACTTACATGATGTATTCATCGAACAAATCACCATTGAAAAACATTGTGTGATGTACTATCTCCCTCTCTTCAAGGCATAATGTCATAAGTGTATATGATATGGGAACTATTCATGTTTTGGGAAGTGATGTAAATCTGGGTTCAATTTTCTCATACTATTCTTCTTAATTTCTCATTTTTCTATCCATTCTCATAGTAAGATTAGACAAATACATTGAACATAAATCTATACATTCTTGATCCAAGTAATCATTCATGATAGAAACATCAAGATGATTCTTATTCTGGAGAAAATATATCATTGTGTACATATTTCATTCAGTTGGATAAATCTATTGAAAAGAAACATGTCCTCCAAGATGTTTTTTAGTTGGATGATAGATAGTCAGATACAAAATTCTTATAAGAAAATTTGTATTGCAATTTTTCTCTAACTGACACAAAATTAATGGTGTCTCTTTCAATATTCCTTTCATGAATGAATTGAAAACTATTAGTACAAATATCTCTAATCAAATGTCACAACTGAATAACTGACACCCTTACATTATTGAAAAAATATGACATATTGATATTGGAATCATTCCATTGAGAAAAACGTGATAATCATGAGCCTTCAATGATTTTAGATACAACTCTCTTCAGTTGAGAATTTTGACATTTTACTTGAATAGCCATCTATAACCTTAATAGTCTCTAATACATCCACAATTTTTTTTTCAATAGGTGTCATCACATAATAAGCATATGGAATTGGCCATTTATTTTTACTGATAATAAGAGGATTTAATTTTAGATTGATCCCACAATCCACCAGGTCATGCTGAGATCATAAATCATCTTTTGTTTATAACTTGACATTTAGAAGAATTGAAAGTAATATTTCACATATATTCTTTTCAATGCGAATTGCATCTAAGATATGATGTAAAAAAGTGGTTAACCAATAATTAAAGTAAATGAAGATACTACCCTTATTCCAATTGTAGTGGATATAATTAGAAACATACTTCCTCTTTATAGATTTCATTTGACCCTTCTTGAATGAAAACCTGAAATCATATAATTCATTAAGAACATTAGTTCTAGACATATGCTGAGGTGGATCATAGGTTTCCATGGTATTTTCAAATATTCAAATATTACTTCTATATGGATGGTCCATTAGAAAGAATCATATATGTCCCATAAAAACAAAAAATACAAAAACATTTTAGTATTTTTGATCGAGTATTATACATACAAATAGGACGTGATAGTTTTCCCTTCGTGCTCCATCCAGACATCATTACATAAGTGGGAAAATAATTGACCATCTACGTAAATCAAATAGACATATGAAATATGATATTCCAACATGAATCTTTTGTGAAAACACCCACACCCAATGATGTTTCAACTACTTTATTGAAGGTTTCATGTATACATATATGTATTTTATGGGATCAGAAGAGCCATATATGAGTATACTCATGAAATTGAAAATCAATTTTAACACACAACCATGGAGGATGGTTATAAATGTGTATGGAAACTATCCATGTCTTGTGAGAAGTAAGAATCTTCACAAATTAATTACAACCATCACATGAAATACATAGACTCACATTACACATGTTAGCTACAAAATCATGACATTGAGCATCAAATCTCTTCCCTGAAAATCAATTTTTTATGGTGATCTAACTCTTCATTATTCTTCATTTTCTCTGTATAACACCATCAAATATTTAATTTTATTTCATTTGACATTACAATATTCTAGTGTCTGGGGATCAATGGAATGTGCCAAAATAATTTTTTCGGGACACAGGATGGTGTTTCATCATCATTTGGCTTCTATTGGTATCTTCAACATTTTATACAATCATTTCATTTAGTAGTTTCCTCCCAGAATAAGATGAAGTATTTCTGTCAATGATGAATTTTGTTTTTTGGAAATCCAATTTCTTTAACTAACTTCCATGACATATAGTCATTTGAAGTAATATCTATATCATCTGGAATTACATCCTCTAATAATTTAAGAATGTAATTGATGGTAGTAATAGAAAACTGGTAGATTGTTTTCTGATTAAACAATCAGATTAAAAATTCTTGTTTTTTCATTTTACCACATTAGCGATAATCTAGTGTCGTGGCATCATCATTCCATTTTTTACCCTGTCAACATCATTATTTTTATTGGACACATCATGTGTTCTCATATCGAAGACATATTTAGGTGACATCCTTTCCTTATCATAATGATGAATAAATTGAAATCAGTAATATAATAAATTCTCCAATCCATTCAACTCATTTAGATCATTAGCATTTTGATATTCAATTTTCTCTCCATTGTGATACCACACATAATAGTTTATTTGAAAACCATGTTTTGTTATATGGTAGCTATATTCCTCATAGATCAACCAAGGTCTTCTAACACAATTATAACATGGGTAGTGTATTTGAGCACTATATAAATAATTGTAAAATAAAAATTACAAAAATTTATCAAAATTGTTTTGAAATTTTCCCGACATCTGATTAGTTTAATATATCCAACTCATATTCATTCTATAAAAAAATTTGTAACAAGTCATTTCCAAAAAACAATTCAATAATATTCAAGTTTAATCAAAAATATTTTTATGTAGACGATAATTTTTCACTTTATACAAAACAATAACTGACACACCAATATATAAGAGAATCATAATATAAAAGACAAAACAATACTTTATATATAAATATATAAATACTATACATATAAAATCATGATATTGAATTGGAACATGGTGGATGCGTTGGGAAATCATTTTGTCATGAATGATCTCTCTAGGATAATCATGAAAAAAAATATTTCATTACGAATAAAATTATAGAGATCATTATATCTCATAATTAATGACATATTTCTTATCAATACTATCATTTTAGTATTGGCGATCGATGATATTTTTTATAAGTTGTTTTGTTTAAAATGAATCCATCTTGCTTTCATGAACTAGAAACATGTAGGTGCTCAACAAAAATGATATTAATCCACGAAGATGAGTTATTGTAGGGTTTATATACTTAATGGTATACCCTAATGTGTTATATTTATCTTACTCAAATACATACCAACATTTTCAAGGGAAGACCCACTTTTTGATGATAACATCATTATAAATCGGTGGTCATATAATGGTAATTATTCTCCCTTAGTATAAAAAACCGTTACTTCATCAAATGCATCACAAGACTGATAAATATAGGGTCATATAATAGAAAATATCCTGGTATAAAAATATCTAATTTCTCATAGATTCATGAATCAAATTCTTCATCTAAAATATAAACCGTTTTCTAATCCATTTCAAGTATGGAAGTTGTTATACAAGATTTTATTATTTCTAATGTAATTATTTTAATATATCATTGAGTAAAGGATATCATAGGTCAAAGTTGGGTTAATTCTATCTCTCATGGGTTGTGTAGCCATGGAAAAGAATTTTGAAAATTCATTAATTATTACCAAGTGCCTTACATAGGTCACTTCTCCCAAGTGCATCCCACATGTAACCTCACCAACAAGGCTCACATATGTCACATATCCCATGTTACATTCACATATTACTTCACCCAAATTCCTTTCGAAACTCACTTCTCATTATGTAATCAATAATTTGAATTCATATATAAAGGATTTATTGATGATTTATATAATAGTTGAATTACTTTACCCACAATAGTGAAACTATAGGTGGGGACCCTCAGGTTGACATCACAATTTATAGACACTCTAGTGACCCATGTGTCAAATATAAATAGATAAACATCAAAATGAAGAAGTGAAATACATATATTCGAGGTAATTTTTGTAGTATTCAGCCAAATCAAGGCCACCAAGGATATTTTTGAATGTGTGGTGACCAATGAAAATGAAAATGATAAATGTGTGGGGGCTATACCTTTATCATTTTTTATGATTCTCCAATGCTTTTGTTTATCTTAATTGTTTCCATATATATGATCAACCTCTCCCAAGTGTTGAGTCAATAAGGTTTTCCTTACGACTTTTCCATTCCTTCATGTAAGGGGGATATTTTTGAGTCAATAACATTTTCCTTATGGCTTTACAATTCCTCTTGTTTTAAAAATCCCAAACACCTTATCTTAAGGAAAATTTCATTTTACGCTATATTTTACACCTATAAGGAAAATGTTTTTCCCCAAGGAAATACACCTTACCTCATTTTCATTGTTCATATCATTTTTTTCGAAGTATAAAATTTGTATTGAGACCAAAACATCGGAATCATATAATACTTAGATATGAAGCATTCTGTTTGAGACTCCAAATTCTGGTTACGTACTCTCATGAAGTTCAACTCTACATTCCGGTCACGAACTCTCATGAAGTTCAACTCCGAATTACGATTACGAACTCTCATGAAGTTCAAATCCGAATTATGGTTATGAACGTTATGAAGTTCAAGACCGAATTCTGGATACGAACATTCATGAAGTTCGACTCCAAATTCTGATTACGAACTTATGTAAAGTTTGACTATGAATTTTGATTAATAATTCTGATTACGAACTTCTCCAAGTTCTAACCCCAAATTATGATTATGAATTCTAGTTATGAACTTCTCTAAGTTCTGACTCTGAGTTCTCTGAATTCAAACTCTGAACTCCTTTGAGTTCTCACTCCGAATTCTCATGAACTCTGACTCCGAACTGTGTAAGTTCAGGTTCCAAATTCTAATGAATCCAGACTCTGAATTTAATTGAAATTCAGACTCCAGAATTATATAGAATTCAGGTTCCTAATTACAACAAAATAGAATCTGAATATCCTTGTATTGTAGACTCTGAATTCAATTTTGTTTAGATTTCGAACTCCCATTTACCTACATTCTGAATATCTGATTCTAGTTATTCTTACAATAATTTAGTTATAAAACGATGTCGTGATTTCAGTTTTCAAATAACCATTGTTTGAGTGACACATGTACAGGTCCCTCCAAAATTCAAGGAAGAATATGACCGTTGGAGGAGGGAGCTGACTGTTGGAGTTGTGTCTATAAATATGAGCTCATTTTCATGTGCTCAATACTTTTCGAGACATTTAAAAAAGTGCTGGTGAAGTGATTTCTAGAGTGATAGGCTCCTATAAACTCTCAGGAATCATGCAGAATGTTTTGAACTACTAGTTCAAAGTTTTCTTCATGAAGATTTGCTTAGTGCAGAGGTTTGATTACCATAAAAATCAGAGACTTTGGGTTGTGAAGTCAGAGGTGCCGATTTCCTTACAAATAGAGGAATTACGGGGATAGCAAGACAGATACCGATCTTTGGATTGAGGGATTTCCTAGGTTTGGGTAAGACATACTTTCTTGGAAGTATAAATCAAGGGGCCTTTTATCCAGGGTTGTTGTATACCATCATCTTTGGGTTAAAACAATTATTACTTGTTTCTTGTAGTGTTAGTACTATGTTTTCCACTATGAATTTTATTGTTGAGGAAAGTATAACTTTTTTATACTTCCTTATACTTGTACTCTGATTTAGTTAGATTCAATACGCAATAAGGTAGAATCTTAGTTAGTGTAAACTTTTGTTACGTTTCATTTTCATAATCAATTTTCTGGAATCAAGCTAGATAATAGATCTTAGAGGTGTTGTGAATTTTTTTGATTACATAAAAGTTACAAAGGAATTTTTAAAGTATACAATTCACCCCATCTTGTATTTGATCATCTCATTACATATTAGATCCTACATTTTGTTTTATAGAGTATATCATACTCAGAGATACCATTCTAAAAATTGGTATCAGAGTTTGGAAACCTCAAACCCTGTACCAATCACATAATTGGTATTAGAGGGTTTGGTACAATCTGAATTAATCTAACGATTAGATTTAGAATAGAATTCTCAGAATTGATTTTCTAGATTCATGATTTTTCTGAATCTATTTTTCAAGCTCATATAGTTTGGATTCAATTTTTCTTAGAGATACAATATCTAGTTCCTTGCTTAGGATATTTTCTCTTGTTTTCAAACTCATTCTACTAACATGTTTGTGTTCCAATGATTTTTTTAAGAATGTCAGGTTTAAATGTTGGTTCTATTGATAATCTAAATCCTACCAGACCTCCTGTTTTTTATGGAAATTATTATGAGTACTGGAGAGATAGGATGAAGACTTTCGTTATCAAAACTAGAGTTGACAACTATATAATGCTGAATGGAGACTATAAGATTATGAATAAGGAATTGAGAACCTTTACGAATCAGGAAAAATCAGAATATCAATCAAACTTCAGAGTCAGAAATACTTTGTTATGTTCCTTGACTAGGAACATCTATAGTCAAATATCATCATGTGAAGTTGAAAATAGTATCTACAAGAAACTTGAAGTTACACATGTTGGTACATCTAATGTCATACAGACAAGAAGAGCTATGTTGAGAGCAGAATACCATGGATTTAACTTTCCTTATGGAGAACCTATAAGAAAAGTACAACAAATGTTTATGACTATTGTGAATGTCTTACAATCTATGGGAGAAAAGGGTTTGAATGATGAAGCTCTTATTGAAAGGTCATAGATTTCATGCCAAATGATTGGGAATCCAAGAGGACTAAAATTGATGAGAACATGAAAGTCACTCAGATTTCCTTAGATGAGTTGTTTGGAACTCTTCTTCAGCATTAAACCAGAATGAAGAGAGATACTAAAAATTTAAAGTAGAAGGATGGGAATTGAGGATTTTCGTTTAAAACCACTTCTAAACATAAAAAAGCCAAGACCCCAGAAAGAGTAACCAGATCAAAGTCAAATAAATCTATTATTCAATCAGAATCTAGTGACACAGAAAAGTCTGAGAATGAATTAGCAAATCTTTCTTGGATAATGAACAAGATTGTAGATCAAAAGACACATCAGAATAGGTACAAGAAGAAATACTACAGAGATAAGAATGATGGTGAAGTTACGTGTTATGAATATAGATAAATAGGTTACATCATACCTAATTACCCTTTGTTGAAAATGATAGAAAAGAAGGAAAGAAATTTAGAAAGGAACAAGAATAAATTCTATCACTCAAAGAACAAAAAAAATCTTAAAGCTAATGATACTTGGAGTGCTACCTGTGGAGACTCTTCAGAAAGCAAATCCTCTGAATATGATTCATCAGAACAGAAGAATATGGGATTCATTTCTACTACTTATTTCCCTAATACATGTCTTATGTCCAAGGTACGCTCTGTCGAGGCTTTAAAAAATTTATCTCTTGATAAGAATGATTATTCTGAATATAGTATTTCTAATGAAGATACTTCATCCTCAAAAAATGAAGAAATACCTTCATATGAAGAAGTTTCTAGATTTCACATGTTACTTGAAGAAAGAAATTCTAAAATTTCTAATAAATTAGACAAGGAAAATACTAGGGAATAAATTCTTACAAAAGAAATTTCAGATCTTTCTAGAGATCATAGAGATAAAGATGATCATTTAGAAAAACTTTCTAAAGTCCTTGAGAAAGAAAATTATGTTAAGGAAGAACTTTATAAAGATCTTATGAATGCTATTTTAGAGATAAATGTTTTTGAGGAAAAACCTAACTCTAACGAAATTATTCCTAAGGATAGGAATTTAGTCATCAGGCTAAAATCAAAAATATTTTCACTTGAAAAACTTATTGCAAAATTTACCTCTTGGAAGGGAAATTTTGACAAGATGTATTGTCAAATTAAACCTCAAGGAAACACTATTGGAGTAGGTTATACTCACAAAAAAATAGTTTTCAAAAACAACTATTTTGTTCCGCCTAGATCCCCTTTTTGCACTAAATGTTGATGTAGTGGGCATTGGAAGAAAAATTGCTCCTTGAATAAATTTCCATCTCTTCGGTTTCATACAGTATATTTTTCTAAACAAATATGGATACACAAAATATTTTTATCTAACAATTCAAGATCCAAGAATGTTTTGTTTCCGAAAATCTAACTCTTTTATTTTCAGTAAAATAGAGAAGGTACCAATAGTAATACGTGGTACATGGATAGTGGATGTTCCAGGAATATGACAGGTAACAAATACTATTTTGAGAAGATTATCAAGACGAAAGGTGCAAATATAACTTTTGGAGATAATGTTTAGGGAGAAATTATTGGTATAGGTAACATCGTTCTTCTTGGAAAAACATTTATTTCTAATGTTTTATTAATTAATGTTCATAAGCACAACCTCATTAGCATACGCCAGTTATGTGATTAAGGTTACCTTGTGAATTTTAGGAATGATAAGTTCTTAGTACACAATTCCAAGGAATAATTTATTATTTCTTCCAATAGGAAAGAGAATGTTTATACACGAAACATAAAAGGCCTCAGGATCCAAGATCTACCTTGCCTTAGTGCAATAGAAGATCATTCTTGGTTATGGCAGAAAAAGTTAGGACAATGTAACCTTAAAAACTTATGTAAAATTTCTATGAAATGACTAGTTAAGGATCTACTAGATCATATATTTGATTCTTAAAAAGTCTGTGATCCTTGTCAATATAGAAATAAACACAAGTCATGTTTTAAATCAATCGGTGAAGTCTCAACTACTGATTCATTACAGTTAGTGCATATGGATCTCTTTGGTCCTACACAATCTGGAAGCATTGTGGGAATATATTATGTATTTGTCTTCATTTATGATTACAGTAGATTTTCGTGGGTCTATTTTCTAGCAAATAAGTCTGAAGCTTTTTCTTATTTCAAAAGATTTAGAGCCCAAGTGAAAAATGATAAAAACCTTCCCTCAAAAAGTATTCATAGAGATCATGGTGGAGAATTTCAAAATTCTGATTTTGAATTTTTTTGTAGTAGAAAAGGTATTACTCACAACTTCTCAGCACCCAAAACACCTCAATAAAATGGTGTTGTTGAAAGAAGAAATAGAATTCTTCAAGAGATAACTAGAACCATGTTGAGTGAGTATTCTGTCGCCATACATTTTTGGGCTGAAGCAGTAAGTACTACTTGTTATACTATAAATTGTGTTTTGATTGGAGCTTTTCTTAATAAAATTCCTTATGAGTTATGGAATGGTAGAAAACATAGACTTTCCTACTTTAAGGTTTTTGGTTGCAATTTATTCATTCTGAATAATAAAGATAATCTTAATAATTTCGCACCAAAATCTGATGAAGGAATTTTCTTAGGCTACTCCCCAACTTCTAAGGCATATAGAGTTTGCAACAAAAACACTTGTATTGTGGATGAATTAGTACATGTTAAATTTGATGAAACTGATCCTTTTGTTTTTAAACAACCCCAACCTACATCCTCGAATGTGTTTTCAAAAACTGATTATCAACCTTTGATATATGATCTTTCTGATAAGGAAAATGTCTAAGAAGATACTTCTGAAAAATTTACCCCAACATATTTCATACACTATATTGATGAACAGTTTTTACAAAACACAAATTAGTTGTTTCTGAAGAATCATCCCAGTGATAGTATCATTGGTGACATCAATCAACCTGTAAGGACTAGAATTTCCTTAAGAAATTAAGTAGAACATCTAGCATTACTTTACCAATTAGAAACAAAAGGTAATGATGAACATTTAGGTGATGATGATTGGATAAAAGCCTTTCAATATGAACTAAATGAATTCAAAAGGAATAAAGTCTGGATCTTATTTGAAAGACCTAAGGAAACTTCTGTTATTAGAGAAAATGGGTCTTTAGAAATAAGTGTGATGAAAATGTAATCATTTTTAGAAATAAAGATAGATTAGTTGGTAAAGGCTATAATGAAGAAGAATGAATAGACTATGGAGAAACATATGGTCCAGTCGCTAGACTTGAATCTATTCGTATTTTACTCACCTTTGCAACATTTTTCAATTTCAAACATTATCAAATGGACGTAAAATGTGATTTCCATAATGGTTATGTTAAAAAGGATGTTTTTGTTGAAAAAACTCCTGGAATTGAAGATACAAAACATCCTAATCATGTTTTTAGACTTACCGAAGCTCTGCATGGACTTAAAAAAGCCCCTCGAGCATGGTATGATAGTCTTACATAATTTTTTCTTTAAAATAACTATGTCAATGGAAATGCAGATCCAACCCTTCTTATAAATAAATATAAGAAAAATGTTTTTATTGTTAAAATTTATGTTGATGAAATTATATTTAGTTCAACTCATCAATCTTTAACTGATTCCTTTGTGGATCTAAAAAAATCTAAGCTTGAAATGAGTATGATGGGTGAGTTAACATTTTTCCTTGGTTTTTAAATTTCTCAAATATGAGATGGAATATATATATTCCAATAAAATTATATTAAATATCTTCTTAAAAAGTATGGATATGACAATAATAAAAGTATATGTACTCCCATCGGTACCTCAAACACACTTGATCTTGATGAAGCTGGGAAACCAGTAGATCAAACAACTTTTAAAGGTATGATAGGATGTTTACTTTACTTAATAGCTCGTTGTCCAGAAATAATGTTTTCAATATGATTATGTGAAAGATATCAATCCAATCCTAAGGAATCTCACTTAAGGGCAGTGAAAATAATTTTTTTCTACTTAAAGGGAACCATGGATTTAGGACTATTCTATACTTCTGGAAATGCTTTTTTTTAAAGCTTTTTAGATGATGACTTTGGTGGATGTAGAATGGACAGAAAAAGTACATCCGGAAGATGTCATTTCTTAGGAGATTCATTAGTTTCTTGGTAATGCAAGAAGCAAGACTCAGTAGCACTTTCCACTATTGAAGCTAAATATGTAGCAGCTGAAAGTTACTGTGCTCAAGTGTTGTGGATGCTACACACACTCACAGACTATGTTATAAGTTTTACCAAAGCACAAATATTGTGTGATAATACAAGTTCCATTAACGTTAGTAAAAACCCTACACATCACTCTCCTGCAAAGCACATAGATATTAGGCATCACTTTCTTAGGGATCACACACAAAAAGGAGATATCATTCTTCAGTTTATTGGAACGCATGATCAACTTACTGAAATTTTCACAAAATCACTACCTTTCGATATATTTGAATACATTAAACAGAATTTATGAATGATAACCATAAGGTTATCCTCCTGAATTAACATCCTGTTGAATCAATCTCTTTATAGTAATAAACTCATTTTCATTGGGGGGTACATTTATTATTGAAAGTTCATCAAATTTTTCATCATAAAAATTTTTGTAGTTGGTTTTTCAAATTTTTCATAATGAAAATTTTCGTAGATGGGTTTTCAAATTTTTCGTAACGAACATTTTTGTAGTTAGGTTTTTTAAAATTTTCGTAATAATGTTTTTCTTTGTCATTCTTTGAAGTTTTCATAATGAAAATCTTCAAAATTGAAGTTTTCGTAATAAAAATCATCAGACCAGAAGCTTTCGTAATGAAAACATTCAGACCTAATGCTTTCGTAATGAAAATCTTCGGACCTGATGTTTTTGTAATAAAAATATCCAGACCTGAAATTTTCATAATGAAATTCTTCGAACCTGAAATTTTCATAATAGAAACTCTCGGATTTGAAAATTTTCGTAGTGAAGTTTTTTTTCATATTCCAGTTTTTTTTGGAATCCAAATTTCTTCAAGAATAATTTTCCTCAATATGAATAATTATCCTGATAATTCTAATGGTATGATTATTTCTTGAGTTTTCCTAATTATATTTTACTTGTTATTATTTTATTTTGTTTTTAATATTTGTCAGATCAGGTTTCCCTAAATCTGATTTTTTTTAAACCTCAAAAGATCAGATCCTACCAAATTTTCCTTGTGGCTATCATATCAACCATTAGATCAGATCAAGAGTTTTCCCAACCGTTAGATTGGATTTGGAAGATGAAAGGTCACTTCCATCGCCTATATAAAGGACCCCTAAAGGGTTGTCCCACATCGGTTTCCAAGCTCTCACATGCTGATGTTCTGCCCTCCTTTAAAAAGCTTATTCCGAATACTTCAGAAGTACTCTAGTCTGAATGTGTGCAGAAGTTCCTTCTCAGGATATGTCTACTTTCAAGCCGATTCTAGAGTGGAAAATATACAGGGATAGGTTAGTTCATCAGAACATCTTCAATAAGTATTATTCTATTATCTCCAAAACATCAAGCTCAATCGATGGGAAAGTGTAGCTATTTCTAAGACAGCAGCTCGGGATGTTGTCTATCTGGATCTTCTCATAGAATTCTACGAATCAGTTTGATTCTTTAAGGAAGAAGGTAGAGAAAAATTATACTTCAAGAGTTATGGAATGACATATAAACTCTCTTACACCAAGGCTGTGAGCATTGTAGGGCTGTCATATGAAGGAGAAGCCGAATTTTTCTCTCAAATGTTTCCGGATGTTCAGGGAAGTTTCATCAAGGTGAAGGCTATGGAATTCCATGGTCTTACTGATATAAAGACAATAAAGATTTTCCATCAATCTACCAACAATTGGATTCTATAGTTATGGGTGAAAGGTCTCATCGTACCGAGGAAGGGTGATAAGGACACCCTTAAGAAAAGTAATATGTACATCCTGGAGTTTTTAGTAAACCTAGGGAAGGTCAACCTCCTGAGATAAATTCTCATTACAATTGAGAATATCAAAAATGGAAATCATAGAGCTCAGATTAATAGGTATACTGGCATAATTTCTATGCTGATAGTTTGGTGCTTAGAATCTTTCCAAATCCCCTGCAGTTCCAAGCCACGGAATTTCAAAGTAATGCTGATCAGTGATGACACCCTCAAAACAATAAAGGTTGGTTTCTCCAAGGAGTCGGGTGAATTTTATGATCTACCTGAGAAAGAGGAGGAATCTATTCCGGAAAATGTTGAAAAATCTGAACCATCTAAAAAGGCTGAGAAGAAAAGAATGTTGAAGGATGTGGAAGCAGAAGTCAAAACCCCTAAGTCCAAGGGAGTCCAATCCGCACCTCCCAAACCAAAGAAGCAAAAATCCTACCCAATGAATTTGTAGAAAAATGGAGGGAGGTTAAGAAGAATAGAAAATCCGGGGAGCCGTAGTTTTTTTGGATCCTACTGAGGATAAGGTAATGAAAGAAAAGGCTTCTGAGGAGTATGAGAAGCTAGCCAAGAAAAAGAAGTTGAAGATGAAGATGACAGAGGCAGAAATTTGTCAATCCTTTCTAATGGATACTGAAGTTTCATATGAGAATATCCTTTTTTGGAAGTCTTTTCTGGTATAACCATTACCTGAGACTCCAGGTAAAGGATTATGACTCTGGAAATACAACAAGAGAAGGTTGTGGAAGAGAATAAAGCTGCAAAAAAAGTACAAAAATTTGAGATTAGTAGTGGATCTGATTATGTGATTAAGCAAGTTGAAGATTATCATGAAAAGGAAAATGTTTATGAAAAGTTTTTACTCCAGGATTCTCAAGATGGATACTCAAAACATGCTACTCCTAGAGTAGATGAGAAGGGTGAGGAAGAGTAAGTGAATAAATTGTTAGAGGAAGGGAGTAATAATCATGACTTCATTCCTCGTGAGGATGTTGAAGCTGGAGCTCAGAAAAAAAAATTTGATGAAGATAAAATTGTACAGTTGTCTGGGAATGAGCAGGAATCCCCAGATGAAGAGGCTAATCTGAAAATCAGTAAGGGTAAACAAGTGGTTGCGGACACCCCAATGAAAGAAATCCTAAAGAAGAAATAAGCTGGAGGAACCTCTAAAAGGAAGCTGGTAGAGCTAGAGGAAGAACCATATCAAACCAAAATGTCTGATTCGGAGTCATATGCCTTAGGACATGATTTTTTTGTTCAATATCTGAATATATTTATAGATACCATTCCGATTTTTCTAGCAATTGATTCTAGATGCCAAATGATTCAGCACAAAATGAATCAAAATACAGACTCTGTATCCATGGTGATGGATAGATGTGTTAAGATTGAGGCTGATCAAAAATACATCCTTATCAATAATGAAGTTCACAAAAAATCGTGCAAGAATATGACCATATGGTCTAAGAAAATCTTTGTAGATTTGGAAGATATTGATCAATTTCAAGAAGATGTCATGGAATATTTTGACACCGAAGATACCAAAATCAAGAATCTTACAAATAGATTTCAGAAAAATATAACTCTTTAACAAAATTCTCAGATTCATGATTTCAAGGATCTGAATGGAGAGTTGAGTTATATTTTTCAAAGCTTCAAAATAGATAAGGATCTTTGGAGAGAGGTGGAAGAAAATCTTGTGAAGAAAGATGAATATTGGAAGGTTTAGGAAGAGGCCATGAAAGCTTAGGAAGACATGATCAAAGCTCTAGAAAAGAAAGTAGAGAAGGATCAAAAAGATCTGAAAAAGCTAAAGACCATTGTGAAGATGCTAATGCCCAATAAAAAAGAAGCAAAATAAATACCACTCTGGTGTTTTGTTGTATTTTTTCCCTATACTAATTCTTTCAATCATAATGAAATTGTGGATTACTATTTTTTTTGGATGTCTATACTAATATTTCAGGTACTATATTGTTTTTCAATTCCATCAAATTCTTTTTGAAAATCACAAAGGGGGAGAAGGAAAAAGAATTCTAAAGGGGAGAAGAAAAATTTCTAAGTATAAGAATATATATCCCTAAGTAAGGGGGATTTAATCTAAGGAGGATTTATCAGTACAAAGATTTCCACATTCAAATGAATATTCTCATTCTGGAAATCGAGAATACGATCTTTAGAGTTCCAAAGCCTAAGGGGGAGTTAGTCGTATTAACCATTTTTCATGAACAAAGTGAGATAAGATTTTATTTCAAAGTCTAGAAATTTATTCCAAGTCCATATATTCTTTTTCCTAAGGATGATTGTGCTTTCCAAAAAGGGGGAAATTGTTGAGTCAATAAGGTTTTCCTAATGAATTTTTCATTCCTTCATGTAAGGGTGAGATTGTTGAGTCAATAATGTTTTCCTTATGACATTACCATTTCTCTTGTTTTGAAAATCACAAACACCTTATCTTAAGGAAAATTTCATTTTACCCTATATTTTACCTCTATAAAGAAAATTTTCTTCCCTAAGGAAATATACCTTACCTCATTTTCATTGTTCATATCATTTTTTTCTAAGTATAAAATTTGGATTGAGGCCAAAACATGTGAATTATATAATAATTAGATATGAAGTATTCTGTTTGAGTCTCTGAATTCTGGTTACGAACCCTCATGAAGTTTAACTCTGAATTCTAGTAACGAACTCTCATGATGTTCACCTCTGAATTCCTGTTACGAACTCTCATAAAGTTCAACTCCAAATTCTGGTTACGAACTCTCATGAAGTTCAACTCCGAATTCTAGATACAAACTCTCATGAAGTTCAACTCTGAATTCTAGAAACGAATGTTATGAAGTTCAACACCGAATTCTAGATATGAACATTCATGATGTTTGACTCTGAATTCTGATTACAAACTTATGTAATGTTCAACTTTGAATTCTGATGACGAATTCCGGTTATGAACTTCTCTATGTTTTGACCCTGAATTCTTTTTACAAATTCTAGTTATGATCTTCTCTACGTTTTGACTCTGAGTTCTATGAATTCAGACTCCGAACTCCTATGAGTTCTTACTCCGAATTGTCATGAACACTGACTCTGAACTGTGTAAGTTTAGGTCCCAAATTCTAATGAATCCAGAATCCGAATTTCCTTGAAATTCAGAATTCGGAATTCTATAGAAATCAGGTTCTGAATTCCTACAAAACAGAACCCGAATATCCTTTTATTGTAGACTTAGAATTCAATTTTGGTTATACTCTGATCACTCATTTACCTACATTCCAAATATCAAATTCCTGTTATTCTTACAATCATTTAGTTATAAAACAATGTCTTGCATTCAGTTATCAAATAATCGTTGTTTGAGTGACATGTGTACAGGTCCCTCCGAAATTCAAGGAAGAATATGACCGTTGGAGCAGTCTCAACACTTTTTGAGACTTTTGAAAAAGCACTAGTGAAGTGATTTCTAGAGAGAGAGAGGCTCTTATAAACTCTCAGGCATTGTGCAGAAAGTTTTGAACTACTTTTTCATACTTTTCTTCATTTAGATTTTCATAGTACAGAGGTTCAATTATCTTAAAAATCCAAGACTATAGGTTGTGAAGTCAGAGGTGCCGATTTCCTTACAAATCAAGGGATTGCGGGGATAATAAGACAGATACCGATCTTCGGATTGAGGCCTTACCTGGGTTTGTGTAAGACAAACTTTCTTGAAAGTATAAATCAAGGGACCTTTTATCCAGTGTTGTTGGATACCCTCCACTTTGGGTTAAAAGAGTTATTACTTGTCACTTGTACTGTTACTACTTTGTTTTCCATTGTGCATTTGTATTGATGAGGAAAGTATAATTTTCATATACTTACTTGTAGTTGTACTCTGATTTAGTAAGATTCTATATGCTTTGAGGTAGAATCTTAGTTGGTGTAAAGTTTTTTTATGTTTCATTTCCGGAATCACTTTTCTGGAATCAAGAAAGATAATAGATCTTAGAGGTGTTGTGAATTTGGTTGATTACGCAAAAGTTCCAAAGGAATTTTTAAAGTATACAATTCACCCCCTATTGTATTTGAACATCTCATTACATATTCGATCCTACATATGTTATTATAGAGTATATCATACTCAGACATACCATTCTAACACCAAGGATTTCTTTTGACTATGGGTGTGTGACATGGCATGGTATATTTGGTTTATTTCATGGTGATATTTTATTTTGATGGTAAATTGATATTTTTATTTAATAATGTATATTTCTGTATGTTTTATTGTTATTTTTTCATTTCTAATATTAAATAGATATAATATCATGGTCTTGTTTATCCCATTATATAGATTAGGGTCTCAATGTTAGTTTGTAGTCTCTAATGTAAAGAAATTCATGCTTGAGGTAACTTGGGGTTCCCATGTTTTGTTTATATGTATTGTCATTAGGTTGGGGACATTATTGAAATTAGTGGTCGGTAGGAAGCAACGATGAGTGTTCCACAGGGGGATCATGTGGGGGTATAATTCCTTCTTTCAATATTTTTTTTTGTAAAAACCTAGAGACATTCAATTGATGGCCACTCACTTTTTCATCCATGGATACCCAAATATCTTGATTTTTTGTCATATATGTCAAATAATAAACCTCTCCCAACAAATATTGGTTTCAGTTTAATTATTTTTCTATCATGTTTAAACATACTATATGTCCTAAAAAACATTTATGTTGTTATGCTTCTTCTTGTAATAAAAGTGTATGGGTCAAAAATAATTTATATTTAATTTATTTGATAAATGATGCACCATAAAATAAATCATTCCCAATGTATTTTATTTATAAGATAAATATATGTCATGTTCACTCACAAAAACCCACACAACCACTACTACATAAACTATTTGATTTTAATAAATGAAAAAACATAATATAATAAGAGCATTAAAACAAGAAAATTTTTAATTGTAAAAGTTATACTAAATTAAAAAATATTTTAAGTTTATATATAACTATTACTATGCAAGTGTGCTATTGTGACTCTTTGGAGACACTAATTGGAGATTGCAATTAAATTGTGTAGTGAAATGTAGATTAACATTGCAGATTTTATGTTGTAAGTTTTAATATTGAAAAAACAATTATTGTACCAACGCATATTGTAAGAATTTACTATTACATGATGAATGATACTTTATGCATAGTTTAATATTCAAAAAATTATTAATTGATATTGCAACAGATTACTATTGGATAGTGTAATGGAAAATATATTATATATTTCATACACAGTGAAATAGAATAACATATTACTTATTAAAATAGATTAATATTATATAGTGTAAAAGAATAATAGATTAAATATTTCATAGTGTGTGAAACATATTGCAACAAATTACATATGCATGGTGCAATAAGAAAACATATTATATATTATAGAGTGATCAAGAATTACTTATTTTCTAGGGTAATAGGCATATTCAACCAAATTACTACTAGATTGTATAACAGAAAAACATATTACGTATTGTATAGTATATGAATTGATTACATACTACAGTTTATGATGAATATTAATACATATTACATATGAACAATGTAATAGAAAAATAGATTACATGTTTCCTGGTGTATACACATATTACATATCGCATAGTATATGGTTCATACTGAAACAAATTTCTATTTCACATTCTAATTGTAAAAAAAATGAAACATACATTAAAAATGTATAATGAATTTATATATATATGATATATGTATACAAAATAGTTGTACTGTATATATACAGATACAATATATGAAAAAAATGAACATCTATGTTCATAAAGTTAAATTGTATCTATAAAGATGAAATATAATGGATTTATACAAAATTAGTGTATCTATGAGTATACATATGTTTTTATATGCAACAAAATCAAACAATCTATATGTATACTAATATAGTATATGAAACATATTCAATTCATCTAAATTATGAGAGATTGCAGACTGATGGGGAAATAAACTAAACGTGGTATATAAAAATACAAAATAAAATTAGGAAGAATATATAACAAAAAATAACTAATTTGAATTGGAAAACCTTTATTTAAAAATATGATGGATCACCTTTTTGAAGGGTGGTCTCCAGCTAGGAAAGAGTATCGCTGCTGTAGGGAAAAAATTAATTGGATCTTGAATGGGGAGGTGGATTGGTGTTGTATTTGGTGGAAAAGAATCCATAAGGTTTTTAAAACCCATTGGGATATATGATCTATACAAATGGTTGTTTAAAACTATTGGAATAGACTAATTTTTATAATCCTATGCCAATGGTTATTTAAAACTTTTGCATATCCAGCACTGTCCCAATGGTTTTTGAAAACCATTGGGAAAATATATTATATTATACCCTTTCAAAGGGTTTTTGGAAACCATTGGGGTATGTTAATTGGTATATTATATAATTTTAGTAGTGTAATTAGGTCATTTTTTCCTATACATTTTTAGTTTAACCCCCAGTAAACATGTTTTTACTTTAATCACGGTAACATATTTTTAATGTTTATACTATTCATTATGACCAATAATCAAGTTTAATTTATTTCAAAATAATTATTATATTGACTCCAAATAGGTAATAAATTTTATGAAATTAAATTCATAGATATGGTATAATTTAATTTTAAAATAAACCCATAATCATCACGAAGAAGCAGTTTTCCAAAAGAAAAAGTTTGGTAAAGGATAAAAAGTTTCTATATTAATATTAAATATAAAATAGATTCAAATGAATAAAATTGGATTACTAGAAAAAACTTGAAATAATTTTTATCTTAAAACTATTTTAAAACCAAATTGAACTTTTTAAATGCTTTAAATACAATGTAAAATTTAATAAATAACTGTCTTTTTCAATTTTCATTGAATATTTAATATCTTCAAAAAACACACAAAAATTAAATATAAGATAATTTTGAAAATTTTATTTCAAAAGTAAAGATCATTTTTACAAATAAATTTTCTAAATGATTAAAAATTTAAATTTAAAATAAGTCAACAAAATGTAACAAAGCATCTTTTTAGACAAAAATGTGTTTTAAAGAATAAAAATAGGTTTATTATTATCCAATGCCTAAAAATGTAATATGAATGATAAAACATTTTATTAAATATATAAAATATAAATTTCATTATACTAATTCCAAACAGGTGAATAATTTAATTTTTAATATAAAAACACATTTCAAGCATAAAAATTTCTTTTCAAATAAATATTTCCTTTACATTCAATTTATTTGTAATTTTCATTTATAAATTATTTATTCTATACTTGTGTAAACAAAATTTTTCATAATTTATTTCATATTATTTATACCAATAATTACAATGTCTAGAAAATAATTGTCACATTAAATAATAATATTTTAATAGCATGCCACAGGTCATTTATACTTGATGTTTTATGTAATGCAAGAAATCAAAGAAATTAAATTTCTTTGAAAAAAAGATTAAAAAATATCAACGTATTACAATAATAGTTTTTATTAAATCCCATCTCAGTGGGATCTCAATATGGCACATAGACATTTGGTAGAGTATCTGCATATGGTTGACTTTGAGAAATCCTATACTCCAGGGAAAGGTAATTTAATTATAGATGCTCTTAGCTGAAAAAAATGGAGACATGGGAACTTGTAGTGTGACCATTGTAAGAGGAATGATGTTGGATGAGTTTGATGGTTGATATTTTTATGGGTCCATTAGAGGAAAAATTATTTTTACATTTGTGAGATCAGTTATCACATCTACTTTAGTGGACTGGGTAAAGTCCATCCGAGAGTCTGATCCTGAGTATGTAGTTATGCAAGAATGTTGGGCAGAGAATTATTTTATTCCATAGTGTACCTTATATAATTAATATGTGATATATGAAAATTATAGAGTATTTCTACTTCTTCTTTAATATAGGAACTTATTATAGACTCTGAGTCTTCAAAATTGGTGGTTTATCATGTGTTGACAATGATGTACCATGATATCCGATGTTAGTTTTTGTGACCAGGTATGAAGAGAGACATCACTATTTTTTTTTGTGATGCCTTACCTACTAGAGAGTTAAGGATGAGCATATACATTCTAGTGGTTTTCTATAGCCACATCTAATGTATATTTGGAAGTGGGATAATGTGATGATTGAATTCATGAAAGGGTGACCTAGAACCCTAGGGAGATATAATGGTGACTCGATTATAACCAATCAATTGAGGAAAGTGGATTATTTCTTATCATTTCAAGATTCTCATTCACTAGATCCATTTTTAATATATATATATATATATGTGAAAAATATTGTACACGTACATAGAGCTCCTTTGTGGATAAAATCATACAAATACATATGTTTCACATCATGATTTTAATAGGTCTTATTGAAGGATTTGGGTACCTATCTATAACTAAGTATAATATTTAATCTGCAGACTGATGGAATTTCAATGGGGATTATTCAAATTTTAGAGTATATGTTATAAAAATGTATCCTGGATTTTGGTGAATCTTATTATGATCATGTATCCTTGTTTGAGTATTTTTAAGACAACATATTTTAGGATTCAATTAAAATGGAACCTTTTGAGGATATATTTATATTTTTATGTTGTTCACCATTATATTGGAATGAGGAAGGTGTGGCAGTTATTATTGTACTGGATTTGGTATAGGAGACCTATGATAGAGTGAAATTGACCTAGATATTTTTAGTTATCATACATTGAAGAAAATGATGATATACTGATAGGAGTAGGAGAACCTTAGAGTCTATTGTGGTCAAACTATTTTCTATACAAGGGACTCCTTGACTATGGAATCAATGGTTGCCTAAAAAAAGGGATGTTAGCACTGATATTTATTATACCATTCAATAATATAATGTGTATAGGGATACCAGCCTAAAATTTGGATCTCACTCTACGATATTGAGTTATGCAGGATGTTTTCTATGTGTCTAAGCTTCATAGGTCTATGCATGATCTAATGTATGTGATCGACTGAAAGGACATTGAGCTAGTGGTTGGAGCATCTTGAGTGGAGCACCCAGTGCATATCATAGACTAGAAAAGGAAAGTATTATGTGGAAATATATGCCAACTTTTTAGAGTCTTATAGAATCATGGTTTTATTCATGAATAGGCCAAGGAGCATGAATCTGATTTTTAGGCACAATGGACCGAGATGTTCGATCAAGGAATCTATAAACACTTCTTAGGGATGATAATATTTTAGAGGGTTAAAATTATAACAACATCATTTTTTTAAACTCATTAGACCCTACAATGATTATAAGTATTTTTAGTTAAAAAATTAATAATTTTCAATTTAATTTTTTCCCTTCAGTAGATCCTATTCTCTACAGAATGGAAAATACATTATACCTTTACATATGCCAATTTTTGGGAGCTATATAAATGTAATTTTAATTTTTTGGGTACTACATAAAGGTATCTCTTAACTATCAAAGGATATGTAAGGGTAACCCACACCCTACATAATGGTAAGTTAGAGTTCTATAAGAGTAACTCTAAATTTTCATGTGTTATGTAAGGGTAACTCAACCTCTACTTATGGGTAATTCTAATTTTCATAATGGAAACTCCTAGTTTTCAATGTTCTCATAAAAATGAACCAGCCCCTGAAAAAAGGTATGTAATATTTTCAAAAGGTTTACTTTTAATTATCAAGGGATGCATAAGGATACCCTAACCTCAACATAAAGCTATGTCTGAGTTGTGTAATGGTAACTCTTAGTTTTAAAAGGTTATGTATTGGTAACCCATATTCTATGTAATGGTTATCCAGAATTAAAACCCAAGATAAGGGTAAAACACATTACCTTCATGCGACAACTATGAGTTATGTAAAGTTAAAACCATGTTCCCATTATGCATCTCCCTTTAGGTGTAATGATTTTTTCCTGATCATTCATTTCTCACTTCGTAGTTAAAACATATAAACAAATCTCATGATTTTTAAATCCTAAAAGCACGTGAAGTTAATTTTTATAGCTCGTTTATGTTTGTAACACATATTTTAGAGGATTTTAAACTTTCTACATTCAATATTCTATTCAAAGGAAAATTAAATGATATTTTAAATTTAGAGTTTTTAATACAGATAAACAAAAATACTTGATACACTTTTTAAAATAAAAAAACCACTTACTAGATTTTATTTTTATATCCTCCAAATCTCGTGAAGCCCATAACACCTTTATTCGATATCTAGGAATTCTTCTTCGACCAGTCCAAGGGTGTATTCTAGTTTTATACTGTGGCTGTACTCGCTCTCTATCATTTATTATTGGGTGCATAATTTTTCAAGGGATAATTTCCTTTTAAGAATCTATAATTTATCTTCTCCATGTTTTATGTGTAATTTGTTATATTAGATTACCTAACCATTTTGGATAAATTGTTAGGTTCAAACATAAAAGATAATGACCCTAAATTATAAAAGAATAATATAAAATTATCACATGATTATCTCATGTTTCCAATAATGATATAAATATCATTTCATGTCAGATTTGTAGTTATTAATTCAATAATGAAATTGATAGAACATTTAGTGGCTTAAAACAATGATTTTGGATTTATCAAGGAGATATAACTTATTCTCTCCTGAGGATATTTTAATATTGAAAATAAAATAATTTTAATATGTTCTAAGAATCCTTGGTGTGTTTATTAAATGCATTAATATGAGAATGTGAATCGGGTGATGGCTCCTTAGCAAACCATTGGGTTTTAAATCATAAATCATGAGGTAGGATTTCCTAATAATATTTGTCCTTGTTTAGAATTTTTTGCACGTTTGGATTGTGTATGTGCCAAATATTTAAACATTTTATTTCTTATGGATTCAGTGTTACTTACGATTCTATATATTACTTGTGTAATATTTCATTTAATGTGGAGTAAATTGTTTTAAAATATTACTCTTTATTATGTTATTTCTTATATGTATCATCTACATATCCAGAGAAATATTCATTTCTATTTCCAAGTTGATAGGTGTCCCTCACTAACTATGAAAACTTATTACAGGGGGAGAACAAATGTAACGACCCAAAGTTTCATTAATAGAAATCCCACTTAATCTAATTAAATGTCTCTTTATGTAAAATGTTTATATAAAATGTCAACTTCTTGGGTTTTATGTTAAGAATTTTGACCGTTTCTAATATAGCTGTTGAATAGTGATCACATGATTAGTATAAATATAGGGCTTTAACAAATCCAATTTACTCAGACAAAAGAAGCGATGACCTCATCCAGTAGAATTGCTCCATACAAAGCCCATTTGTCGGAGCTCAGAAAAGAGGTGGCGTCATTGGGTTTCTCTCTTGACCACTCCCAAGCTGAGCATTATCATGTCAAGCTCGAACGAGACCGTCTATGGGAAAAGTGGAAGTTGATAGAGATTACCACTCGTACGATGTTATCCTAGCCACCCCAATAGTCTGTCACCATTGCACACCTTACCCTTAGGTCTTATGCAGCTGTTTTAAGGGGTTATGTAACAAATATCTAGTATTATGTTCATGTATATTATTTTTCTGTATATAATAATGAATATACCTTATTGTCATTATTGACACTTTGTAAAGATATTTTTTAAGAAAAAATAGTATTTTTTTAGTTAATATTCAGATAAGAAATATATTTTGATAAATTAATAGATTTTTTAATTAAAAAATACTTTAATAAAATATTATTATTATTTTTAAATTAATTTTAATTAAATATAATTGATCTTATAATTTTATGAATGAAATGGTAATTTTTATTAAGGTTTGAAAGCCATTTTTGTCAAAACCCATGAATTTTTTATAAATGTCAATTTTTTTAAAAATGATTATTAAAATATTTAGAAAATTATTTAGATAAAATAAATTTTATTTCTGGAATCAGGACATTTAAATTATCCAACGGTTATTTTTTCATAATTTTCTGAGATAGTCAAATTTTTTGGTAAAAATTAAATACCGTTTAAATAAATAATGTGTTTTATGACATCATAATGACTCAATAGTGATTTAATAAAATACAATAAGCTTTATGTTCGTCCAATATATGTTTTACAATTAAAATAATGTGATTTTCATTTTTTTTACTTATTTTACAAAGCATTAATGGAGCCCTCAAGACTTATTAAACATCTTATCTTTTTAAATTATTTTGAATGGGAGTGTGACTCACCTCCACATAAGCAACCCCATAATTTTAAGAAGTCCGTACTTTGGCCTTATAAAATATTTTTTCCTCTCCCCTTTTCCGAAAACCATGGGCAAAAACCATGAGAAGATTTGTGGTTTGGATTAATTTAATGTAAGGGGTCCCAACCCTAAATAATAAATAATTCACTCACCATTACTATATAAACCCACCCAAGGTCTCACTTCCTCCTCACACAATGACATTGGTGTTCTTCCATCCTATGACCTACTCTCTCAAGAATCCTCCCAAGGTGCCCCAAGCTCCCAAGAAGCCACTCTCAAGACTCTCTCAAGCATTTGGGAGCACACTTCCAAGTAAAGGTTTTTCTTCCTTTCACATTTTTGTCCAATTTTTTGATTATTGTAATGCCATTTTAATTTCAATTATAAATGTTGGGGTATGGTTTTTCACCTCCCCCATTCTGCCCTATTATTGTTTTAATTATGGGATACCCCTTTATCTCTCATTAAATTCCTCCCATGTACACCTGTTACTATGCCAAAATTCCGAAAGGAACTTCTCTCTCTTCATTTACATTCAAGAAATACTTTTGTTTCATGAATCTAAATTCAATTAATTTTTTTTGGACATTTATATATATGACCCCCTTACTGTTCGTTTCATGTAAATATGATGAGACACCCCTTTCTCTCTCATCAACCATTTTTTATGAATTCTTATTTCACGCCGTTACGCTGCAGAAATTGCACCGATTTTCTAAGTCAATGCCTTTGTGTAGTGAATACCATGCCCATTTCTCCATCAAGGGTATTCACCTTTATGGAAATTTACTTATTGATTATAATGTTTCATGTATGAATTCTAAATTCCTTATCGTGGAATAAATGATTATGTTTAATGAATCCATGTTTTATGATCCATGTGGCACACTTATACATGAAATGAAATGTTTAAGAAGGGTGCACCCTTATAGCGCTCCAATGCATTGGGTAATGTATTGAAACATGATGCGTCATGTGCAATGAGTGTTGACTCATGATAATTCAATTTAAACTAGGGTTTACTCATGCTTCATGTGCAATGAGGATTTACTCATGCTCTATGTGCAATGAGCCTTGACTCATGTTAATTCCACGTTAAGTGTTGTTGCCACATTTCCATGTTATGATTATCATGATTTATCATGCCTTTAAGTTCATGTTTCTCTTGTTCCCTATTGATATGCATGTTTTCTAACATGTATTGTACTTCTCATGTAATCCATGTTTATTCCCTAACTGGGCTTTATAGCTCACCCCTTTTCTTATGCAGGTCCTCAGGTTATCCCATTCAATGCTAAGTACGAGGTAATGTAGTGGTCATGTAGAGGGTGTTTTCAAAAAAGATGTTGTATTTAATGTTTTAAGTTGTTATGTAATGATCTTAAGCCCCAAATACACTAGACATATCAATCTTCCATGTTTTATCAAGTGAATAGTTTATGTAATAAATCTTGTTTATGTTTGTAAAAAAAGCATGGTTGTCATAGTTGGTATTAGAGGATAGGTTTAGTTATTTTTGGGATTAGGATTAAAAAACCCTAGTAAAGCCTTACATACAAGACTAAGTACTATAAAAAATTCCTTATGTTTTGGTGAGTATTGAGTAAGTGGGTTATCAAGCAAATAAATCCATGTTTGGATACGAGCAGGTAGTGGTGGCTCTGGCACATATGTATCCTAGGGGTAAAACTTGAAAACACCGCTTTGAGCTAGACTCGAATGAGAACTAGTGAACGACAACGGGCCTCGCTGCACTCTTGGTTACAACACTCCTAGGGGATATGATTTGATAAATTCAAAATCTTAGTATGAACCCTTATTAACGGAATTAAAAAATACCCCTAAGAATATATGATAGAAAGTAGATCATGAAAAGCCTTGATTGAAGCCTATAGACTCATGAGTTAAGGAAAAAAAGTTTATTTATAAGTCATCAAAATTTTTCTTTTGATTACCCTTTATGTGTTACCCCCTAACATTACTTTTATTCCATCCAATGGCCAGTAATAGGAGGACTCGGGTTAACAACCAATGTGAAGATCAGTGTGATGACTATACTAATGAGATGCCTAATCCAATGGGAGTAGGAATCGCGAACTTGTTCACGCTTCTCTATCACCTAACTCAATATTTGAATAGAAACACGAGTCAAAAGGAACGTTCAACCCCCCTAAGAAATAACATGTCTCTATTGAGAGCTTCATGAGCCAAAGGCATCCTACTTTTAGTGTATCATCTGATCCCACGATCGCTGAACAATGGATAAACTCCATTGAAAAGATATTCTCCATCCTTCAATGTTCTGAACAAGAGAAGGTTCTCCAGGGGGCTTATCGTATAGAGGGTAAAGCTGATCAATGGTGGAAATTGATCAAAAAATATGAAGCCTTAGGAGGAGATTGAGGTGTTGGAATGGAAGAATGTTTGGAATATTTTTTATGATAAATATTTTCCACACACCCTCCATATTAAGATGGAAAGGGACTTTCTTTCCCTCAAGGAAAAAGATGAAGAATCTATTTGATCATACAAGGAAAACATCACAAGGCTTGCGTGATATGCTTCTGGCTTTATCGTTACCCCCGAATGCAAAGTTGACCACTTCTTTGGTGGGATGAAGCCTAGCCAACAGAAAGAATTAGCGATCCATGACTTCAACAACTATGAAGAAATTGTTCAAAGTTCCCTCAAGGTCGAAATGTAGATTGGTGAATCACATGGGTATCATGGGGACAAGAAGCATAAGTTGGACTTCAATGCTGGCAGTCCTATTGATAAATCCAATGGTTCTAAGAAGATCCAACACCCCACTTTCCAAAAGTGCAGAAAGAAGCACCCTGGAAATTGCCTCAAGGGGACGAATAAATTCTTTAGGTGTGGAAGAGAAGGGCACCTAGCTGTTAACTATCGGCAAGAAAGACCAACGGCTGCAATAGAGGAGAGGAATGCTCTGTTCGAACCTCAATGAATTGTTCATTTCTACAACTGCAAAGAACCAGGGAATTTTGAAAATTAGTTCTCTAATCCAAGGGTTTTCGGAGGCAACCAACAACCTCCAAGGTAACAAGGAAGAGATTTTCCATCACTTCTGCCGAAGTGAACCCCGAAAACAAAGTGGTGATAGGTACTCTAGTTATTCATTAAAGAATAGTGAATGTACATTTTGATTCAGGTTCTACGCATTCATTTATATCTCAAAAGTTTAGTAGAACAATCCCAGCCCCACCACAGATCATGGAAGTGAAGATGCCGATGAGTACAGAAAATGGGGAAATCATTGCATCCCATGAATTTAAGTACTCCCCTATTATAATTGGTGGATTGAATTTCCAGGGGAACCTCTTCATACTCCATCTATTGGAATTTGATGCAATTCTTGGCATGGATTGGCTTTCCATATATAGCGCCAACATAAATTGTCGAGAGAGGGAAATCACACTCCATATGGAGAATTGACCCCCGATTCTTTATAAGTGTAAGGGGGAAGATGAATCTCATTTAGCTCCATCATCTCAAGAATGGATATTATTGCCCCATGAGTACGTGTATCTGGATCAGATGATTGAGTCCAAGGAAGAAACCATCCATGAAGAAATGCCTATTGTGAGGCAATGTGCTGATGTTTTTCCCAAGGAACTGTCTGGTCTTCCTCCTAAAAGAGACGTTGAATTATCAATTGAACTTATACCAGGGGCACTACCAATATCCAAGACTCCATATAAAATGGTTGTTGTGGAGTTTGAATAGCTGAGGAAACAACTACAGGAGAATATGGATAAAGGGTTTATATTCCCAAGTGCTTCACCATGGGGTGCACCAGTCCTCTTCATCAAGAAGAATGATGGGTCAATGCGGCTTCGCATTGATTATCGTGAACTTAACAAAATGACGATAAAGAACAGGTTTCCTCGGCCACAGATTGATGAATTGTTCGATCATCTTCGTTGAGCAAAATACATCTCTAAGGTAGATTTTCGGTCGGGATATTATCAAGTAAGGGTGAAGAAGGAAGATATCCCCAAGACTGATTTTTGTACAAGATACGGGCACTATGAATTCATAGTAATGCCTTTCAGACTCACTAGTGCTCTAGAAATCTTCATGGACTTGATGAATAGAATCTTTAGAGATTACTTTGCCAAATTTGTGGTAGTCCTTATAGATGATATTCTAATATACTCCAAATCCAAGGAGGATCATGATGAGCATTTAAGAACTGTACTTGAGACTTTTTTGAAGGATAAGATCTATGAAATGTACAGCAAGTGTGAGTTCTGGTTGAAAGCGGTCTCATTCTTGGTCCATATCATCACAGGAAATGGGATATATGTGGTTCCCTCCAAAACAGATGCAATTGAGGGATGGTCGAGGCCAACATCCGTAACTGATATCCGTAGCTTCTTGAAGTTAGCTGGATATTATCGACGATTTGTGAGAAATTTCTCATGATTTTCCAACCCTCTAACCAATCTAACTCAAAATGTAGTAAAGTTTTCTTGGAGTGATGGATTCGAATAAAGCTTCAAGGAGTTGAAAAGGAGGCTTATCACTGCGCTCATGCTCACTTTACCCACAAGTGCAGTACCTTTTTGTGATATCCAGTGATGATTCCAAAATGGCTTAGGTTGTGTGCTGATGCAGAATGATAAAGTGATATCCTATGCCTCAAGACAGTTGAAAATCCATGAGCAAAAATGTTCAACGCATGATCGGGAGTTGGAAGTGGTTATCCTTACCTTGAAAATATGGCAGCATTATCTCTATGGGGAGAAAAGTGAGATATATACTGACCAAAGAGTCTTAAATATATATTCACATAGAAATAGCTTAATATGCGCCATAGAAGATTGATAGAGCTCATTAAGGGTTATGAATGTTCAATACATTACCACCCTGGGAAAGCGAACAAGGTGGCAGATTCCCTAAGTAGAAAGGACCCAATTATTCTATCAATGATGAGAATTGAGAAGGATAAAATCTTCTTAGGCTTGATGAAGATGGTCATGGGAATCATAAACAAGGGAACATCATCAATCCTTCCACAAATTATTGCCCAACCATCTCTTTTAGAAAGGTTAACAGATGCTCAAATGGATGATGTGGGATTTCAGGAAAAATTAAAAGCTATCGAAAAAGGGAAATCCTAAGAGTTTAATGTTAATGAAGAATGAATTGTGCGATTTGGGAAAAGACTATGTGTTCCATCAAGTCCGGAGCTGAAAAAGGAACTTTTGGATGATGCACATAGTTCAAATTTCTCTATTCACCCAGGGACCACAAAGATGTATCAAGATCTCCGAAAAAACATTTGGTGGGATAATATAAAGAAGGGGATCGATGTATATATATCAAAGTGCCTAGTATGCCAGCAAGTGAAGACAGAGAGGTAGAAGCCTAAGGGGATGATGCAACCATTGCCCATACCAGAAAGTAAATGGGAGAACATCACCATGGACTTTGTCATTGGACTTCATAGGAAATCCAAAGCCAATAATACAATCTGGGTTGTGGTGGATCGTCTTACAAAGACTGCACACTTCATTGCTATTCAGGAGGATTTCTCATTGGATCAACTGGCATGGATATATATCAGGGAAGTGGTAAGGTTGCATGGAGTACCACTATCTATTGTGTCTAACTGAGATCCAAGAATCACCACTATGTTTTGGAATAGTCTTCAACATGCTCTAAATACTAAACTGAACTTCAGTATGGCCTATCATCCTCAAAATGATGGCCAATCTGAGCAGACTATCCAAACACTTGAGGACAAGTTGAGAGCATTCTCAATGGACTTTAAAGGAGGATGGGGTCAACATCTTCCTTTGGTTGAGTTATCTTATAATAACAGTTTCCCCTCAAGCATCCAAATGGCACCTTATGAAGCCATGTATGGGAAAAGGTGTTGAACACCGGCATGTTGGGATGAGGTTGGTGGACATAAGCTGCTTGGACCAGAACTGGTCGAAGAAATGGCGAAGAAGGTGAAATTCATTTAGCAGCATATCAGGGCAGCCCAAATTCGACAGAAGAGTTATGAAGATAATTGTCAACTAGACCTTGAGTATAAGGTTGGAGACATGGTTTTTCTACGCATATCTCCATGGAAGAAGGTCATGAGGTTTGGAAGGAAAGGGAAGTCAAGTCGAAGGTACATCGGCCCCCTTGATATTCTTTATCATGTCGGGGTTGTTCCCTATAGACTAGCACATCCAACTACCATGGCCAAAGTACATGATGTCTTTCATGTATCCCTTTTAAAGAAGTACATACCGGACCCTTCACATGTACTCTCTTCTGTGGTGGTACAGTTTGAGGATGATATTTCTTATGAGGAGAAACCAATGAAGATATTCGATCGTAGAAAAAATGTTCTACGAAATAAGACAATTCACCTCATCAAGGTGTTGCGGAGAAACCACAAGTTTGAAGAAGCGACTTGGGAATCAGAGGAAATGATGAAGCTGAGTTACCCACATCTGTTTTAGTGTGGGAAAAGGAAATTTCAAGGGCAAAATTTCTGAAGGGGGGAATATTGTAATGACCCAAAGTTCCATTAATTGAAATCCCACTTGATCTAATTAAATGTCTCTTTATATAAAATGTTTATATAAAATGTCAACTTCATTGGTTTTATGTTAATAATTTTGATCGTTTCTAATATAGACATTGAACAGTGATCACATGATTTGTATAAATATTGGGCTTTAACAAATCCAATTTACTCAGACAAAAGAAGCGATGGCCTCATCCAGTAGAATTGCTCCATACGAATCCCATTTGTCGGAGCTCAGAAAAGAGGTGGAGTCATTGGGATTCGCTCTTGACAAAGCCCAAGCTTAGCTTCATCATGTAAAGCTCGAACGTGGCCGTCTACGGGAAATGTGTAAGTTGACAGAGATTACCACTTGAGCGATGTTATCCGAGCCACCCCAAGAGTCTGTCACCATCGCACACCTTACCCTTAGGTCTTATGCAGCTGTTTTAAGGGGTTATGTAACAAATATCTAGTACTATGTTCATTATATTATTTTTTTATATAATAATTAATATACCTTCTTGTCATTATTGACACTTTGCAAATAGTTTTTTTAAGCACAAATAGTATTTTTTTAGTTAATATTCAGATAAAAATCGATTTTTATGAATTAATGGATTTTTGAATTAAATAATAATTTAATAAAATATTATTATTTTTATTATTAAATTAATTATCATTAAATATAATTGTTCTTATAATTCTATGAATGAAATGTTAATTTTTATTAAGGTTTTAAAGCCATTTTTGTCAAAACCCGTGAATTTTCGATAAATCTCAGTTTTTTAAAAGTGAAAATTAACATATTTAGAAAATTATTTAGATAAAATAAATGTTATTTCTGGCATCAGGAGATCGAAATAATCCAACAGATAATTTTTCATAATTTTTTGACATAGTCAAATTTTTGGGTAAAAATTAAATACTGTTTAAATATATAATGTGTTTTATGACATCATAATGACCTAATAGTGATGTAATAAAATACAATAAGCTTTATGTTCGGCCAATATATATTTTTACATTAAAATAATGTGATTTTGGGTTTTTTTTGACTTATTTTACAAATCATTAATGGACCCCTCAAGACTTATTAAACATCTTGTCTTTTAAATTATTTTCCATGGGAGTGTGACTCACCTCCACATAAGCAACCCCACTATTTTAAGAAGTTCAGAAATTGACCTTATAAAATATTGTTTTCCTCTTCCCTTTTCCAAAAACCATGGGCAAAATCCATGAGCTCATTTTTGGTTTGGATTAGTTTAATGTAAGGGGTCCCAAACCAAAATAATAAATAATTCACTCACCTTTCCTCTATAAACCCACCCAAGCTCCCACTTCTTCCTCACCCAAATCCTTTGGAGTTCATCCAACATCTGACATACTCTCTATAGAATCCTCCCAAGGTTCCCCAAGCTCCCAATAATCCTCTCTCCAGACTCTCTGAAGCCTTTGGAAGCACACTTCCAAGTAAGGGTTTTTCTTCCTTTCACTTTTTTTGTCCAATTTTATTAATATTCTTATGCCCTTTTAATTTCAATTATAAATTCTTGGTTATGGTTTTGAACCTCCCCCATACTTCCCTCTTATTGTTTGAATGATGGGAGACCCCTTTCTCTCTCATTAAAGGCCTCCCATGAACACCCATTACTAAGTTGAAATTTCGAAAGGAACTTCTCTCTCTTCATTTACATTCAAGAAATACTTTTGTATCAAGAATATATATTCCATTACAATTGTTTGGACATGTATCTATATTACCCCCTTACTGTTCATTTCATTTAAATATGATGAGACACCCCTTTCTCTCTCATCAACCATTTTTTATGAATTCTTAGGTCATGTCGTTACGCTGCCGAAATTGCACTGATTTTCTAAGCCAATGTCATTGTGTATGAAATACCATGCTCATTTCTCCATCAAGGGTATCCACCTTTATGCATATTTACTTATTTATTATAAATTTTCATGTATAAAATTCACATTCCTTATCGTGTAATAAATGATTATGTTTAATGAATCCATGTTTTATGATTCATGTGGCACACTTATTCATGAAATGAAATGTTTAAGAAGGGTGAACCCTTATATCACTCCAATGCATTGGGTAAAGTATAGTATCATGATACATCATGTGCAATGAGTGTTTACTCATGCTAATTCAAGTGAAACGAGGATTTTCTCATGCTTCATGTGAAATGAGGATTTACTCATGCTCTATGTGCAATGAGCCTTGGATCATGTTAATTCCATGTTAAGTGTTGTTGCCACATTTCAACGTTATGATTATCATGATTTATCATGTCTTTATGTTCATGTTTATCTTGTGCTTTATTGATATTCCTATTTTCTAACATGTATTGTACTCCTCATGTATTCCATGTTTATTCCCTTACTGGGCTTTATAGCTCACCCCTTTTCTTATGCATATCGTAAGGTTATCCCATGCAATGCAATGTACGAGGGAATGTAGTGGTCATTTAAATAAAGTTTTCAATAAAGATGTTGTATTTCATGTTTTATGTTGTTATGTAAAGATCCTAAGCTCAAAATACACTAGATCTCTAGATCTTCCATGTTGTATAAAGTCAATAGTTTATGTAATAAATCATGTTTATGTTTGTGATAAATGATGGGTTGTCATAGTTGGTATCAGAGGATAGGTTTAGTTATTTTTGGGATTAGGATTAGAAAACCCTATTAAAGACTTAGATACAAGTCTAAGTACAATAAAAATGACCCTATGTTTTGGCGAGTATTGAGTAAGTGGGTTATCAAGAAAATACATCCATGTGTGGATACGAGCAGGTAGAGGCGGCTCTAGCACAGATGTATCCTAGGGGTAAAACACAAAAAAAACTACTTTGAGCTAGACTCGAATGAGAACAGGTGCACGACAATGAGCCTTACTGAACTCTTGGTTACGACACTCCCGGGGGATATGTTTTGATAAATTCACAAGCATAGTATGAATTCTTATTAAGGGAATTAAAAAAAATTCCCCTAAGAATATATGTTAGAAAGTAGATCATGAAAAGACTAGATTGAAGCCTATAGACTCATGAGTTAAAGAAATAAAAGTTTATTTATATGTCATCAACTTTTGTCTTTGTATTACCCTTTATGTGTTACCCCTTAACATTCCCTTTATTCCATCCAATGGTCAGTAATAGGAGGACTTGAGCTAACAACCAATGTGAAGATCAGTGTGATGACTGTACTAATGAGATTCCCAATCCAATGGGACAGGGAATCATGAACTTTTTCATTCTTCTCTATCATCTAACTCAAGATTTGAATATAAACACAGGTCAAGAGGAACGTTTAACCCCCCTAAGAAAGAACAAGTCACTTTCGAGAGCTTCATGAGTCAAATGCCTCCTACTTTTAGTGGATCATCTGATCCCACGATCGCTGATCAATGGATCAACTCCATTGAAAATATCTTCTTTGTCCTTCAATGTTTTGAACAAGAGAAGGTTCTCTTGGTGGCTTATCTTATGAAGGGTAAAGCTGATCAATGGTGGATGTTGATCAAAAATACGAAGCCTGAAGAGGAGATTGAGGCGTTGTAATGGAGGGATTTCTTGAAGATGTTTTTCGATAAATATTTTCTATGGACCCTCCAAATTAATATGGGAATGGAATTCCATTCCCTCAAGAAAAAAGACGAAGAATCTATTGGAGCATATGAGGAAAAATTCACAAGGCTTTCACGATACGCTTCTAGCTTTGTCATTACCCCCGAATGCAAAGTTGACCACTTATTTGGTGGGTTGAAGCCTAGCCTACAGAATGCATTAGCGATCCGTGACTTCGAAAGCTATGAGGAAAATGTCCGATGAGCCCTCATGGTCGAAATGGAGATTGTGGGATCACAGGGGTATAATGGGGACAAGAAGAATAAGGTGGAATTCAATGATGGTGGTTAGATTGATAAATCCAATGGTGCTAAGAAGATCAATCACCCCACTTACCAAAAGTGTAGAAAGAAGCACCCTAGAAATTTCCTCAAGGGGAAGAGGAAATGCTTTATGTGTGGAAGAGAAGGGAACCTATCTGTTAACCATTGGCAGGAAAGACCCGCGACTCCAACAAAGGAGAGGAACACTCCATTCGAACCTCAATGTGTTGTTCATTTCTACAACTGAAATGAACAAGGTCATTTTGCAAATGAGTTCCCTAATCCAAGGGTTTTCGGAGGGAAAGAACAACCTCGAAGGCAGCAATAAAGATATTTTTCGATCACTTCTGCCGAAGTGAACCTCGACAACGATGTGGTGACAGGTACGCTAGTTATTCAATCAAGAATAGTGAACGTACTTTTTGATTCAGGTTCTATGCATTCTTTTATATTTAGAATGTTTAGTAGAACAATCCCAACACCACCACAAATCATGGAAGTGAAGATTTTGGTGAGTACAAAAAATGGGGCAATCATTGCATACCATGAATATAAGTCCTCCTCTATTATAATTTGTGGATTTATTTTCCCGATGAACCTCGTCATACTCCCTCTAGTGGAATTTGATGCAATTATTGGCATGGATTGGATTTCCTTATATAGATCCATCATAAATTATCGGGGGAGGAAAAAACACTCCATATAGAGAATCTACCCACGATTATTTACAAGTGTAAGGGGGAAGATGAATCTCCTTTAGCTCCATCAATTCAAGGATGGATATTACTGCCCTATGAGAATCCATATCTGACTTAGATGATTGAGTCCAAGGAATATTCCATCCTTGAATAAATTCCTATTTTAAGGGAATTTTCTGAAGTGTTTCCCGAGGAACTGTCTGGTCTTCCTCCTTAAAGAGACGTTGAATTCTCAATTGAACTTATACCAGGGGAACTACCAATATCCAAGACTCTATATAGAATGGTTGTCGTGGAGCTTGAAGAGCTGAAGAAAACAACTACATGAGAATTTGGATAAAGGGTTTATACGCCCAAGTGCTTCACCATGGGTTGCACCAGTCCTCTTCATCAAGAAGAACGATGGGTCAATGCGGCTTTTCATCTATTATCATGATCTTAAAAAAATCATGATAAAGAACAAGTATCGTCTTCCACGGATTGATGACTTGTTCGATCAGCTGCGTGGAGCCCAATAATTCTCCAAGGTAGATTTGCAGTCGGGATATTATCAAGTAAGGATGAAGAAGGAAGATGTCCCCAAGACTACTTTTCGTACAATACACGGGCACTATGAATTCATAGTAATGCCTTTCAGACTCACTAATGCTCCATAAATCTTCATGGACATGATGAATAGAGTCTTTAGAGATTACCTTGACAAATTTTTGGTAGTCTTTATAGATGATATTATAATATACTCAAAAACCAAGGAGGATCATGTGGAGCATTTAAGAACTATACTAGAGAATTTGCGCAAGGAGAAGCTCTTTGCAAAGTACAAAAAGTGTGAGTTCTGGTTGAAGGAGGTCTCATTATTGGGCCATATAATCACAATCAATAGGATATATATGGATCCCTCCAAAATAGATGCAATTGAGGGATGGCCGAGGCCAACATCGGTTACGGATATCCGTATCATCTTGGGGTTTCCTGGATATTATCGATGATTTGTGAGAAATGTCTCACGATTTTCCAACCCTCTTACCTAGATAACTTGAAAGAGAGTAAATTTTTCTTGGAGTGATGAATGCGAAGAAAGCTTGAAGGAGATGAAAACGAGGATTATCACTGCGCCCGTGCTCACATTACCCACAAGTGGGGAACCTTTTGTGATATTCAGGGATGCTTCGAAGAAGGGCTTAGGCTGTGTGCTAATGCAGAATGATAAAGTGATATCCTATTCCCAAGATAGTTGAAAATCCATGAGTGAAACTATCCAACGCATGATCTGGAGTTGGCGGCGGTGATATTTTCCTTGAAAATATTGCAGCATTATATCTATGGGGAGAAATGTGAGATATATACTGACCATGAGAGTCTTAAATATATATTCACACAGAAAGAGCTTAATATGTGCCAGAGAATATGGATAGAGCTCATCAAGGATTATGACTGTTCAATACATTACCACCCTGGGAAAGAGAACATGGTGGAAGATGCCCTATCTATAAAGGACCCATCGATTCTATCAATGATGAGAATTGAGAAGGATCCAATCTTCATAGACTTGATGAAGATGGACATGGGAATCATATAGAAGGGAACATCATCAATTCTTTCACAAATGATTGCTCAACCATATTTTTTGGAAAGGATAAAGGATTATAAAAAGGATGATGTGGGAATTAAAGAAAAAGTAAAAGCTATCAAAAAAGGGAAATCCTCAGAGTTTAATGTTAATGAATAAGGAATTGTGCGATTTGGGAAAAGACTATGTGTTCCATCAATTCTGGAGCTGAGGAAGGAACTTTTGGATGATGCACATAGTTCAAATTTCTCTATTCACCCAGGGAGCACAATGGTGTATCGAGATCTCCAAGAAAACATTTCGTGGGATAATATGGAGATGGAGATCACTTTATATACATCAATGTGCTTGGTGTGCCAGCAAGTGAAGGTAGAGAGGCAAAAGTCTAAGGGGATGATGAAACCATTGCCCATACAAGAATGGAAATGGGAGGACATCACTATGTACTTTGTCACTGGACATCCGAGGAAATCCAAAGGCATCAATACAATATGGGTTGTGGTGGATCATCTTACAAATATTGCACACTTCAATGCTATTCGGGATGATTTCTCATTGGATCAACTGCCACAGATATATATCCGACAAGTGGTAAGGCTGCATGGAGTACCACTATCTATTGTGTCTGACCGAGATCCAAGATTCACTTCTATGTTTTGGATGAGTCTTCAACATGCTCTAGATACTAAAATGAACATCAGTAAGGCTTATCATCCTCAAAATGATGTCCAATCCAAGCGGACTATCCAAACACTTGGGGACGTGTTGAGAGCATTCTCATTGAACTTTAAAGGAGGATGGGATCAACATCTTCCTCTAGTTGAGTTCTCTTATAATAACAGTTTCCACTCGAGTATACAAATGACACCTAATGAAGTACTATATGGGAAAAGGTGTAGAACACCGGCATGTTGGGATGAGGTCGGTGAATGTAAGCTTCTTAGACAAGAAATGGTCTAAGAAATGCTAGAGAAGGTAAAAACCAATCAGCAGCATATCAAGGCAGCCCAGAGTCGACAGAAGAGTTATGCAGATAATCGTCGATGAGACCTTGAGTTTAAATTTGGAGACATGGTTTTTCTACGCATATCCTCGGTGAATAATTTCATGAGGTTTAGAAATAAAGGGATGTTAAGTCCAATGTACATCGACCCCTTCGAGATTCTTGATCGTGTCAGGGCTGTGGCCTATAGACTAGCACTTCCACCTACCATGGACAAAAAACATGATGACTTTCATGTATCTCTCTTAATTAATTACATACCGGACCCTTCACATGTACTCCCTTCTGAGGTGCTACAGTTGGAGGATGATCTTTCTTATGAGGAGCAACTAGTGAAGATCTTAGATCATAGAGAAAAAGTTCTACGAAATAATACAATGCCCCACATCAAGGTGTTGTGGAGAAACCAAAAGTTTGAATAAGCGGCTTGGGAATTGGAGGAAATGAAGAAGCTAAGTTACCGACATCTATTTTATTGTTGGAAAAGGAAATTTCGATGGAGAATTTTCTTAAGGGGGAATATTGTAACGACCCAAAGTTTCATTAATGGAAATCCCACTTGATCTAATTAAATGTCTTTTTATGTAAAATGTTTATATAAAATTCAACTTCTTTGGTTTTATGTTAATAATTTTGATAGTTTCAAATATAGAAGTTGAAAAGTGATCACATGATCAGTATAAATGTAGGGCTTTAAAAAATCCAATTTACTTAGAAAAAAGAAGTGATGGCCTCATCCTGTAGAATTTCTCTATACGAAGCCCATTTGTTGGAGCTCGAAAAAGAGGTCTCATCCTTGGGTATTTTCTCTTGACCAAGCCTAAGCTGATATTCATCATGTCAAGCTCAAATGGGACCGTCTATTGGAAAAGTGGAAGTTGATAGAGATTACCACTCGAGCGATGTTATCCGTGCCACCCCAAGAGTATGTCACCATCGTACACCTTACCCTTAGGTCTTATGCGGCTGTTTTAAGGTGTTATGTAACAAATTTCTAGTACTATGTTCATGTATATTATTTTTTGTATATAATAATGAATATAAATTCTTGTCATTATTGACACTTTGTAAATAGTTTTTTAAAGCACAAATAGTATTTTTTTAGTTAATATTCAGATAAGAAATCTATTTTGATGAATTAATGGATTTTTGAATTAAATAATAATTTAATAAAATATTATTATTATTATTAAATTAATTTTTATTAAATACAATTGGTCTTATATTTTTATGAATGCAATGGTAATTTTTATTAAGGTTTGAAAGCCATTTTTGTCAAAACCCGTGAATTTTTGATAAATGTCGGTTTTTTTAAAAGTAAAAATTAAAATATTTAGAAAATTATTTAGATAAAATAAATGTTATTTCTAAAATCAGGAGGTAGAAATTATCTAACGGTGAATTTTTCATAATTTTCTGAGACAGTCAAATTTTTTGGTAAAAATTAAATATTGTTTAAATATATAAGGTGTTTTTTGACATCATAATGACCCAATAGCGATGTAATAAAATACAATAAGCTTTATATTCAGACAATATATGTTTTACCATTAAAATAATGTGATTTTGGGTTTGTTTGGCTTATTTTACAATGCATTAATAGACCCCTCAAGACTTAATAAACATCTTGTCTTTTTAAATTATTTTTCATGGGAGTGTGACTCACCTCCACATAAGCAACCCCATTATTATAAGAAGTTAAGACTTTGTCCTTATAAAATATTTTATTCCTATTCCCTTTTCCAAAAACCATGGGCCAAAACCATGATTTGATTTGTGGTTTGGATTAGATTAATGTAAGGTGTCCCAAACCTAAATAATAAAGAATTCACTCACATTTCCTATATAAACCCACCCAAGATCCCACTTCCTCCTCACTCAAAGTCTTTGGAGTTCGTCCAACCTCTTCCCTACACTCTCTATAATCCTCCCAAGGTGGCCCAAGCTTCCAAGAAGCCTCTCTCAAGCCTATCTCAAGCCTTTGGAAGCACAGTTCCAAGTAAGGGTTTTTCTTCCTTTCTCTTTTTTTGTCTAATTTTATTAATATTGTTATGCCCTTTTAATTTCAATTATAAATGCTGGGGTATGGTTTCAAACCTCCCCCATACTTCCCTCTTATTGTTTTAATGATGTGATACCCCTTTCTCTCTCATTAAATGCCTATCATGTACACCCGTTACCATGCCGAAATTCCGAAAGGAACTTCTCTCTCTTCATTTACATTCAAGAAATAATTTTGTATCATGAATATAAACTCCAGTAAAATTGTTTGGACATGTATCTATATGACCCCCTTACTGTCCATTTCATGTAAATATAATGAGACACCCCTTTCTCTCTCATCAACCATTTTTTAGGAATTCTTATGTCACACTGTTACGCTGCCGAAATTGCACCGATTTTCTAAGATAATGCCTTTGTGTAGTGAATACCATGCCCATTTCTCCATCAAGGGTATTCAACTTTATGCACATTTACATATTGATTATAATGTTTTATATATGAATTCCACATTCTTTATCATTTAATAAATGATTATGTTTATTGAATCCATGTTTTATGATCCATGTGGCACACTTATGCATGAAATGAAATGTTTAAGAAGGGTGCGCCCTTATAGCGCTCCAATGTATTGGGTAAAGTATAGTATCATGATACGTCATGTGAAATGATTGTTGACTCATGATAATTCAAGCATAATGATTTTTTACTCATGCTTCATGTGCAATGAAGATTTACTCATGCTCTATGTGAAATGAACCTTGGCTCATTCTAATTCCAAGATAAGTGTTGTAGCCACATTTCCACATTATCATTATCATGATTTATCATGACTTTATGTTCATTTTTATCTTATGATATATTGATATTACTATTGTCTAACATGTACTGTACTCCTCATGTATTCCATGTTTATTCACTTACTGGGCTTTATTTCTCACCCCTTTTCTTGTGCATGTCCTCAGGTTACCCCATGCAATGCTAAGGATGAGGGAATGTAGTGGTCATGTAAAGAAATTTTTCAATAAAGATGTTGTATTTCATGTTTTAATTTGTTATGTAATGATCCAAAGCCCCAAAGACACTAGACCTCTCTATCTTCCATATTATATCAAGTGAATAGTTTATGTAATAAAACATGTTTATGTTTGTAATAAAATCAGAGTTTTCATAGTTGGTATCAGAGGATAGGTTTAGTAATTTTTGGGATTATTATTAGAAATCCCTAGTAAAGCATTAGATACAATAATAAGTACAATTAAAATGTCACTATGTTTTGGTGAGTATTGAGTAAGTGGGTTATCAAGAAAATACATCCTTGTTTGGATACGAGTAGGTAGAGGCAATTCGGGCACAGATGTATCATAGGGGTAAAACCTGAAAACACCGCTTTGAGCTAGACTTGAATGGGAACTAGTGAACGACAACGTACCTTGCTACACTCTTGGTTACAGAAATCCCAGGGGATATGTTTTGATAAATTCAAAAGCTTATTATGAACCCTTATTAAGGGAATTAAAAAAAATTCCTCTAAGAATATATTTTAGAAAGAAGATCATGAAAATACTAGATTGAAGCCTATAGACTCATGAGTTAAGGAAATAAATGTTTGTTTATAAGTCATTAACTTTTGTCTTTGGATTACCCTTTATGTGTTACCCCCTAACATTACTTTTATTCCAGCCAATGGCCGGTAATAGGAGGACTCGGGCTAACAACTGATGTAAAGATCAGTGTGATGACTGTACTAATGAGATGCCCAATCCAATGGGAGAGGGAATCGCGAACTTCGTCATGCTTCTATCTCAGCTAACTCTAGATTTTAATAGAAACACAGGTCAAGGGGAATGTTAAACCCCCCTAGGAAAGAACAAGTCCATATCGAGAGCTTTATGAGACAAAGGCCTCCTAATTTTAGTGGATCATCTGATCCCCTGATCGCTGAACAATGGATCACCTCCATTGAAAAGATCTTCTCTATCCTTCAATGTTATGAACAAGAGAAGGTTCTCCTGGCGGCTTATTGTATGGTGTGTGAATCTGATCAATGGTGGATGTTGATCAAAAATACGAAGCCTGAGGAGGATATCAAGGCGTTGGAATGGAAGGATTTCCAGAAAATGTTTTTCGATAAATATTTTCTATGCACCTCCAGCTTAAGATTGAAAGGGACTTCCTTTCCCTAAAGAAAAAAAGTCGCAGAATCTGTTGGAGCGTAAGGGGAAAACTTGACATGGCTTGCACGATATGCTTCCAGCTTTTTCGTTACCCTTGAATGCAAAGTTAACTGCTTTTTTGGTGGGCTGAAGCCTAGCCTACAGAAATCATTAGCGATCCATGACTTCAACAGCTATGGGGAAATTATCCCATGTTCCCTCAAGGTCGAAATGGAGATCGGGGAATCACAGGGGTATCATGAGGACAAGAAGTGTAAGGTGTACTTCAATGTTGGCGGTCCGATGGATAAATCCAATGGTGCTATGAATATCCATCACCCCACTTTCCAAAAGTGAGGAAAGAAGCACCCTGTAAATTGCCTCAAGGGGACGAGGAAATGCTTTAGGTGTGGAAGAGAATGGTAACTAGCTGTTTACTATCGGAAAGAAAGACCTGCGGCTGCAACAGAGGAGAGGAATGCTCTGTTTGAACCTAAAAACATTGTTCATTGCTACAACTGCAAAGAACCGGGGCATTTGACAAATCAGTTCCCTAATCCAAGGGTATTCAGAGGCAACCAACAACCTCCAAGGCAGCAAGGAAATGCTTTTTCCATCACTTCTGTGGAAGTGAACCCCGAAAATGAAGTGGTGATGGGTACGCTAGTTATTCATTCAAGAATAGAAAACATACTTTTTGATTCAGGTTTTACGCATTGTTTTATATCTCAAACGTTTTGTAGAACAATCCTAGCACCACCACAAATCATGGAAGTGAAGATGTCAGTGAGTATGGAAAATGGGGAAATCATTGCATCCCATGGATATAGGTCGTCCCCTGTTATAATATGTGGATTGAATTTCCTGACGAACCTTGTCGTACTCCCTCTAGAAGAATTTGATGCAATTCATGGCATGGATTGGATTTCCTTATATAGAGCCAACATAAATTGTCGGGAGAGGGAAATCACACTCCATATGGAGAATCGACCCCTAATTCTTTACAAGTGTAAGGGGGAAGATTAATCTCATTTAGCTCCATCATCTCAATCATGGATATTACTGCCCTATGAGCATGTGTATCTAGCTCAGATGATTGAGTCCACAGAAGAAACCATCCTTGAAGAAATGCCTATTGTGAGAGAATTTGCTGAAGTTATTCCTGAGGAACTGCCTCTTCTTCTTCCTAAAAGAGATATTGAATTCTCAATTGAGCTTATACCAGGGGCGCTACCAATATCCAAGACTCAATATAGAATGGTTGTCGTGGAGCTTGAAGAGCTGAAGAAACAACTACAGGAGAATATGGATAAAGGGTTTATACGCCCAAGTGCTACACCATGGGGTGCACCGGTCCTCTTCGACAAGAAGAAGGATGGGTCAACATAGATTTGCCTCAATTATTGTGAGCTTAACAAAATCTTGATAAAGAACAAGTATCCTATACCACGGATCAATGAATTGTTCGATCAGCAGCATGGAGAACAATACCTCTCCAAAGTAGATTTTTGGTCGGGATATTATCAAGTAAGGGCGAAGAAGGAAGATGTCCCCAAGACTGCTTTTCATACAAGATACAGGCACAATGAATTCATAGAAATGCATTTCGGACACACTAATGCTCTAGCAATCTTCATGGACTTGATGAATAGAGTCTTTAGAGATTACCTTTACAAATTTTTGGTAGTCTTTGTAGATGATATTCTAATATACTCCAAAACCAAGGAGGATCATGAGGAGCATTTAAGAACTGTACTAGAGACTTTGTGCAAGGAGAAGCTCTATGTAAAGTACAAAAAATGTGAGTTCTAGTTGAAGGAGGTCTCATTCTTGGGCCATATCATCACAAGCAATGGGATATCTATGGATCCCTCCAAAATAGATGCAATTGAGGGATGGCCAATGCCAACATCGGTAACAGATATCCGTAGCTTCTTGGGGTTAGCTGGATATTATCGACGATTTGTGAGAAATTTCTCACGATTGTCCAACCCTCTTACCAAGAAAACTGGAAAGGGAGTAAAGTTTTCTTGGAGTGATGAATGTGAAGAAAGATTCAAGGAGTTGAAAAGGATTCTTATCACTGCGCATGTGCTCACTTTACCGACAAGTGGGGAACCATTTGTGATATTCAATGATTCTTCGAAGAAGGAATTAGGCTGTGTGCTGATGTAGAATGATAAAGTGATATCCTATTCCTCAAGACAGTTGAAAATCCATGAGAAAAACTATCCAATGAATGATCTGGAGTTGGAGGTGGTGATCTTTGCCTTGAAAACCTGGCGGCATTATCTCTATGGGGAGAAAGGTGAGATATGTAATGAACACAAAATTCTTAAATATATATTCACACAGAAAGAGACTAATATGCGCCAGAGAAGATCAATAGAGCTCATCAAGGATTATGACTGTTCAATACATTACCACCCTGGGAAATTGAAAAAGGTGGCAGATGCCCTAAGTAGAAAGGTCCCATCGATTCAATCAATGTTGAGAATTTAGAAGGATCCAATCTTCTTGGACTTGATGAATATAGACATGGGAATCATATTGAAGGGAACATCATCAATCCTTTTACAAATGATTTCTCAACTGTCTCTTTTGGAAAGGTTAAAGGATTCTCAAAAGGATGATTTGGGAATTCAAGAAAAAGTAGAAGCTATCGAAACGGAGAAATCCATTGAGTTTAATGTTAATAAAGATGGAATTGTGTGGTTTGGGAAAAGACTATGTATTCCATCAAGTCTGAAGCTGAAGAATGAACTTTTGGATGATGCACATAGCTCAAATTTCTCTATTCACCCAGGGAGCACAAAGATGTATCGAGACCTCCGAGAAAACTTTTGGTGGAATAATATGAAGAAGGAGATCGTTGTATAAACATCAAAGTGCCTGGTGTTCCAGAAAGTGAAGGCAAAGAGGAAGAAGTCTAAGGGGATGATGCAACCATTCCCATACCATAGTGGAAATGGGAGAACATCACCATGGAATTCGTCACTGGTCTTCTGAGGACATCCAAAGGCAACAATACAATCTGGGTTATGGAGTATTGATTTACAAAGACTGCACACTTCATTTATATTCGGGAGGATTTCAAATTAGATCAAATGGCACAGATATATATTAGGGAAGTGGTAAGGCTTCATGGAATACCAATATCTATTGTGTCTGACCGAGATCCAAGATTAACCTCTAAGTATTGGAAGAGTCTTCAACATGCTCTTGTTACTGAACTGAACTTCAGTACAGCCTATCATCCTCAAACTGATGGCCAATCCGATCGGACGATCCAAACACTTGAGGACATGTTGAGATCATGCTTAATGGACTATAAAGGAGGATGGGATCAACATCTTCCTCTGGTTGAGTTCTCTTATAATAATAGTTTCCACTGAGCATCCAAATGGAACCTTATGAAGCCCATGTATGGGAAAATGTGTAGAACATTGGAATGTTGGAATGAGGTTTGTGAACGTAAGCTGCTTGGATTAGAAATGGTCAAAGAAATGGTGGAGAAGGTGAAAACTATTCAGCAGCATATCAAGGCAGCCCAGAGTCGACAGAAGAGAAATGTAGATAATCCTCAATAAGTCCTTGAGTTCAAAGATGGGGACATCATTTTTCTACGCATATCTCTGTGGAAGAATGTCATAAGGTTTGGAAAGAAAGGTAAGTTAATTCCAAGGTACATTGGCCCCTTCAAGATTCTTGATCGTGTTGGGGTTGTGGCCTATCAACTATCACTTCCACCTACCATGTCCAAAGTACATGATGTATTTCATGTATCCCTCTTAAGGAAGTACATACCTAACCATTCACATGTACTCTCTTCTGAGGTGGTATAGTTGGAGGATGATCTTTCTTATGATAAGCAACCAGTGTAGATCATATATCGTAGAGAAATATTTCTATGATATAAGACAATGCCCCTCATCAAGGTGTTGTGGCGAAACCAGAAGTTAGAAGAAGCTATTTGGGAATCAGAGGAAATGATGAAGCTGAGTTACCCACATTTATTTTAGTGTGGCAAAAGGAAATTTCTAGGGAAAAATTTCTTAAGGGGTGAATATTGTAATGACCCAAAGTTTCATTAATAGAAATCCCACTTGATCTAATTAAATATATCTTTATGTAAATTTTTTATATGAAATGTCAACTTCTTTGGTTTTATGTTATGAATTTTGACCGTTTCTAATATAGTCATTGAACAGTGATCACATGATTAGTATAAATATAGGGCTTTAACAAATCCAATTTACTCAGACAAAACAAGCGATGGCCTCATCCAGTATAATTGCTCCATACAAATCCCATTTTTCAGAGCTCAGAAAAGAGGTGGAGTCCTTGGGTTTCACTCTTGACTAATCCCAAGCTGAGCTTCATCATTTCAAGCGTGAACGGGACCGTCTAAGGGAAAAGTGGAAGTTGATACATATTACCACTCGATCGATATTATCTGAGCCACCCCAAAAGTCTGTCACCATCACACACCTTACCCTTAGGTATTATGCGGATGTTTTAAGGGGTTATGTAACAAATCTCTAGTACTATGTTCATGTATATTATTTTTTGTCTATAACAATGAATATACCTTCTTTTCATTATTGACACTTTGTAAATAGTTTTTCTAAAGCACAAATAGTATTTTTTGTAGTTAATATTCAGATAAGAAATCTATTTTGATTAATTAATGGATTTTTGAATTAAATTATACTTTAATTAAATAATAATAATATTATTAAATTAATTTTTATTAAATATAAATGATCATATAATTTTATGAATGCAATTGTAATTTTTATTAAGGTTTGAAAGCCATTTTTGTCAAAACCCGTGAATTTTCGAAAAATGTCAATTTTTTAAAAGTGAAAATTAACATATTTTGAAAATTATTTATATAAAATAAATTTTATTTCTGGAATCAGGATTTTGAAATTATCCAATAGTGAATTCTTTATAATTTTCTGAGACAGTCAAATTTTTGGGTAAAAATTAAATACCGTTTAAATATATAATGTGTTTAATGACATCATAATGACCCAATAATGACCCAATAATGATGTAATAAAATACTATAAGCTTTATGTTCGACCAATATATGTTTTAACATTAAAATAATGTCATTTTGGGTTTGTTTGACTTATTTTACAAAGCATTAATAGACCCATCAAGACTTATTAAACATCTTGTCTTTTTAAATTATTTTCCATGGGAGTGTGACTCACCTCCACATAAGCAACCCCATTATTTTAAGAAGTTTGGATTTTTGGTTTATAAAATATTTTTTTCCTCTTACCTTTTCCAAAACCATGGGCAAAAACCATGAGCTTATTTGTGGTTTGGATTAGTTTAATGTAAGGGGTCCCAAACCTAAATAATAGATAATTCACTCATCTTTCCTATATAAACCCACCCAAGCTCCAACTTCCTCCTCACTCAAAGAATTTGGAGTTCGTCCAACCTATTCTATACTCTCTCTAGAATCCTCCCAAGGTGCCCCAAGCTCCCAAGAAGCCTCTCTCAAGCCTCTCTCAAGACTTTGAAAGCATACTTCCAAGTAAGGGTTTTTCTTCCTTTCACATTTTGTCCAATTTTCTTAATATTATTATGCCCTTTTAATTTCAATTATAAATGTCGGGGTATGGTTTCTCACCTCCCCCATACTTCCCTATTATTTTTTTAATATTGGGAGACCCATTTCTCTCTCATTAAATGCATCCCATGTACACCCGTTACTATACCGATATTCCCAAAGGAACTTCTCTCTCTTCATTTACATTCATGCAATACTTTTGTACCATGAATCTAAATTCTGTTACAACTATTTGGACATATATCTATTTGACCCCCTTATAGTCCATTTCATTTAAATATTATGAAACACCCCTTTCTCTCTCATCAACCATTTTTTAGGAATTCTTATGTCACGCCGTTACGCTGCCGAAATTGCACCGATTTTCTTAGCCAATACCTTTGCGTAGTGAATACCATGCCCATTTCTCCATCACGTGTATTCACCTTTATGCACATTTACTTATTTATTATAATGTTTCATGTATTAATTCCACATTAATTATCGTGGAATAAATTATTAGGTTTAATGAATCCATGTTTTATGATCCATGTGGCACACTTATGCATGAAATGAAATGTTTAAGAAGGGTGCACCCTTATAGCGCTCCAATGCATTAGGTAAAGTATAATATCATGATATTTCATGTGCAATGATTGTTGACTCATGATAATTCAAGTGAAATGGGGGTTTAATCATGCTTCATGTGAAATGAGGATTTACTCATGCTCCATGTTCAATGAGCCTCGGCTCTTGCTAATTCCATGTTAAGTGTTGTTGCCACATTTCCATGTTATGATTATCATGCTTTATCATACCTTTATGTTCAGGTTTATCTTGTTCTCTATTGATATTCCTCTTGTCTAACATGTATTGTACTCGTCATGTATTCAATGTTTATCCCCTTACTAGGATTTATTTCTCCCCCCTTTTCTTATGCATGTCCTCAAGTTATCCCATGCAATGCTCGGTACGAGGGAATGTAGTGGTCAAGTAAAGAATGTTTTCAACAAAGATGTTGTATTTTATGTTTTAAGTTGTTATGTAACGATCCTAAGCCCCAAAGAAATTATAACTCTTGATATTCCATGTTGTATCAAGTGAATAGTTTATTTAATAAATCATGTTTATATTTTTAATAAAAGAAGGTTTTCATAACAAATGACATGACTCGTTGCTGGTGTATTTTCATCCGATGGTTGGTGCCTTATCTTGGAATTTATAAGGGAGAAACATATCACCTTTAAAAGAGTTTAAATATATAATGGTATGATATACCAATGGATAATGACCATAAATATGAGAGAGTCTATTATATGAGTGAGTCATTTACTTGCACCATCACAGGTGAGATGGTAACCATGAATCAGGGGTATGGCTTTCCCTTAAATATTTTCATGGAGTTTTTACTTAAAGGAATAATGTGTATCATCCTCAAAGGTTGATATAGTTACAAAGAATGATCTAATTCCTAGGATAAACCATATGTTATATTCTTCCAATACGGCACTAAAGCAAGTGTTTCTGATGATCATGGAGCTTGGTTAGTACAGGGTCACTCAGTACATTTTTACTTGTGTTCTTTAATGCACATTTACTTTTCCATCTTTTCATTCTCTACTATATACATGTAAACATATATTAACAACACATTGGTGGTGTTATACTTGTTGTATAATCAAACTATGCACATGAATCTTGGATAATGTTGATATTTAATTACTAGGGATCCAGTGAAGGGAAATGTCTTTTTGATAGTTTTCTTTGGAGCCAGGAGCTCATACATGGACAATGTATCATAACAGACTCTGGATTGTTGAAAAAACACATTAATTTATTTATTTACTAATTCAATTTTTACTTGTTTCTCTACCATACTGTATTCCATTTTGTTACACCTATTTGACTTGGATTGATATATATTGTTTCATTTATTTTTATTAACTCATGTTGGTAATCTATGAATCTTATATTTTTTTATTATTATCCACATATAGTTATGATTACCAAGGGTATATTCTCACAACATTACTTTACGCAAACACTGATAATTAGAAACCCTTTGAATACATGGATTCACAAATGAGGTTATCTTTTACACTATAACAAACCGAGTTGTTTGGTTCAGGGCATTAAATTTATGATCTATGGTTGTTTAACATCATGATAAAAATGAATAAAAACACTCCTATTAAAAAATAGTTCAAATTGATTGATATTACTCATACCTAATATTAAAATAAAAAAATAAGTAACAAATATACATGTAGATAATAATTATAAATTATGTTTATAAAATGTTATACATATGAAAAAGGTTATAAAATGGAATATTAAGGTTAGAGTTTATTTATACTAAGAATGATTTAAGTTCATAGATTTTTTCCTCAGTTTTCACAAATTGAGACATATTTCGTATTATAAATCATGTCTTATTTAGAATGGTTTATCAAATTCTCTTAAAATATTAAATATCATGACTTTAATTTGAAATTTTACCCTTTATGGGGGTTGTGATTCAAAATAATTTAATGTCATAAGGTTTTTCCGGGTCTTGATTCTTATTTGTTTGACACAAGTTACATATTATGAACCATGTTTCCTTTTTATGGTGTTCTATGGATTTACTATCCCATAAATTTTCTATACATTATTTTCTTGTGATTCATGGTATATACTAAGCTAAATTAATTCATTTTATTCAAAAATATTTTGACTCTGATGTTACCCTAGTAGTAAGAGTTTTTAGTAACTCAATTTATAGTCACCAAGTTATGTTTATTCTCTTGAACTTGTTTCATATAAGTTTGGTATATTCAACCCTAAATTGTATTTTATGGTCTTATCTAATTGTATTATATGGACTTACATCCTTACAAAATAAATCCTTATTTAATATTTATTACCTAATATATTATGTTTCTCATAATGGATATTCACAGCTCAAATAACCTTTCTTTAAGTTATAAAGTTTTTTTCTTGAACTTCCTTCTTCCATTCTTGGGTTATCCCACCGTAATATTTTATTATTTTAAATAATATAATAATATTTTGAAAAATTATTTTTAATAAAAATATTATTTTATTTCTCTTGTTATAAAATGGGTTTTCAAAAAATATAATTTCAACGTCTCAAAGAGGTTCCGTTCATATTAAAATGTTATATCTTTTAGCTCTGTATTTCCTATAGAAAACATTATATTGTTTTAAAGGCTCCATTAAAGGAGGTTATTTTTAAAAGTAAATTTTTTAAGAATCATTCACTTCACCGTTAGAAAATTTACATTTGAATGTTACATGTAAGGTTTTATTAATCATAACTGTTAAAAACATTTTCTAAAGGCACTTTTAAGTTTTCAACTTCATTTTCCTTTTCATATTCAAATGAATCTTAACTCAAGGAATTTATGATTCATGATTTATTCTCTGATAAATACATATGTTTATAATTTTTAGGATTAAACTAGGTGTGTCAAAAAAAATATTCTCGACCCCTAATTGTGTGATACCATTTGAAGCATTCTTTTGAAAATATATTTTTCATCTATGTCAACATCCTTATGGGTTTCATTTATTATATCAGGGATATATTATTATGAAACCATCCACTATATTTATATGGATGGATTATTTAATGATATTTTTTATCAAATAATTGAGTTATTTCTAATTTTGACTTCAAAAATCATACCCTTTTATAGGCATGACAATCCTTACAATTCCTTTACTCTATGTACACTCTATATTTCATTCCTTTTATGGAAGGGTGTTCACATAGATACCGTACATATCTTGATTGGAGAAATTGTTAACATATCTTTATATTCCTTGGTATATATAGTGTTAGTTGGAGGTTTTATTACATAGAAAGGTATTCCATTTATTGATTGGGGTACTATTGAAAATTCATATATTTTTTATTCCAATATTGATGTTTACTCATTAATCATGCAAGAAAACTATATATTGGTTAAACAACAAACTTTTTCCACTTGATAGGTTATTATAAAGTTATATCTTTTATATAAATAAGGAAAATTATTGGAATTTTTTATGGTATTGTTCTAATACAGATCCTAATTGGAAAAGATGATTGTGCCTTGATTAATCATTTACTCATATGATGAATTTGATGGACATAAACATGTGATGGGTGGGGTATGACACTATATATCCCCTTGATTAAAAAATGGATCTCATTAGAAAAACAGTTCTGGTTATTTTTGTGTAAACCTTACCAAAATTAGATATTTCCATAGTTGTAAGATCATGTGGCATGAGATCACGATTTCTTGGAATATGGTATAGAATTAGCTTTCCAAAATTATGAATTTCATCATCAAGGTACCAATTTTTGTTATCCATGTGATTTTTCATTTATATTTTTATATATGTATGTATTATAATTTAGATTACATTCTATTATTTTTGTATTTATTATATATTCCTAGAATATTATAAATGGGAATCCTGTATTCATTTTTTAGCTTTATTTTTTATTAATTATGTTTATCCTTATAGAGTGTTTCAGATCACCCCCTATTATTTTTTAATTTCTATAGGTTACAAAGGAAATTATTACACATTATATTTCTAACATGATATCTTTTGTTGAGATTTTTTGGTGTTTTTGAAGAATTATTGTTAACTAAGAAGTTTCTTATATAGTGGAAAAAATGATGTCTCTTTGATGAGATTTATTAGTTTATGATTTTTCCTAATTCTCTAAAAATCACAATATAAAAGGTCATGGGAAGGTATGTGATGAAATATTTTAATTAATTATTGTAATTGTTTTATCTAAGAATCTATAGTTGGTATCAAATCGAGTGTGTGACGTATGTGTTTTTACCGTCGGGGATGGAAGTACTAGTTCATGGAACTACAGTTTCTATCACTAAAATATTTATAAATATTTAGATATTTTTATGTTATGAATTATGTAAAATTTAAGAGATAGAATGTTCATTAATTTTTGATGAGTTATGGTTGATAATAATTTCAAAGGTAAAGATAACTCGTCGGTCAATTGAAGTAATATTATAGGGATTTGTATAAGAGAACGTCAGTGACAGTCATAGGGACAAATCTAATTATAGGATAACATCCTAATGTTTTTCAAAAGTATATATGTTGTTATTTTTCTTGTAATTACATATCTATATCAATATTTTAATGTTGATGCAGATTTAGTGTTGATGAACCAAGAAGAAATCAACCAAAGAAATATAGTTGAGTATCAAACCAATCATCACTATAGTGAATGAAAAGTGGGTCTTAGAATACACATCTAAATGGACACTCCTGAAGGATAGGATTCAGTCAATCCCATTCTATTTTCAAACCATTATAAAAGATAAATTTACTAATTAGTTTATGTTTTTAGGTTAATAGGTATAATATAACCTAACTAAAAGAAAAGTATATACAACTTAAATTATCAAAGGATATAATGAATGTTTCATTAAAGAATAAATATTATTATTGATTTTTCATACTAACATTTTTTTACATTTTTTTTATTGATAACCATTTTGGGATTCATTTTTCGGTTGAAATTGGAATATATAAATGGAGCTGAGAAAAATATTTATTTATAAAATATTATGTCTTAAAACCAAATAAGGGAAGATAATTAAATGATTGATAATCATTTTATATGGATATTATAATGGAAAATGTGATTTTTCAATCTTTTGTAATGTATTGAGGTTGATATCTTAATAAAAAATAAATCTTGATACTCTTAGCTATTATAATTATTGATTTATATTTATTTAAGTAATCCTGGTATATTCTAAAGTTTTATGAGTATTTTGGAAGATATATAAGGATTATTCTTTATTATTCTTCTTTAAAGGTTTCAAATATATATGAAATTTTATCAATAACCTTGAAATTTAATGTTATGACATGTTTAAATTTATTTGGGATAACTATTTGAGAACACATGATTGAGGTATAGATAACTCATAGGTTTAATATATACATAATTTTTCAGTAATGAATGATTTATTTATTTTTAGAAATGTGAGTTAAAAAGACTTTGTAGCCTTATAATTTATTATATATTTAATGAAAAAGTGATCCATGATAATTTTGGTTAAGTTTATATTGTTTTTTTATTATGATATATATAGACCAGTGTGTGTCTTTATGAACTATTGATTTAAGATAAGTCTTAATTCTTGTAGGAACATATTATTTTGAAAGATTTAAATGTATTAGATTTTTAAATGATTTATGGTAAGATAATCCATATAATATTTATGATTATGGTACATACATAATTCATTAAACAATTTTATGAATGATTTATACTTTTTTAGGAAAGATATGTGACTTGATAAAGGATAAGAGAGTAAGGTAGACATAAAATTAGAAGTAATTTCCCAAATGAAAAAATATGATAAGAATACCATCTCCCACATCCATCAGTGGGAAATAATTAAAATTATAAGGGAAAAATTTATTTAAGGGGAGTATAATGTAACCACTCGATATTTCACTATATATGTTCCTTAAATCAACAATATGTTTGATAGATTTCTCCACAAGTAGCACAAGACTTAAATTAAAACAGTTATATATTTTGAAATAAAATTATAACTATTAAATATATATATTAAGGTATACTTTTTCAATTATAGTATATTAATAAGAGTAAACAAATTATAAAATATATGTATAAATTCTAATAAGGATGATAAATTGATCCCTTGATGGTGCTGCTAGAGATTCTGCCCCAGAGAAAACTATGAAGGTGACTTAATTTGATTCATCTATCATTCACAGATGTCATTGTTGGTCATGATCAAATATTTCATGCTAATTATTATCAAATGGCTCTGATTTTCATAGAACTGAAGATATTTTATCATAAAGGTCTCTCGGTGATCTCGTTTTCGAAGGAAGAGGTACATATTCTTTCTTATGATTTATGTTATGTTCTTGTTGGTATGTTTTTCAAATGTATACCCTCTATTATATTCCTATGAAATAATTTATAAGTGCTTTTATTTTACTATTTTCATGTTGTCTAATTTAATGCTTAACATGTGATTTTTTTTTTCACATTTGAAAACTTTTTTTTAACTTTGGATGAGCGGTTTGTGGTCCTTCAATGGGTTTTCCATGATATTAATTAAGTGTATCTTGATTTCAAAACCAAATTCGAGCCTTCAATTGAACCCATATGAATAGGATTTCATGGGTTTCCAATGGATCTTTTTATGTAGGATTCCCTATTTTTGATTTCTAGATGAATTGGTCAACCATTGAAGCATGACTCTACTACCAGAAATTGTAATCTTCCTTCTATCGCTAATTTTTTTTGGATATTTATATATCTCATCTTATTCTACCACACATATGAATTAAAAATGATGCAATTAGTTTTTTTATTGTATTATGTATTTGATAATTTACCAGCCAATTGTAGTAGGTTCTTTAATATGGGCCACAACACAGTGGACTGTGGAAACCAATCTTATGCTACACACCCCTTTACACTTTTTAACTCTATTTGGGTTGAAAAAAGTGTGAATAAGGGATTAGATACTATCAGATCAGGTAATCCTATTGATATGGATAGACCTTTTAATTATTATCCCTCTCCTCTTGATCTCTTTGTTTTTTTGAATGTTTCCCATAATGCTCAGGAAGTAATTGAAGGTAAGGGAAACATTAACAAGATTGAGACCTATGACCATGGAATAACTCAACCCTTATAAGAGGAGGAACATAATGTACACTATGATTATAGTGAATCCAAAAAAGATGATTTTGAACAATCTAGTTAGATTTAATAATCTTAATAAATTAGAGTGCTCAAAAAGGCACAAATCCAATGGTGGATGTGGATGAATTCATTACACAAAATTATAGTCAAATTAAAAAATATAGATATTATTCTAATTTAGAAAAGAAAAATTTTACTAGATCACTAAGAGCCTCTAGGAATGAAAAAATTAATATTCCATTATAGCATTTATTTTATGAACTTCTTACTAAATCCACTAGAATTGATGATAGGAATGGGTAAAAAATATTTGAGAGGATAAAACTATATACAAATAATGTATTTCGAATAATGGAGGATTTGGGGGAAGAAATAGACTCCTTGATAGATAATCAAGATTAAAGTATTCATAAAAAGTACATATATGGTCAAATTACCACTGAGACATACCTTAAAATCATAAAATGGATGTTTATTATTATTTTTGAAGAATAAAAATAAAATCATAATTTTAATTTCAGGGATATTACTTGGAAATAATTTATTGTTGCTTTATTCTAATTAATTCTCTATCTCTCTTGTATAATTTCTCTCTTGTTGGTAGCATACCTATTTGATGATTATTTATTATTTATTTATAGTTAAAATATCATATGTGATGAATTATGGTTGGACTTGACCTAAGGGATTACTAGGTTCTATTTCTCACTTTTTGGAGAGGATAGATCACATGTTTGTCATGTTTTTTAGTGAATCTTGGAAAACAAAGTTCTTTATTGAGCCCTCGATGATTGTAGTTTATGGATTTATTTACTTGGAAGATCATGGGTACTTTTCTTGATGTAAAATTGCTATTAAATCATCACCTATATGTGGTAATGGGATTATTGTGATCTGTAGGAACTAACTTTTCATTTTCTAGAGACCATTTTTTTTATTTCAGTTTTTGTGTGAACGAATATAAAAGCTTCAATTTTCAGTACATTTTTTCTGATGAGCTGGAATATGGCTATCTTGTTAGTCTAATTTCTATATCAGAGGCTAAATAACATTCTATAGGGTTTTATCTTCTTTCTTCTAGTTACCTAATATGGTGATGAAACCATTTTTATTATCTATTTCTTACCTTTTCATGTTTTATGTATTTTATATCTATATTTTCACGGTTTGGTGAAAAGGTTTAGGGAACTTTTTTACAATATGGAATCTTAACTGCATATAATTGTTTAAGTGAGGGAATAAAGGATTTTTGTTTTATTAAATAATCTCATTAGTATTTAAATTCTGTTATATTTATGAAACTTTTAAGATCATCAGATCAAAATTGTTAACATGAAATCTTCGGTGATGGTTCTTGGAAACCTACTCTATTTTTCTGGATGATTAAAATAAATCCGTAAAATCCTTTTTAGATCTTCTAAATGTGGGTTTTGATTTCAGAGGTCTTGATGAAATATAGATGATCTATTAATTGAGTTGTCTTAAATTTTATATCTATCATTTTCATATTCCTTTTATTTTCTCTCATTTACTTTTTGTTGGTGCATGCTTATTGAAACTCATATAATCAATGTAACTAATTTATAAAATAAAAATTTTGGGAGCATGATTTGTTCTTTCAACCCATGATTTGAGTTATTCCAAAAAAATAGAAAGATAAATTCGTTTTCAGAAGCATATCATCTATAAAATATTCATCCACGGTGTATCATTCTATAAAGTATGATTCATCCATTTAAGATGAGTGGGTATGTCCTTTAGGGTCGTGAGATCCCTATTAAATTTTTCTTTTTGGTCTGATATGTTTGGGCCCATAACATTCCTGTGCATAAATATTTCATGTGTAATGTAATTTACCTTGTATTAAAGTGATCATGTTTCATGTACCCCAAGGAAGAAATTACTTTTCACTTATTCTTCCAAAAGTGACTGGGTGCATGCAGTTTGGAAGAATCTTGGGGAATTATTTAGTTCCCACCTCAAGGGTGGTTTGATCGATGATTTTCTTCAGAAATGGTTTCTTGGAGTTGGGAATAATAATAAATATCATAAAGAAATAGAGGTCCTTATATATGTGGTATTTTAGAACTTTTGGAGTGGTTGAAATAAGGCTTCCCATGAGGGAGTCCTCATTTTGCAGATGGCTCGGGTAGTATGATCTTGGAAGGTGGAGGTGAAACTTGGGATCCTACTAGAGTATGAGGATAAGATTCCTTCTCCAATAAATCTTTGTTTAATAGACCCCCTCAGTTCATAAAATAGATATGCAATGTGGATGGTTTAAATCGACTATTCCCTATAAGGGTCTGAATCTCTACACTGATTGATCTTGCTAGAATGGTTTCATGTGGGAGATGGTGTGGTACGTAACACCGGGGGTCCAGTTTTCACTTCAGTCTATGGACATTGTAACTCCCTACCAGTGGAGGAAAATGAAATACTCAATGGTATTATTCCATACCTATATAGGGAACTATGCTTGGAGTTGGTGGAGATGGATACCTTGATCATATGTCAATCTATTCATAAACATGCCTCCACTCCATGGATCATCAGCTACCATATATAGGAAAGTAAACATATTATTAATTACCTGGTGGAGGCACCTCACACTTGGCACAAATTTAATAATCTTTTTGATTTTATCTCTTCATGGAGTCCTCAATATGACCATTCCATTTCATTTTCAATCATGGGTTCCCTTCCATCTGAGTTGTTGGGAATGGTTTGGGATGATGCCCTCGGTTTGCATTATTTTCATCCCCCCAAAATTCAGTGGGATTTTTTTTCGGAATCTATAGTAAAATTTTACTACATATGATGATGGATATAAATTAAAGAAATTAAACTTTTGATATAAATTAAATTCAATTAGTATAGTTAAAAAACTAATAAAATCGTTCTATACTTAAAAATATATTTATATAAAATAAGATTTTTATTTAAAAAACAATATATATCATGATTTAACAAAAATAATAATTAATAATGATATTAACAATATATTAATACTAATTTAAATATTAATTTAATGTAAATAACAATAAATAATAGTTAACATTATAAAAAATATATCATCTTATATTAATTCTTGTCTGCCATATTTTTTTAATTTATTTAAACATTAAATTCTAAAAATTATGAAAATATAATTTTAAAAATGGCCACTATTTTTAAAATAATCATTAAAATATAATCATAAGATATATTTTGAAAAAATTTCTAAAATTATTTATTTTTAGTTTACTAGTGAAAAATATGGTTTTGACAAATGTGATGGATTTTTTTTGACATTATGAGTATATGAATATGGATAAAAAATTCCTGAAACATTTTTCTAATACATAATATGTAGCTTATATATGAATTTATAATTTAAAAAATATTATTTTGACTTACAAACTATTATTATTCATTTTAGAACTTAAGGTTTTTTTAAAAAAAAATGTCTTTAATACATTATACATTTAGTATTTTAAATTTAATTTTTATCACAATTTGAAAAATATATATATAATAAAATAGATTTTATTTTTTTTAATAATTATGTCTAAATTATAAAAAAAATAACAATTTATTTTCAATCATAACTAATAAATTACATTGGTGAATACTATTTACCCAATTATAAAACAAAAGGCTTCAAAAGGGTTTAACCACGAGGTAAAGACCACCAAATTTTTTAAAAAACTTCAAGGAATTGTTGGTTGAGGCCTTTATAGACCTCATATCTTCCCATATCCATTAATTATTAATTTTAAATATGTTTTCCTAATTATTTAATACCCAATATTTCAGATTTTTTTGAATTTACAAAAATGTCATCCATTTTCACTTATATAAGGGGCGATCCTCTCCTCAATTCCCCTCACACCAAAACCCATATATTTCATCCCAAAATCTATCAATAACACTCTTAAAAGTATTTATAAAACTTCATAAGGATATATTATTTTCAAAATACCATCCCTCAAGGGCATAACCCCCTTTCAAAAGGAGATAATCCAAGATGTGATGTATAGATTTCAAACTCTACCTTTCTCATTTCTATTTTGTTGTGTGTACATATGATCCATAATATTACATTACACCACATAAAAATTATACCTTTTTTATAATTATTATATTGGTATTTTATAATTATTGTAGACTAATTAATAACCTTCCCTTTTTTTAATTAATAAAAAAGAAATTATCATTCATGTGTTGTGCATACTATCTACTCAATGATGCAACGTATTTCATTTCACTTCACCATATCATAAGGGAACAAATATTGAAAAAGGTGATAAATAAGTGTGTTTTTATGATATATTTTATATTTTTAATGATAAACCATTTTAATCCTTTTCCCCATTCTATGAAAATGAAATTAGAATCCATGCATACATATGGACTACTGCCTCCATGGAACAATTCATTACGATTTTCATTACCTCCTTTGATGGATAATCCTAAGAATGTGTTTAATGAATAAATATCATTGTGTGATGTAAATAAATTTCTATTGTGAACAAATATATAATGTATTAATTATATGATTAACAAACGAACTTCTTTAGTTAAATCATTTTAAAAATGATTACTAAGAGGAATGTATTTTTATTTATATTTTGTAATATTTTCATATCCATTAGATCTTCTTATAATTCATTCGATTAAAATATATCACACTAATAATTTTTTTTTTGATTATGACTCTTTTATAATAATATTACACCTATTCCACAATATAATCCACCATTAATCATGGTATTTTCATGTCTGGGTCGCATTAACAACTTACCTGAACAATGATATGAATTTATATCATGGATGACAATGGGAACATAATTAAAAATATAATATGATATAAATATTTGATTAATTATTATTTTTTCTTAATCCTAATATTATTATTAAACTCATTAATTAAAAAAACACATTTTGTTGTGTAAATCCCCGAACCTGAACATTTGGATTCAGTAATAAAACATGTTGCATATTTTTCATAAAAGATAACTGAAAAAAAAAGAATAAATTATACAACTGAGGATCATTTCTATCCATAGTTCTGGTGGATTAGGAAAATATCTTACGTAATATCATATTTTAGAAAAATAATTATAAAATAACTAATTGGATTTATCTTTAAAAGTGTCTTAACAGTCCTCTAAACTTATAATAAATCTTGTGAACAACATTTTAAAATTTGGTATGAGCATAAAAACTAAGTAATGTACTTAAAAATTAATAAATAAACTATTATTCCATGAATTAAAACATTTTCAAAATGTTATTACTTTTACAAATATAATATAATCTCTTCAATTTACTATATAAAATAAAAAATTTTATATATCATAGAAAGAATACATCATAAAGGAAACTTTTGGAATCATCTTTATATCACTCAAAAATATAAAGTATCACTCTCTACAACACATTGAGTAATCATCATGGTTATTTTTGGAATAACCATCACAGTATAATCTCATAATCATTTAAGAGAAACCTAACTACTTAACTCTATCCCTTTAGACATTGCATTAGTGAGCTATAACAAGCTAAACCACCAATAATTTTTCACAAAACCACCAATAATCATAAAAAATCCCATGTACCATAACATAACCCCAAAACATTAAAATTTTTTAAAATATAATTTCTTTAGGAAAATAAATTTTCCATTTTCTTTCTATTTTTCTTTTTTACAGAGTAACACACTCGTAAAAAACTATTTTAATTTAAAAGAAAATTCTAAACATTTAAGGGAATATTAAAAAGAATAAATAATAATAAAATCATGAAATTCCATTCATTCCTTATAAGTTAAAAAAACATTTCCATTTTTTTTAAAAAGATACATAAAAGTGTGTTTCTTTAAAAAGAATGTCTCTTACCTCAGGTTTCAATTCTATAAAATGTGTTCAAATATCATGTATAATTATTTAGATAATGTTATTAATTTTTTTCAGAACTATATTCATAATTATTATATCACATATGATCCTCTTATATCATCTTGTCACCCAATTTATAATAATATTTCATTGTTACCATTGTTTCAGTAATTAACTAGCTTGTCATGAATGTCTCATTTTATTTTTACATTGGATATAAGATCCATAATTTAGAAAATTATGTTAATGCTTTAAATTTCAATTGTAATCTTTTAATAATCTTTTATAATTATTATATTATGTTGAATATAAAAAATGAATCACATCACCTCAATAAGATGGTTGGTAGTACATTCGTACAAATGATGATATCATTCCACTAATGGGTGAACTAGTAAGAAAGTGAATGATATATTGAACATAAATAATTTATATAATTTTATAATTATTATAAATAACTGTAATTTCCATCATTATAACTATCCATGTAAATTGGTGACTAAAAAATTGCACCACTGTGTGGAGACAGTATGTCGTACGTACATGAACACAATGCTTTTCTTTTCCCTAAGATAGATAAAAGGTGAAATATGGTTTTCTCATAATTAGAATAAAATATAAAAAAACATATGATTTTTTATTAGTTACTTTTTTATGGAAACAAAATATTAATATGAATTTGGAGAATAAATAATCTTGAAGGAGTAGATAAAAATAATTACCACTTCTTCAATGGACTTTCGGTAGTCTTATCTTAAGGGATACCAGGTTGGTCTTTTGAAAATAAAATAACAGAAAGAATATAAATAATAATGTTTAGAAGATAAAAGTATATATGTTGGTTTAGATTTAAGTCTCAAGGTAGTGAAATTATCTGAAGTAATGAGTTTCCTTTTAAAATTGACGCAAGGAGAACTTTTGGAAATTTAAAATATATTAAATTATAATAAATAATTTTTCTATAAAAATATCACCAAATAGAAATATATTTCAATATAATGTTATATAAGGTTGTAATACCATCAAAAAATAATATTTAGATATGTTTTTCTTTAATTTTATTCCTCGTCATTTTTTTATCTATAGTTAGATTATTTTAATTCTAATTATGGTACTAATATATTTACTATTAAAAGGTTTAAATATTTACTTATAAAATTTCAATTGTTCCACATATGGAGAATTTATAAAATTTTAGACCAAGTAATAATTAATTTTTTTTCTCAATATTTTTTATGATTTTTAAATAATTTAATAAAATACTTTTTTGATAAAATATCATTACTGTCAATTTTAACACTGCTTATTACTTTGGTTTTAAGAAAAACAGAACCCAAGATAACTTCAAAAATATCCTTTAATACACTTATAATTTGTAATAATATATCATTAAATTATTTTATAACCTCAATTAATTTAGATTATATTTATTTTAGTATTTTTACTGTCATTAATTTTATTGTTTCATTAATAAAATAATTATTTCATCATCATTGGTTAATTATTTTAGGTAATTATTTATTTACTAAAAATTAAAAATAAAATACCATTATGTGGATAGATATTTTATATTTTTAAAATAATATCTATATTAATATACATCTTCATAATAACACCATGTTAAAAGTAATATAGTTTTTAAACATATGACTCTCACACCCTTGTCCGTTCATTAAAGAATATATTATAAATGTCATAACATCATCCAAATGTTCCCCAAACATCATAAATAAATTTATATCCAAAAAATAATTTTATTAAGTTCAAAATTGAAACTTATATTCCTTCATAACCTACCTTTTTCCTTATGTGGACACAGAAGAGTTTTTTAAGACAATGAAATTTATTTTTTTTATTTTCATTAATTTAAATATTATCAAAGTCATTTTCATGGAAAATATTCCATTAAATAAAGAAAAATAGAACGTTAAGTTGTAATGGTTGAATATGATTCATCCAATATAATTTTTCAACGTTTTTGGGTAGTTTCTAAAATCCTTATCATATTATTTTTACCTTAAATCTCATGATTTACCCTTAATTGTGGTAATAAAAATTTATCAAATGTACTATTCATATCGATCATAACTAAAAGGAAACAATTAAATAAATTTGTAACTTGTAAATTATAATATGGAATCCATTTTTAAATTTAAAAAACCTAGAAGTAACAATACTTCGTTTAAAATTAAACCGAAAAAATGCACCAAGAATCAGTTTTTCCAAAAAATATCCAAATATAAATTTAAAACAATTATATAATAAATTAATGTATAAAAATAATTCAAAAAAATATAATTAGATTAATATAAATAAAAAATTATCTAATTATAATTTAAAAATAACCCAAAAAATTAATTTTACCTTTTAAATAAAATATTGTTCCCAATAAAACTATTATTTATTTCACTTTTCATTAAAATGAAACTTATCTAAAAAATAAAAATAACATAACAAAGTAATTATTTATATTATTATTAAAAAATTTAATTTAATTTTTTCAAATAAATGTTATAAAAGTTTCAAATTTATTTTTAAAACAAGTCCACCATCAAAATGTGGCAAAATTTTAGTTAGAAAAATATAGCTCTTTATTCATAAAATTGGATTTATTTTAATGTCATGTATTGAAAAAACATATGTTGAATATTAAAAAATAGATTAAATATAATATATATATATATATTTAATTAATATACTCTACTGAGATAGAATTTTTTTAAAACACACATCTGCACATTTAAATAGTTATGTAGAAAAATATGTCCTTTTCAAACATTTAGGATGTTACACCCCCCACACTTAAATGAATTGAGACCTCACAATTCCTTCATCATACATATGCATGTTGTGAATTTACATTTCCATAATTAAGAAAATATAATAATTATAAGGAAACATAATTACCTATAAGTTCAAAAGAAAAATCTATCGCTAGATTTTAAAAAAAATGACAATGTAAAATCTATAAAATTATCTAGATCATTCCTCTAATACCAAATGGTAATCCCAAAACCCATAATTACAGATACAGTATTAAAACATGATGTATATTTTTTTCTTAAAATTCAATGATAAAATACATAGTACAATATACAATTTAGTGTTTTTTCAGATCTAGGTTATGGATGGTTAGTAAGATACCTTATATAATATAAAAGATTACAAAAAAATACAAAAAAATGGATTCATCTACAAAAGAACCTTAACAGTCCATTGGACATATAAGTATTCATATTAAAAACATTCTAAAACATTTCATGTTAACAAAAACTCTTAATGGAATAATTTTATTATCACTCTAAAATATAATGTGTCTCCCCTGGCTACCATGGTGTAGCCCTTATGGTTACACTTGGAGCAACCATCATAGTATATTCCCATAATCACTTAGGAGAAACATAACTAATTAACTACATAACATTATCTAATGCATTAGAGAGATATAATAGGATCACATACACTTAGATTATCATGAATCCAATCATACTCATTAACAATTACAAAGAACCAAAACTTAATCATAACACATAAATATTTCAACGAAGAAACATTCTTGAGTAAAATTAATTTTCAATTTTGAAACTGCTTTTTTTTACAAAGTTGTGCACTCAAAAATGAAAATATTTTATGTCAAAATAAATTGAATAAAATATTAATGTAACACTAAAAAAATAATGTTTCATGAAATCATGAAATTTTTCTCATTACGTATATTTTAAAAAAAATCTTTTTAAATTTTGTAAAAAGAGATATTAAAGATGATTTTTTTAAAGGAAACCCCCTTACCTCAGGTTTTACTTCCTTAAAACATGTTCAAATATCATCTATAATTGTTTATATGTTGTTAAAAAAAATTAAATAACTATATTCATAATTATGTAATCATATATAATCCTCTTATATTATCTTATTTCTTGTTTGATTATAATATTTTGTTGTTACCCATGTTTTGGGTTATAACATTCTTGTAATAAATTTCAATGTTCTTTTTCATTGGATGTAGATCCATCACTTACATATTTATATTTATATAACAAATATAATTATTAATCATTTAATATATCTTGAGTACTATTCTTGAATTTTTTTCCATTTAAAATGAATTGTATCACATTGTGGAGACGGTTGGTCATACCTATGCACGAACGAAGATATCATTCCTTTAAATGGTGAAAGAGTAAGGAATTAGATGATATAATGAAGTTCAAGAATTTATAAAATTTCATTATTATCTTATAAATTTATTATTTCCATAATTATAATCATACAATTAAATTTTTCATGAAAACAAATCAAACCACTATGTGGAGACGATAAGTCATACGTACACACACGTGATGCTTTTATTTTTGTAGGATGGATAAAAGGTAAAATATGGTTATAATATAATCATAATAACATCTCATCATATATATGATACTTTATTTAATATTTTATCATGGAAATGTTATTTTAATGGGAAGTGGAAGGATAAATAATCTTGAAGGAGTCGATATAAATGATTACCTCCTTCTTCAGTGGACTTCCATTACTCTCTTCTTAAGGGGTCTAGGGTTTGTCTTTTGGAAGGAACAAAACTAAATAAAAAAAGTATGTATTTTTAGAAGATTAATGGAAATATTTTTGTTTGATATATAATACTCAATTCAGTGAAATTAGGATATGGAAGGATTTACCATTTATAATTGTAGAGGCCCGAAGCTTGACGTACATATACATTACATTAATTTTGCGGAATACTTAATACATAACAAAAACAGACACACAAGGACCGTAATAGTTTAGTGTCTTTGGAAACTCGGTATATAAACTTCTAATCATGTTGAAATATCTTCAACAACTCCCATAACGATCTTCCCCTTTTTGTTTCCTTACCTAAAACCTTTCTTTATTTCCTGGGGAAAATAAAACATAAAAAGTGTGATCTCAAATGCTCAGTAAGGTAAAACATAGATAAAATAAAACAATCCATAAACATTTGAAAGAAAAAAGATGAACATGAAATTTAAACATCAAAATCTTGAGCAAAGACATAAATCGTGGAAGTACGTAAGGCATATATCATAATGGAACATCAACCATGATAAAATATAATGGGAATAAAACATGTAATTGTGGAAACCATTCAGCACATGTTATGATTTCCATAGTAGTCAAGGAATTGCTGCCAAGGCCATCTTAGTGCACAAAGTCCCTTTCAGAATCGAGTTCACTCCTCATTTCAGTCCTGTAACACTGAACCAGATTAACTTACCGTTCCAGCCATGTCTATCTCATGAGATATAAATATTTACCCAATGCATTGGAGGGAGATATAGGTCCCACCCATCTCATAGTGAAATCATTCTTACTTGTGCCACAAAATAAACTTAAAACATTCATCATAACCCAAAGAATATAATGGGTTTCATAAACATCACCCCATCATTTCATAATCCATATAAAACAAATGGACATTTTATCTTAAGAAAAGTGAACCATGTAAATCATAGAGACATTAAACTTGAAACATACACATATCAAATAATGTCATCTTAGATGGAAAATGGTTTTGTTAAAACATTTGAAATGAATTCTTGAGGAAAATATCATTTCTTCGTCAAAATCATTTTCTTTTCAAAAAATTCCATGGACTTTTAAAATAGAAGTATTTTGTTGAAAATTCTCATAAAATTATGTAGAGTAAGATTCATGAAAATGAGGCCTTATAAAACAGTAAAAATCTGTTGAAGCCGTATAAGTTAAAAATAACATTCTCCTCGTACTTTTGTCTGAAAAGTCAAAAAAGTACCTCATAACGTAAACAAAAGAAATATTCCTTACATACCATGTAGTAAAAGTCAAAAATGGGTAAAAAGGACTTTACAAATACATGAATACACTTTTATAAAACACAGACATGTATTATATATATAACCCCAGTAAATACTTACGAATAAGCAATCTCGGATAAAAATGAGATTTGCAAAATTATCCCTTACCTTAGGTCCGATATGCTTAGTATTGATCTGAAACTCCTGTATAATGATTTAAATAATTTCATTGACTTATTAAATAATCATTTTCATTGTTATGATATCATATATGTTTCACTTATGACTTTATATTACCCGTTCTTTTGTAAATTCCATGTTAAAGTAGCGTTTTGGGTAAAATCATTTCATTTATCATATGTGTTTCGACTTGTCGTTTCATGATATTAATACTTATATCCTGATTTACATAATTATATAATTTAAAACATGATTTATATATAATATATATTCATCATATACATATATATTATAGATCGATAAAAGGAATGAAATACACTGTTCATGGAGACGGTAGGTCGTACGTATGCATGAACGCTATTTTCATTTCCTTATTGAATTGAATGAAACTAAATAGATGACATAAATATATATATTTATACATAAATCCAGTAGATTTATTATTTCATATATTTAATTATTATTCATTATATAAACTTTATGATCATTCATGTATGGTTAATCATGGAGAATGGATCTCATCGCGTCGTGGAGACGGTAGTCCGTACGTACGCACGAGGGATGATATCGTTCCCGTAATTATATAATTGGAGTGGATGGTATAATATATCAGAATTAGTATGATGTTATAATAACCATATAGAGTTATTATTTTCATCATCTTACCCATCCATATAAGGTGTTGGTGGAAAAACATATTACATTACGGCGTGAAGACGGTATTCTGTACGTACGCACGCGCGGTGATTTTGTTTTCCGTAGGATGGATAGAAGGTGAAATAGGGTTGTTTCATATTTATAATAACATATCAGTATATGATAGATACTTATGTTATTACTTTGTAATGAAACAACTAAATAAGAGGGAGTAGAAGAAAAATCGAACTTGAAGAAAACGGTAGAAGGTATTACCTCTTTCTCGAAGTGCCTCCTTTAAACTTTCTCTTAGGGCACTAACATTGGTCTTTGTAGAAGACCAGGACCTATAGGATGTTTCTAGGGAAGTGGAGAAGAGAATTTGGCAGGGTTTGGCCGATCTTGAAGGCTCAATGTTGTGTAAAGATGAGAGGGAGGAGGTGCCCTTTTATAAGGGAGGAGAGGGGCACCTTTGGAAATCTTAAAACTATTAATTTATAATAAATCTAACCCCACTTAAAATCCTCCAAAAATGACTCATAATCTAATATTAGATTATATAGGGTTGTAATATAATCATATAATAAAATTTAGACATGTTAGGAATTTATTTTAAACAGTATCAACTTGATTTATCCTTATTTAATCAATTTAATTTTATTTGTGGTAATAACATTCTAAATTTTAAATTATAAAAAATAATTACATATTTTTTTTGAATTGTCCATAATTGGATACTTTATAACATTTTATACTATATAAATTTAAATTTATAATTTTTAAATATTTTTGTTATTTTTAAACAATTTTATAATATGTTATATTTATAAAATAACACTAGTGTTAATTTTAAAACAATCCATTTATTTGAATTTAAATAAAATATATACAGAATATATGTTCGAAATAAAAGCTTTAATAGATTTATAAAAGGTCATATATATCAATAAAATTAGTGGAGAACATTAAATAGTTCATATAATATTTATTTTATTATTTTTAAAACTATTTATTTGGTTTATCTCTTAATAAATTAATTACTATATCATTTTTGTATAATTATTTAATATACATATTTGTTTAATAAAAATTAAAAATAAAATTCTATGATAAAGTTAAATAAATTACCTTTCACAATAATACTTTTACTCAAATTTATCATCTTAAAATCACAATATTTAAATTGTTATATTTATTAAATTATGAAGGTGACAACTTTGGCATCATTTAAAATAAAATAATATAAGTGTAATAATGGCTTTTATAAGGCTCCAAATGGTCAAATATTATACCATTGGATGATTATTGTTTACATTTACATGACCAATAATATCTTTTCAGGGTTTTGTTCCTTTTATGGTCAATATTAGTTTAATATAAACTATATTCTTGATTTTCAGTGGATAAACACTTTCTGCATCACTATTGTGTCACAATTAATGATAATTATTTTTCCCTAAAAATTATAAATAAATTTATATGATTTAGATAATTTCATTATCTTTCTGCAGACTATTCATGTTCGAAGTTTCATTAAGTTTATCACTAAATTAAAATTAATATACTTATAAGATTTAAGAGAGTGACATGTTGTCACTTTCTTTGGTTTTAATAATAATTAAGTTATTTTCATGGAACAAAGTCCATTAAATGATTCTAATCTGACCCTTAGGTGATATGGGTCTACTTTTAGTCATCCAATAGGATTTTTTCTGGTGTTAGGGTAATTTTATAATCTTATATTTACCCTTAATTACTCGATTTACCTTTAACTATGGCAAATAAAATTTACCGTAGTTACTATTCGTAATGCCCAAAAATAAAAAGTAGTCTATTAATATAATTTGGACCCACTGATTCCAAATATGGAATCCATTTTCCCAAATTCAATACACATATGATTCAGAAATTAAATTAAAATAAATCAGGTTGTCGAAAGAAAATGGGTTTTTGTTTAAAACATTACAAAAGATTGAATTGATTTAACCTACGAATTCAAGGTAAAATCAATGCTAATGGAATAAATTATATTAAATGGTAAAAATATATTCTATTTATACTTTAAGACCATTAAATATTATAATTTCACCACATAAATTATTACAATGAAAAAATTTGTTTTTAATTAAAATATAGCGTGTTTTTACTATTCATTAAAATATGAAAGTTATCAGAATAACATGAAAATTTTATCCAAGGTAAAATTTTATATCCTTACTCCAAAGAATAAATTTATTTTGTAAAATTGAACTTATAACCATATCAAAAACTAGATTGAAAGTGGGTGCGCCATTAAAAGGCGGCAAAACTACATTTTTTGGAAAATACTTATTTTACCAGAAAAATTTATTTTGTTCACATAAAATGTTTTATAAAATTTATAAATGACTAATGATGTTATAAAATTAAAAATTTGGTTAATTATATTCATAACGGCTAGTTTGTGATAATATTATAACCATATATCGTTGTTTAGTGAAACCTAGTATTGCGTACAACACATGCTATCGAGAAAGGTCGTGATTGCGTGTAATGAAAACCAAGTCAGGGTTGCATGTAGTGCAAGACTCCTTTATTGTTGCATATAAAAAAAATCCAACCATATTTCACTTATACATTGAATATATATACATATACACTCAATGTTGCGTAGAATAACTTCTATCAAATGAACTTGAAATTGTGTATAACACGATCAAAGAATTGTGTTGCGTATACTGCAAGATAATTCGATGTTGCATATAGTGCAAGATAATCTTGGTGTATCGTTAAACAGAAGATATGAAAGAAATTAAAAAGAATATATCTTATAAAATCTCGGGTTGTTACATTCTTCCCCCCTTAAAATGAATTTCTCCCTCTAAATTCATCAGGGTTATAAATCATTTTCTATTTATAGAAACCCACATCATAAAAAAGGAATACTAAAACATAATTTTAAAAACTAAAGTATGAAACGTAATGATTACCCAAAGTAACTAATCACTAGGTTTCAATATAGAAGAACATAGGTGAAAATATGGATATGGAAAAAAAATCTAACCATCATGTTCTGATGGAGAGTGGTAGAGAACATGGCTATGAAAAATCCATCAATCACAAAGTCATAAATTTGTGGTGATCTAGGTTACCATCTGATTCATCGGATATAAGAGCTCTAGGACAACATTTTTGGTTTTCAATATCATTTCCCTAATGTTGAAAATTTTGAATTAGAAGAAATACTTGCTTGATTTTGGTACAATTTCACTGTTGTTCATGCTTTGAACAATTTCCACTTCATCTCTTAAGGAAATGAAGTTGAATTTGTTATTCGTGAAGTGTTAATAGGTCATGTGATAGAATGATGGGTCATTCCATCTGTTTCAAAAAAAAAGGTTTGTAAAAGTTATCAAATATACATAAGTCCATCTATGGTGAGGTTAATCATATACGATTCCAAAAATGAACTTATACTTTATATATCATACCTCTTAATAAAATAAAACTAGTTTCTACTAACCAGGGACTTCCTGTAGGCCATTGGTATGCGATAAAGGCCAGTCACACTTCAGTTGTGGGTTTGATTCCTATAGCCTTGTCCGATGCGATGGGCTGTCGCCCGTCCTGCAGGTTTTCCTTTTTCTAAAACTACATTACTATAACATCCCATCAATAATATTGAAAAAAGTTCTATCCTTAAACAATACTAACTTATGTCCAACATAATCCATTCCAATCTTTAGGCTTATCTAAAATACATCGGTCCAAGATCATAGTATAAAGAAAATCATTACTTGAAATGTCACATAACAATCACGTGAATTCCACCATTTATCCCCCATATATCATAAGATATATTTTGTTGGTCAAATTACAAACATGTGAATACCTTAATCATGTATTCTCTTGAATAATTAGTACCCATTGAACCTTAGTGAAAACATGAATGCAGTTAAAAGTTAACACTTTCCACATACCAAAATCCTTAAAATTTTATATACTCAAACCATGATATCACTTAGTCCTTATATCAATAATGATCTCATGAATACAATCAAACATCTCATTATCTTCTTATCCCTTCATTATGCGCATATCATCTACTTTCCAAAATATTTGAATCACTTTTCATGGTTACCGGTACCATAAAATTATTGAAAACCACAATAGACAAATACAAAAATATTCTAATAAACGATAAAAGTACCTCAAAAACATTATTATTGAATACCAATACATAAACACTACAATCTATACTCTTCAATGATTGTCCTGGAATAATTCCTTCCTTGATTTATAAGTGACTTTTTTGGTCAGGGCATTGAGTTGGGTAATGCCCATGTTCTCCACAAATAAGACATTGAACTCCATAAAAGTCTGTCACTCTATGACCCTTTTCTCCACACAGATAACATATGTCCCTCCATTTGAGGAATTCCTCAAGGTTCTTCTTCCCTTCTTTAGAAATCTCAATCTTCCTTTCTTTTTTCTCCTCAACATGAGAACATGCATAAAAGTCTATCATCCTCTTATTTGATGAATTGGGCATACCACTAAATTTCACCTTGTTAATCATATATCGCGATGACTGATTCGACATAATCACAATATCTTTCTCTCTAGGCATTAAACAATTTTTTTGCTCATAGTCACCAATTTTTTCATTGGATTCAATGTTAACCGAATTCCTTCTGGTTCCCTCCATTGACAAAAACACAAAAAGAATTCTGTGAGAGGAAAAAATCATGTTAGAGAAAACAACATAGTAAAGGGGGAGTACCCTCAATATCAAACATCTTAGGTTAAATTCTAATATCGTTACCATAGTTTTAGGACTATATCCTATACGTATACTTATCCTTAGGGACATCCGTAGGCATGCCTTAGAAATATCTCTAGGGATCTCACTAACGTTTTCGCATCCTAGTTTCCAAAGGTTGACTAATCCTTTCCTCTGATACCAACTGTAGAGGCCCGAAGCTTGACGTACATATACATTACATTACTTTTGCGGAATACTTAATACATAACAAAAAAAGACACACAAGGACCATAATAGTTTAGTGTCTTTGGAATTTCGGTATATAAACTTCTAATCATGTTGAAATATCTCCAACAACTCCCATAAAAATCTTCCCCTTTTTTGTTTCCTTACCTAAAAGCTTTCTTTATTTCCTGGGGAAAATAAAACATAAAAAGGGTGAGCTCAAATTCTTGGTAAGGGAAAACATAGATAACATAAAACAATCCATAAACATTTGAAAGCAAAAACTTGAGCATGAAATTTAAACATTAAAATCTTGAGCAAAGACATAAATCATGGAAGTACGTAAGGCATGTATCATAATGGAACATCAACCATGGTAAAATATAACGGGAATAAAACATGTAATTGTGGAAACCATTCAACACATGTTATGATTTCTATAGTAGCCAAGGCATTGCTGCCAAGACCATCTTAGTGGACAAAGTCCCTTTCTGAATCGAGTTCACTCCTCGTTTCAATCCTGTAACACTGAACCCGATTAACTTACCGTTCCAGCCATGTCTATCTCATGAGATATAAATCTTTACCCAATTCATTGGAGGGAGATATAGGTCCCACCAATCTCATAGTGAAATCATTCTTACTTGTTCCACAAAATAAACTTAAAACATTCATCATAACCCAAATAATAAAATGGGTTTCATAAGCATCACCCCATCATTTCATAATCCATATAAAACAAATGGACATTTCATCATAAGAAAAGTGAACCATGTAAATCATAGAGACATTAAACATGAAACATACACATATCAAATAATTTCATCTTAGATGGAAAATGATTTTGATAAAACATTTTAAATGAATTCTTGAGGAAAATATCATTTCTTCGTCAAAATCATTTTCTTTTCAAAAAATGCCATGCACTTTTAAAATAAAAGTTTTTTTTTGTAAATATTCATAAAATTATGTAGATTAAGATTCATGAAAATGAGGTGTTATGAAACTGTAAAAATCCGTTCACTCCGTATAAGTTAAAAATAACATTCTCCTCGTACTTTTTTCGGAAAAGTCAAAGAAGTACCTCATAACATAAACAAAATAATGATTCCTTACATACCGTGTAGTAAAAGTGAAAAATGGGTAAAAAGGACTTTAAACATACATGAAAACACTTTTATAATACATGGACATGGATGATATAAATAACCCCAGTAAATACTTACGAATAAGCAATCTCGGATAAAAATGAGATTTGCAAAATTATCACTTACCGTAGGTCCAATATGCTTCGTATGGATCCAAACCTCCAGTATAATGATTTAAATAATTTCATTGACTTATTAAATAATAATATTCATTGTTATGATATCATATATGTTTCACTTATGACTTTATATTACCCGTTCTTTTGTAAATTCCATGTTAAAGTAGCGTTTTGGGTAAAATCATTACATTTATCGTATGTGTTTAGACTTGTCGTTTCATGATATTATTACTTATATCCTTATTTACATAATTCCAGAATTTAAAACATGATTTATATATAATATATATTCATCATATACATATACATTATAGATCGATAAAAGGAATGAAATACACTGTTCATTGAGACAGTATGTCGTACGTATGCATGAACGCGGTTTTTGTTTCCTTATTGAATTGAATGAAACTAAATAGATGAAATAAATATATATATACATAAATCCAGTATCATTATTATTTCATATATTTCATTATTATTCATTATATAAACTTTATGATCATTCATGTATGGTTAATCATGGAGAATGAATCTCATCGCGTCGTGGAGACGGTAGTCCGTACGTACGCACGAGCGATGATGTCTTTCCCATAATTATATAATTGGAGTGGATGATATAATATATCAGAATCATTATGATGTTATAATAACCATATATAGTTATTCCTTTCACCATTATATAGATCCATGTAAGGTGTTGGTGGAAAAACATATTACACCACGGCGTGGAGACGGTATTCTGTACATACGCATGCGCGGTGATTTTGTTTTCCATATGGTGGATAGAAGGTGAAAGAGTGTTGTTTCATATTTATAATAACATATCAGTATATGAGGGATAGTGATGTTATTAATTTATAATGAAACAACTAATGAAGATGGAGTAGAAGAAGAATGGAACTTGAAGAAAATGGTAGATGGTATTACCTCTTTCTTAAAGTGCCTCCTTTAAACTATCTCTTAGCGCACTAAAATTGGTCTTTGAAGAAGACCAAGACCTCTAGGATGTTTCTAGGGAAGTGGAGAAGAGAATTGGGAATGGTTTGGAAGATCTTGAAGGCTCAATGTTTTGTAAAGATGAGAGGGAGGAGGTGCCCTTTTATAAGGAATGAGAGGGGCACCTTTGGAAATCTTAAAACAATTAATTTATAATAAATCTAACCCCACTTAAAAACCTCCAAAAGTGTCTCATATTCGAATATTAGATGATATAGGGTTGTAATCTCATCATCCAATAAAATTTAGACATGTTAGGAATTTATTTTAAACATTATCAACTTTATTTATCCTTATTTAATCAATTTAATTTTATTTGTGGTAATGACATTCTAAATTTTAAATTATAAAAAATAATTACATATTTGTTGTGAATTGTCCATAATTCGATACTTTATAACATTTTATACCATATAAATTTTAATTTATAATTTTTAAATATTTTTATTATTTTTAAACAATTCTATAATATGTTATTTTTATAAAATAACAATAGTGTTAATTTTAAAACTATTAATTTATTTTAATTTAAATAAAATATATATAGAAGATATGTTCGCAATAAAAGATTTCATAGATTCATAATAGGTCATATATATCTATAAAATTAGTTTAGCACATTAAATATTTCATATAATATTTATTTTATTATTTTTAAAACCATTTATTTGGTTTATCTCTTAATAAAATAATTACTACATCATTTTTGTATAATTATTTAATATACTTATTTTTTCAAAAAAGTTAAAATTAAAATTATATGATGAATATAAATCTATTACCTTTCACAATAATACTTTTACTCTAATTTATCATCTTAAAATAACAATATTTAAATTGTTATATTTATTAAATTATGAAGGTGACAACTTTGGCATCATTTAAAATAAAATAATATAAGTGTCATAATGACTTTTATAAGGCTCCAAATGGTAACATATTCGACCATTGGATTATTATTGTTTAAATTTACATGGAAAATAATTTTCTTCAGGGTTTTGTGCGTTTTAGGGTCAATATTAGTTTAATAAAAACTATATTCTTGATTTTCACTAGATAAACAATTTCTGCATCACTATTGTGTCACAATTAATGATAATTATTTAATCCCTAAAAATTATAAATAAATTAATATGACGTAGATAATTTCATTAGATTTCTAGGGAATATTCATGTTCTAAGTTTCATGAAGTTTATCACAAAATTAAAATTAATATACTTATAAGATTTAAGAGAGTGACATGTTGTCACTTTCTTTGGTTTTAATAATAATTAAATTATTTTCATGGAAAAAGTCCATTAAATGATCCTAATCCGACCCTTAGGAGATATGGGTCGACATTTAGTCATAAAATAAGATTTTGGTAGGTTTTAGGATAATTTTATAATCTTATATTTACTCTTAATTACCAGATTTACCTTTAACTATGGTAAATAAAATTTACCGTAGTTACTATTCATAATGCCCAAAAATAAAAAGTATCCTATTAATATAATTTGGACCCACTGATTCCAAATATGGAATCCATTTTTTCAGATTAAATACACAGAATTTGTATAAATTAAATTAAAATTAATCATGTTGTCGAAAGAAAATGGGTTTTTGTTTAAAACATTACAAAAGATTGAATTGAATTAACCTACGAATTCAAGGTAAAATAAATGCTAATGGCATACATTATATTAAATGGTAAAAATATATTCTATTTATAATTTAATTCCATTCAATACTATAATTTCACCATATAAATTATTACGATGAAAAAAGTTGTTTTTAATAAAAATATAGCGTGTTTTTACTATTCATTAAAATATAAAATTTATCAGAATTACATGAAAATTTTATCCAAGGTAAAATTTTATATCCTTATTCCAAAGAATAATTTTATTTTTTAAAATTGAACTTATAAAAATATCAAAAACTAGATTTAAAGTGGGTGCGCCATCAAAAGACGGCAAAACTACATTTTTTGAAAAATACATATTTTACCCGAAAAGTTTATTTTGTTCACATAAAATGTTTTAGAAAATTTATAAATGAATAATAATGTTATAAAATTCAAAATGTGGTTAATTATATTCATAACGGCTAGTTCGTGATAATATTATAACCATATATCGTTGTTTAGTGAAACCTGGTATTGCGTACAACACATGCTATCGAGGAAGGTCACGATTGCGTGTAATGAAAAACAAGTCAGGGTTGCGTGTAGTACAAGAGTTCTTTGTTGTTGCGTATAATAAAATCGAACCATATTTCATTTATACATTGAATATATATATATATATACACTCAATGTTGCGTAGAATAACTTCTATCAAATGAACTTGAAATTGTGTATAACACGATCCAAGAATTGTGTTGCGTATACTGCAAGCTAATACGGTGTTGCGTATAGTGCAAGATAATCTTGGTGTATCGTTCAACATAATATATTAAAGAAATTAAAAATAATATATCTTATAAAATATCGGGTTGTTACAATAATTTAGGTCAGGGGTACTTTTGAAAATTCTCAAAATATTAAATTATAATAAATTTTTTTCTATCAAAATAAAAAATAGTCATTATTCAAATATAATACACTATAATGATGCAATATCATTATAAAATAATTTTTAGACCTGTTTTTATTTTATTTTAATCCTTATCATTTTGATTATCATTAGTCAACATATTTCAATTTTAATTATTGTAAATATTTATTTAATATTAAAAGGTGGTTATTTTACTTATAAAATTTATGTTGTAAAAAATGGACAATTTATGAAATTTAATACCAAATAATAATCAATTTTTTTAAATATTCTTTTATTATTTTTAAATAATTTAATAAAAAATTATTTTGATAAAATATCATTGGTGTCAATTTTGAAACTATTCATTACATTGACCATGAGAGAAACAAGGCACAAGATAACTTTGAAAAAATATTAATACACCCATAATATGTCATAATATTTCATAAAATTCTTTAGGGCCTTAATTATTTAAAATTGTATTTATTTTATTTTTATTATTATCATTAATTTGATTATTTCGTTAATAAAATAAATACTGCATCATCGTTGTATTATTATTTAACACAATTATTTGTTCCATAAACATTAAAAATAAAATAAAATGAAGAAGATATTTATTTTATATTTAAAATTAATATCTATAGTTGAATATATCTTCAAAACAACACCATATTGAAATTAATATTGTTATTAAAAATATTAATTTGACACCCTTGTATTTCCATTAAATAAAATATTATAAATAACATAACTATAATAAAATGGTCTCAAAAAATTACAAATAAATCTATATCATGAATATAAGTTTATTAATTATAAAACTGAGACTTATATTTGTTCATAACCTACCTTTTTCCGCATTTTGACACATAAGAGATATTTAAGACAATGAAAGTGATATTTTGTGATTTTATTTAATTTAAATAAAATCAAATTAATTTTCATGGAAAAGTGTCCATTAAATAACAAATAATAGAATCTTATTTGTTAAAGTTAAAATATAATTCATCCAATAAAATTTATAAAAATTTTAGGGTAATGTTTCTTATCATTGTCATATTATTTTTTCCCTAAATTATCTAATTTACCCTTAACCGTGGTAGTAAAAATTTATCAATGTTACTATTCATATTGAAAAAAAATAAAAAAAATATTCACAAAATGTATTCCTTTTTAATAAAAATGAATAATCCTTTAAAAAAAAAATCTAAAATACATAAGTTCCCAAATTTAATTTAAAATTAAACCAAAAAAACGCAATTAAAAACAGTTTTTTGAACAATTACCTCATTTTAAATATAAAATGTTTCTATAATAAATTAATGTATAAGAAAAATTAAAAACCATAATTTTATTAATAATAAAATATTAACTAATTATATTGTAAAACTAATCCAAATCATAATTTTACATTATAAATAAAATACATTTATTAAAAAAACTAGTATTTTTCACTATTCATTAAAAATGAAACTTATCAGAAAAATAACAAGAATTTAACCAAAGAAAATTTTGATATTTATATATAAAAAATAAATTCTATTTTTTCAAATAAAATGTATTAATGTTTTAAAATTTATTTTTAAAACCAATACGTCATTAAAAGGCGACAAAACCGTCTTTAGAGAAATATACCTTTTAGGCATAAAATTGGATCTATTTTTATGTCGTGTATAGAGAACACATATGAAGAATGTTAATGATTATATTGAATATTATATATATATATATATATATAATTATTATAATCCAAAAACATTGAAATTTCTAAAACTCACATTTGTGCATTTAAATATTTTATCTCAAAAAGTCTTCCTTTTAAAATTTTTGGGATGATACATGTTTGACAAGAATCATCAAAACATGATTATCTCAAAATTCATCATCAATTATATTACCCAAAACTCCAATATAAATCAATTATAACATTATAAAGAATTATTAAAAAAATTATATAATCTTTTATGGTTTGGGAATGATTAACATTGGGAGAAGAATGAAGAACAACACCGCTATTAGAAAATAAGCTCGAAACTACCAAGATTACTCACAAATGATATAGAAAGTAGATAGTAACTAATTAATATAAATACTAATAATAATTATAAATTATGTTAATAAAAGGTTATATATTGTAAATATTCTCTCAAATGGGTTATTAAGATATTTACTTTCGTAATATTTTAGTTTAAATCTCAGTTTGACTAACTATGAATTAGGGTAAGGGTTTGTTGTCTCAATTTTCACACCATGATACATATATCTTATTATATACAATGTTTTCTTTTTAATGAAGTATCTATATACTATATAATATTTTTCATAGTGAGTTCAATTGTAAATTCTATCATTCATGGGGGTTTTGAATCAATAGCATCTAATTTCATACGAGGTTTCTTGGTCTAAATTTTGATTCTTTGAGACATGTTGCTTGTTATAAACCATGTTTCATTTTTATTATGTTATATTTATTTACTATCCAATTAATTTTATCTTATTTATTTTCTAGTAATATCTTTTATATACAAATTGAAATAATTAAATTTTATTTAAATGTATTTTGAATTCAATGTTATCCCAATTGTAAGAGTTTTTTGGAAACTCAATTTTAATTCATTGATTTTTATTGTTATCTTGTACTTATTTCATATATGTTGGGTATATTCTACAATTTATTTTTTTATGTGTTATTAAGTCATTTTATTCTAATAATTTCAATTCATAACACATAAATCCTTGTCAAATATTTCATATCTTATGAAGTATGTTTCCCATAGTGGATATTAATTTCTCCAATCTCATTTCATTGAGTTAAAAAGTCATTACCTGAAATTTTCTCTTCAAATCTTGGGTTATCCCACCCTAATATTTCAATATATAGAATTTTATAATCTTATTTTATTAATGTATTTTTAATAGAAATAAGGCTTTATTGAACTTTTTACAACATGGGTTTTCAGCAAAAAGTTATTTCAATATATTAAAAATATTCCTTTCATAGTCAATTTATTTATATTTTGGTTCCACATATACTATAGAAAACGTTATGTAAATTTCTAGGATACATTAATGGAGATTAATTTAAAAATTAATGTTTTAGAAATTTTACACTTTATTTTTACAAAATTTACATTTGAAGGTGACATGTATATTTGTATTTTATGGAAATGTGAAAATGCTTTCTAAAATATCTATTAGGATTTAACTTCTATATCAGTTTTTATATTCAAAAATATTTACACACATTAGATTTATTTTAGATGATTTATTCTTTAATACATATATAGTTTTAATTTGGGTATTCAAATCATAGTATAAAACAATTTGATTCTTTACCCATTAATGTGTGATATTGTTCAAAACATTATATTCTAGTGATGTTTTTTATCTATGTTAACATCCTTATAAGTTTACTTTATTACATTGGGGTATATCATTTTCTTTTCATCCTCTTTATTTCACTATAGGGATTATATAATGACATTTTATATCAAATAAATGATCTATCAACACCTTTTTATTTCCAAAACATCCTTATTTGTTGGAATGATTTTCCTTCTAATTACTTTTCTATATGGGAACTTTATATTTACTTCGTTTTATTGAAGAGTGTTCACCTATATATTGTATGCTGATTTATTGGGGAAATTATTCACTTAAATATAAAACCCTTACTATATATATTTTTAGTTTTAGGGATTCATACATTAAAATATATTATATTTGTTTATTATGGGACTATTTAAAATATGTATGGTTGTTATTTTGATATTTATGTTTATTGATTACTCATAAATTCTTACTATGTATTGTGTATCAATCCACCTTCTTTCTATAAATGGGTTAGGATCATGTTATCCCTTTTAATGATATGGGTAAATGAATTATTGTTCTATATATTATTATTCTAATACAGATGATTGTTAAAAAATTGATTTTTTATTTTGTATTAATTTTCTAATATAATGAATGCATTTTAATTATACAAGGGGTGAGTGGGTCCCAACATTATATAACCCCTCGATGCATCGATAGGTCTCATGAGACAAATTTTTTTGTGAATTTTGGTTTATTAATTCCCAAAAAATGATATTTTATTAATGGTAGGATCCGGATTTATAAAATCATGATGTATTGGAATATGGTATAAAAATAGTTTTCTTGTATTATTAATATCATTCTTAAAGAACAATTTTCTATTTTATATGTGATATTTTTATTTACACTGTTATGCTTGGATATATGATCCTTTTATTTTTATTCTATTATGTATTTATTTGTTATTATCTACTCCAAACATATTATTGATTCTCAAATTATGATCACCTATTATATTTTATTATTATCAATTATGTTTTCCATAATTGAGCATTTTATCTCATCCCTTCTTATTTCTCCATTTACCCAGGTTATGAATAAATGTATTAATCATGATATGAAAAATAGGATAGCTTGTCTGGATAATTTTTGGGAGTTGTTAAAAATATGTTATGGTTTAATTAGTTTCTTATATAATGGGGGGAAATTATTTCCAATTTATCTACTTTATTTGTTAATTATTTTCCCTAATTATCTTAAGTTATATGCTTAAAGACTCTTGGGAATATATATAATGTGATATTTTCTTTAAGTCTTGTAAAAAGGTTGTCTCGAAATCAAAAATTGGTATCACAGCCAGCATTTAAAGTATGTATTTATGGAATAAGGCAAATGATTATGGGTCTAGAGAAATATATGTATATATATTTTAAGTGTATTAAATGATTTAATTTTATATGTGAATATGAGGGAAATATGCCAAAAAACTAAAGTGAAGTGATCGGTAAGGATGGAATCAAATGGTAGTTAGGTGAGTCACATGATGAAAGGTTTATGAGACATTTTGGTATGAATTTAAAACATATAAAATATCTTATAGGAGGTATACATGTCAATTTAATTTTTAAAAAATATAGATATAGATGATTACCCCTTCTACCCCAATTTACCTAGATTAAATATATATATCGCAGTAATTATTCTTTTACTAAAAAAATAAGATGACCCTCTTATCAAATTTCAATGTTATGATTATGAATTTTAGATCTATTTAATATAATTTAATTTCTAAAAATGATAATATCAAATTTTAAAATAAAACCTAAGATTTATAAAGGAAAAAATCATTTTAAATTTAATTTATTGATATTAACTATTTTTATTCCTACTTATTATCAATTTAAAAATTAAATGAGTATTAATATATTTATTCAAATATTTAAAAAATAATTAGTCTAATTATTTAAAATGAATCAGTTTTTTTATTTAGATGAAATTACATGATACCTAAAAACAATTCTTTGAGAACAACTATTTTATCATTACCATTGTGATTAACATTTACCTTGGTAACTGTTTTTATAACTAAAAATTAAATTTCTGTTATTTACTAATTTGAACATGATGATTAAAAGTATAAAATTCATTTTACCATATTCAATTTATATATATGATAAAAATTAATTTTAATATAACTGAGAATAAATCATTAAAGCAATTTTTTAGAATAAATGTTTTTAGGAACCAAATGAATTTATTCTTATTATTTTCAAAGTAATAAATATTGGATGATTAATATTTTATTTGATTATTTAAACTAAATAATATATTTCATTAAAGTCATTCATTATTAGTGATTAATTTTATTACAATAAAAATTTATAACACTTTACTAAAAAAAATCTCTTCGAAAAATAATATCATGTTTAGTTTAAATGATCTTAATCATAACATTAAAATTAATTACATGTATTCTAACAATTTAATCTTATCAATCCATTTATATTTTTAATATTAGTATATCTTTTTTTAATAATAATATGTATTGTATAAAAATATATATTTATTTCAGATAAATATTATATTTTTGTTTTAGTATTTCTTATTTGTGAATTATATTATATTGAAATTTTGAAAAAAAAATTGTATACATCTTGTATACAAGTATATCTGATGATCATATTTCCAACGGCCATATTTATAATTATGAGATTTCATTCCTATATATATCCTTACGAAAATCATCCATCAAATAAATTCATCACATTCTCACTTCACAACGAACACTTCTCATTCTATAAATTTTCAATAATGATTTTTCATAATGATTTATATTTTAATGATTTTATTCTCATTGTTGGTTTTGTTCTACTAATGGCGATTCTCAAAGGTGGAAATAGTCTATATGATTTTCTAACTGTGAAGATATTATTCATTTCTATTTATTAGAAAATTTTAATATACGCACTTTAAATGGATGTAATAATCTATCGTATGTAATACATGGTTTAATATAACCTTTTTATATTGTTATATTATGAATGAATAATTTTTTAGTTTGATTCATATATCATATGAATATTTTTTAAACATGCGTAATTAATTTTCCAAAATTATTTCAGATTTATAGAAAATTAGTTTCTGGATAGTGGATTTTATCCTATAACCCTTGGTGTAACAAACATGAAGACCATTATGAGGGAATTGACGGGATGAAGCATAAATCCATGAAAATAATTACCACTAATTCTCATAAACTAATAAATTTTATTGTTTTTTTAATGTCCCAGAATTCCATGGATTTTTTTTCAAATTTAATTGGGTTTTTTATGAGGCCATGCTCTGAGACGACATGTAATTTCAAGACCCAAAATGGCCGGAATGGATTTTCAATCTTTTTAAAAGTTTATTATTTAAAATTTTGGGAAGGTTTTTCTATCTTTTGAAATGGTCTATGGATCAAAAATATGAGGTCAAATGTTGAACTCAGAATAGTGGGATTATCCTAGAACGGACTTAACTTTGACCGGAACGGGTCGACCAAAAAAATTATTTTTTCATACTTTTAATGAAAAGATAAAAACAAATTAAACATATTTTATTTATTTTTTCTAAATTTTTTCAAATCATTGCAGCACGATGGTTTTCCAACCAAGAAAAACAAAATATGTTGTTTCATTATATGGAACTTTGTAACTACTTCGTAACAGAAATGTAACCAAAATGTTGATTCATTTTTATTCCTTTAATGGACAAGCATATAACATGGGATTTTTGGCACAAACCTAGTTCTTACCAGATTCTCTAGCGGGTGATGACGATGAATGTCAACCCCCTTCAAATGGATCATCACCAACGACGATCGATCAACGACCGTAAATAGAGGTTCACAGAATGATAAATGTAGTGACACCATTCATCAGCAACAACATATCCGACCAAAGTAAGGGTTGTTATATAATAATTTTCTTTCCCTATTTTTTTAAAAAAAAAATTGCGGATCAACCCACAAACATGTTGACCCACTGATTGTTGTTCTTGAGGGAGGGTCCTTATTGTGTTTGACTCTAGGAAGATAATTTTTGTTTTAATCCCACTAATAGGAATGGATCAAAGATGAAACAAACAATGGTTGATGATAGTTCCTAGAGGTTTTTTCCCTTATGGTCCCTCTCTCCTTACCCCTATGCATGGACACGACAAGAAGTTTGTACAACGATGATGGTGGCGGTTAACGCATAGTGGCATGTGAGACATAGTGAATCAAATTCTTTCCAGTGGAAAGGATCCAAAAATGTTTTGATCCCCAAGCATTGCATAGGGAGACATGAGGGCTTCAGAGCACCTTCTAAATAGATGAACGGACCCCCAGAGCGCGTTTTGTAGTCCATGGAATGTTCTGCTAGGATGCTGGCGGTGTCGGCCGCATGTCGGATGGTGCGGCAGTGTGCCAAGATGGAGTGATGGTGGCAGCCACTCTAGAGAAACCGTGCCTCTGACCATGGTGTGGAAAGGACCCTCTGCAAGATGTAGGTCATGCGGAGAAATCTAGTCCGCTATGCGGACTGGTTGTCTAATGATCTAGTGCGAGGTGGCACTAAAAGGTTGATAGATGCAGCAAACCTCCGTGTTGACTATGGCAGTACCGCATGATGGTATGGATGCATCTGGGCACCATGTAGTATTTCTGGTCCGCTCATAGAGACCATCTAGAGGGAGATGTGGCGCTATGTGGTGGTGTATGGTGCTAGAAGGATGCGATAGTGCCTCATCCAAGCTGAGGATGTCGGCTCACTCCGATAATGGTCGGGCTGGTGTATACAGGCCGAGCCCAATAAGGTAGTCTAGGATGGAAGCAGGCCATGCTCAATGTGCTAGAACCATGGCCCAGCCAGTTCTCGTTGTTCCCATTGGAGCGGGTCGGACCCGAGACGGACCGAAACCGGACAAAATAGGTCCCCATTTCGGTAAAGCAGTCGTAACTTCTAAATGGAGCATCTGTATAATGATATGTCTATAGCATCGAGACCCTTTGGATGAGATGGTACTTTGGAGATAATTTAAATGACTTTTTGAAAAGGTTATAGAATGGAATATTTTGAATATTATTCTCTCCCGGTTTGGGAAAACATTGTGCAGAATCAGGTGATTCTTACGATGAGACGTTAGGATTGTTACTACCTTGATGACTCAAGGAATAGGTAATACTTATCATTCTACATTGGTAGAGACATGACTATCCACTATTAGAGTGGGGGTTCGTTTTTCATTGAGTGGTTTCCTTCGACATTGTTACTTCCCTATAGGATTAGGGCGCATGTTCTTAGAGAAGTTCGTAATGGAAGATTATGTACCCCCTATTGTGATAAGGAGAATGTCCTCTATCCTAGGAGTCAATACTCCCCTATTGGAATAGGGAACATTTCCTCTATGTCTAACACATTTAGAGTCCATACACCCATGTCATGCCATAGTGTGGGTCCTCCTGCCTTGGGTTGGTACATCCGTAACATACTAGGGTGAGGGTCCCCCATAGAAAACAAAATAATTGAGTTGATACTCTGTTATGTTATAAGGGTACGAGTTCTCTAGTCAATAAGTGGTAATCCTCTACCAGGTAGGGAGAAGTTCCTCTATTGTATGATTCAGTACTCCCCTACCATTCTAGGGTGCCGGTCCCCCTTACATAGTGCTACGACAGAGTCGGTACTCCCATGTTGTACATAGAGCAGGTCCTCTAGCCTGGGGTTGGTACTCCCCTTACATACTAGGGTGTGGGTCCCCTATAGAAAATGAACTGATAGAGTTGGTACTCTCCTTTACTACCATGGTGTGGCTCCTCTAGTCACTGAGTGGTGCTCCAATACTAGGTAGGGTTTGGGTCCTTAACATACGAATTTTTACTCCCCTACTAATTCAAGGTGTGTGTCGATCATGAGTGGTACCTCACTCTTGGAACCACGACACAGGTCCTAACCTACGGAGTCGTACTCTTGTATCTCCGAGTAGTGATGGGGATTAGGTACTCTATAGGATTTGGAGCTACCTCGAATGAAGGACACAGTTACGAGGAGTGGGGACCTCCACTTGATGGAAATGATGCCTAGATATAATCTTCTTCTCCCTTGATGGACTGGGGCACTGGCCACTCATCACAAGAGCGACTGAGGAATTACAGGTTAGTCTGGAGTAGTTTTTCCTCAACATTGCGTAGTGGTGAGGGGAGGGCCTCTTCACTTGGGTTTCTTTAGTCTTTCATTGGGTGTGAGGATGTTAAAACTAGACCTCAAGTTTCAGACACTATAATTGGACCTAGTAAAATGTTCCTATTAGTGCACGTTCTCTCAAATGTACCATTAAGAATGGTACGATTATACCCAGTGGAGTGTATCTCTCGGATGGGTTCCATCATGGATGGTGAGATCGTGGAGTGTGTACCCCCAGATTATGTGTTATTCTTTGATCCTTCTATGAGGATCCTAGTACTAGAAATAAGGTTGGACCTTAGGCTTCTTGGTGACTGAAACTAGTATATCTAGATGTCCATTGTATATATATGGGAATATACCCAAGTAGATATTATTGTGAATTTTTATTGGGTTTTCTCTTGTGAATTACCTAAGTGGTTTAGGGGTCCCCTACTATGTATCATTTTACTCACCCTTACATGGGCTTTGCCCGTATGTGATGTTTTCTTATGTAGAAGACTGATGCTTTGATAGAGTCCAGGGAGGACCAGTACATGGTGGTGTTCTGCGAGATCAGACAAACAGGTTGTGCTTATACAACATCAGTAATCTACCCTTCACCTACCCTTTAATTAGGCTTCTCGGTGGATGGGCTTCACGGACATGGAGTTTTACTTTTTTCTACTTTGGTGGGGCTTGTGTATTGGCATGGGTTGTCACCCTGTACTTTACATTCCATTTTACTGTGGTTGTGTTTTACTTAGTGGATTTCATGCATGGTTTCCTTGGATTATAATTTATATAACCCTTGGTTGGGAGCTGTGTGCATGTATATAGGTACATGGGAAATACCTCCCATTTGCAAGATAATTCCTTCAGTGCTAGTCTTCAGTCCTAGTCCTTTGGGAAGTGGGATAGGGGTAGTCACAACACGGGCCCCGTGTGATAGGTCATGGAAAATTGGTACCAGAGGTGGTCGGTTCTACCTTGAAGACCAAAGGTATGTTGTTTTTGATAATGGGACACAATGTTAAGTGTTTTGAGTTCAGATTTCAGGCTAGGGACTCCAGTGTTGGGGCGACCGTCAACGTATCCATACACCAGGTCTCGGGACACCAGTTTTTTGACTCGTTACATGGAAACATAGGTTGTGTGGAAATAAATGGTACATTCATCGTGTAGGAATGGTTGTGCTTTCCATGTCCTTATTAAGTCAATTCTCTAGATATAATCTTTAAACATGGTTCATATTGATATATTTCAGTACTCCACTATGATGATAGCCTTATAGGATTCTATAATGTTATCATAATGATGATCCACCTCAAGTGGAGGATTCAAATCAGAGCATTGAATCTGTTGCGTCACCTTCAGGTGGTTAATCACGGATGCAACCACCCATCAATTAGCAGTTTCTACAAGTTCTACCAGTAGAGGATGCACACAGGTTGAGTGCACTACATGATTTCTAGAGGTAGAGACCTCCTAATTTTCATGTAAAGATAGATACTCAGGTTTCTAAGTATTGGATTGAGGTGGTGAAACGATTCATTCACTTAGTGAGGACACTGCCCAACCATATGGCAGTCCTAGCCGCAAGCATTTTATAGGGATCTGTGGGATGATGGTATAGATTTGTGATCCAGACGTACAATTTGGTGACCCTCACATGGATAGAATTTTAGTGACACTTTAGGGAGGAGTTTTTTCCAGAGACATTATGTTATTTGCATATATAGGATTTGTTGTACATATAGTATGGTAACATGATGGTAGATGAGTACTCGGGGAGATTCATGAATATTTCTCACTACTCTGTAGATATGGTGCAAGACCCTTACTTCAGGGCTTGGACCTTCATGTAAGGACTACGCTGGGAGATCAATGCTTCATTGACACCCCTTAGCATTTTGACATATGGTGGGATGTTGGAGAGATCCCTAGTGGTTGAGAGATAATTGGTGTAGGAGTATATGGATGTGACCTACAGAAGTCACGAGGTAGAGGCGTCTTATGGAGATAGAAAACGACAGGTGACAGGAATGCAATATAGGAGGCATACCCATGCCCGAGCACAAAGACGTGGGTCTGTAGCATAGGAGAAGTTCCAAGGAGCAGATCAACTATAGGAGAGGCAGTTTTATGCTTTCAATGGCTAGGGGCACCACTCTAGAGATTGTATGTCCCGTCGTGCTGCTGAGAGGGAGCTAGCAGATGGCCCTCCTTTGTAGAGACAACACTTGGATCAAGGAGTTTTTCATGATGATGGGAAATGTGGAGGAGATGGTGAGAAGTAGGAGGTGTTTGGTAGTTTACAGATTTTCCACCACCACCCCCAGGTGGTCCATGACAGGATCAGCAAGGATGAGGATGTGGGTGAGGACAACTACATGTGATCTTTTCATATGACCAAGAAGCTCCTGGCGAAATTTGAGGTACCATCTATTTCTTTTCTTTTGTATTTTTTTTAAATAGACACATGTGCTAGTCATCCTCCTTTTTCCAAGAGTTCTGTATAAGAATTCATTGTTCCAGTTGGACTATGGACTTGACCCTCATCCTTAGAGACTCCTACTGTAGGACACCCATTGATCGCACATTGGTGCTAATTGTGTGACCTAACACTTGGAGCTAAAAGTTGCGGTTGGGATCTATTAGTCATGGAATCGATTCCTTAAGATGACAATTTGGGTATGGAATACTACTGTTCATACCTAGATTGACACTATTATGTAAAGGATGTGGTGTGTTTGTGATGGTGAAAACATGTTTTCCTTAGGGTGAAAGGAATATTCAGGAAGCACATGTTGGACTCTCAAAAATTTTAATGATTAGAATCATTTCATGGTGGTAGAGTTATACCCCCATGATATTTTTAAGGTATGAAATGGACGTTTAAAATCTATACTCATCTGAGATGACACTAATGAGTGTCGCAGTTTTCCTGTTCTAGAATGTTTTTTTCCACTGGAGGTTGTAGATAGGGGGCCCAATAAGACCCAATGTTTGATCTCAGGAAACCCTATTTTTTCATAAATACCCCTTCCTTTTAAGAATCAACCTTGAACGCATAACACTTATGGAGGATTTAGAACAGTTCATCCAGGGGTGGATGTGAACTATGTGTTTCTGTTTTTATCTCCATCAGGTTAGCATGGATGTGAGTTGCTAAACCCCATGACTACAAATGAGTTGGAGTACTTGGGGAATTTCCCACTTTTCATATCTAAATATACAAGTTTATATTGTTGCATGATGTCTACCAATAAAAATCTAGACATCAAAGTGGTCGATCAAAGTAGTTTCTTGAGGTTCGTGCTTTTATGAAGCGTATAGAACATTTATTAACTCAGTTTTCTTCCCTTGAGTTTAGTCTCTTGGTTCTCAAGAATAAAAATCCTTAAGGTGGGGAGAATGTAATGTCTCAGAATTCCATGGATTTTTTTTTCAAATTTAAATTGGATTTTCATGAGATTAGGATCTGAGGTGGAACATAATTCTGAGACCAGAAGTGTTTTGAATAGAATTTCAAGCTTTTTAAAATTTTATTATTTAAACGTGTGTGTGGGTTTTTCTATATTTTGACCTTGTATTCTGATGGGAAATCTGAGGGCACCGTTGAATTCACAATGGAGGTATTCAACTACAATGGAATTAAATTTGACTCGTGTGGGTCGAATTGAAAAGTTATTTTTTTGTGGATTTTTAAAGAAATGTTAAAATGAAAATAATCATATATTTTATGAATTTTTTCAAATTAATTTTTCCAATGGTTTTCCAACCAAGTGAAAATGATTACGTTATTTCATTTAATAAAAAAACATAATTGCATTGAAAAAGAAACATAACCAAAACACTAATTCATGTTTCTTCCCATAATGGCCATGAAGACAATGCAGGATTGCTTGCACAATTCAGGTTCTGATCTGATGCTCTGGTGGGTGACGACGATGAAAACCAACGTCCCTTCGAACAGATCATCACCAATGATGATAATCCAACATCCATAAATATAGGATCACAAAATGATGAACACAATGACATTTTTCATCACCAATGAACATTTTGAACCAGATAGGGGTTGTTATTTAATATCATTCATTCCCTGTTCTTGGTTTCAAATGAAAACTGCAGATTATACCATGAACAAGTTGAACTTCATATTGTTTTTCATGTAGGAGGGTCTTTATTGGGTATGACTTTTAGAGATTAATTTGTGTTTTGATCCCTCTAACAAGAACATATGAAATCTAAAAAAAAATGATTGAATATTGTTCCTCAATTTGTTTACCCTTGGGGTATTTCTCTCCTTACCCCTGCACGTGGGCACAATAAGATGTTTGGGAAATGAAGATGGAAATAGTTGGGCCAAAGTGGCGTTTGAGACACTGTGAATCACACGCTTTCGAGTGAAAAGGATCACAAAAAAGTTTTGTGTCACAAACCGAGAAGAGGGCGACCCGAGGGCTTTGAATCACCCTTCAGATCAAAGAACGGACCACTATTGAACATATAGGGGTCCATAGGAAGTTATACTGGGAAACCGGTGGTGGTACAGGGCGGCGCCAGATAGTGGGGTGGTGCGCCGCGATGGAGCGACGGTGGAATTAGTGCGGAGACTACATGGAGAAATTGCGACTCCAACCACTGTGTAACAAGGACCTACGGAAAGACGCTGGTTGTGGGGAGAAACCCGGTCTACTCTGCAGACCAGTTTTCTGATGATGTGGTGCCATGTAGCTCCACAGTGTTGCTGGATGCGGTGAACAACCCCATTGACCGCAGCTGCACCACGGGACGGGACACATGCTTCTAGGCCACATGAGTTATTTCTAGTCCACTCATACAGACAGGCTGGAGGGAGATACAACACCAGGTGGTGGTGTGGGGTGCTTGACCGATGTGCAGAGCTGCATCCGAGCTGCGGAATCCAGATTGCATCGATGCGGGTCAGATTGTTGTAGGCGGGACGTGCCCAGCCTGGCTGGCTGGGCTGGTAGCGGGCTGAGCACTATGGGCCAGACCAACAGCCCAACTGGTTTGGGCTAGGCCCATTGGGCTGGCTCAGACTTAGGATTGATCAGAACTAGGTCTGGTTGGGTCGATAAGATGGGGTCGGACCGAACCTGGACGCAACGGGGCCCCGTTTCTCTAATATAATCATATCTTCTAAACATAGTGTTCATTTGATGAGTCACCTATCGTGTTGAGAGACTAGGGATGAGACAGTCATTTTTAAATAATATAATTGTTTTTTTAGAAATATATAAGATGGATGGTTGTGTTTGAAGAGTAGGCTCTCACGGTACGGACATACTTTTTGAAGAATTAGGGTGATTCTCATAATGAGATGTTAGGATCGTTACTCCCTTGATAAATCAAGGTGTGGATAATGCTTATCCATCTACATTGGTAGAGATGGGAATCTTAATGTTTGTGTGTGGGTTATTTTTACATTTATTGGTTTCCTATGAAAATGTTACTCCCCTGTATGAATAGGGTGCAGGTTCTCAGATATATTCATAAAGGATGAGTCGGAACTCCCCTACCATGCTAGCGAGTGGGTCCTCTATCCTTGGAGTCGGTACTCGCCTATTGGACTAGGGAGTGGGACCTCCATGTCTAACACATTTAGAGTTGTTACTCCCCTATCTTTCCAGGGAGCAGGTCCTCTATCCTAGGTTCGGTACTCCCTTGACGTACTAGGATGTGGGTATCCCATAGAAAACAAACTGACAGAGTCAGTACTCCCCTATATTACTAGGGTGCGGGTCCTCTAGTCACTAGGTGTTACTCCCCTACCAAGTAGGGCATGAGACCTATATTTTAGGTGTCAATACTCCCCTATCATTCCAGGGTGTGATTCATCCTTATGTACTGCTACGATAGAGTCCGTACACCCCTATCCTACAGTGAGTGGGCCCTCTAGCTGGGGTTCGGGTCCTCTAGTCACTGAGTAGTACACCCCTCCCATGTAGGGTGGGGACCCCCCTTAGAAAATGAACCAACAGAGTTAGCACTCCCCTTTAATACCTGGGTGCGGGTCCTATAGTCACTGAGTAGTACTCCCCTACAATTTAGTGTGTTGGTCCTCGACGTACAAAGTTGTACACCCAAGCAGATTCAGGGTGTGGGTCCATCATGAGTGATACTACCCTATTAGAACTAGGGTGTGAGACATTACATATGGAGTCATACTTCCCCATCTCTATGTAGTGACAGGGAGAAGATCCTCCATAATAGTTGGATCTCCCTCGACTGCAGGACACAGTTATGTGGAGTGGGCCCCTCCACTTGATGAAAACTAGGCCAAGATAGGTGCCAGTGATCTCTTGACGGACTGAGTCATGGGACACTTATTTCATTAGAGACTTAGATATTTCAGGTTAGTCTAGAGTAGTACTACCTCAACCTTGCGCAATGGTCATAGGCGGGACACTTCACTTTAGTTTCTTTATTCTTGAAACGGGCACAAATCTGGGTTGACTATACCTCTTGTGCCAGGCACTAGAGTCAAACCTAGTAGAATGTTCCCAATGGATCACATTCTCTTGGACGTACCATTAGAAGTATTAAAATTATACCCGATGAATTGTATCTCTCAGACATGTTCCATTAGGCATGGTGTGGTTTTGGATTGTGTACTCATAGTTTATGTGTTATTCATTGAGCCTTCTGTGAGGATCCTAGTACTGGCTATAAGGTTGGAATTTATGCATCTTTGTGAATTAAATGAGTATATCTGGATGTCCATTGTATATGTATGGGAATATACCCAAGTAGATCAGATTGTGCATTCTGTAGTGGGTTTTCTCTTATTATTTACCTTTGTGGTTGGGGGGTCCCCTACTTAGTATCATTTTACTCACCCCTGACTAGGATTTTCCATCACATGTCATGTCTTGTACAGAAAAAAATGCTTTGATGGAGTCCAAGGAGGACCCAGACCTTGTGGTTTTCAGTGATATCAAACACATGGGGTGTACTTCTACATCTTCATGCCCCAACCCTTCACCTACCAATCAGGTAGGCTTCCCAGTGGACATGCTTCAAGGACTTGGAGCTTTACTTTTTTTCTGTTTTTCTTTTGGTGGCCTTGTATATTGTTTTGGGTTACCACCCTGTACATTACTTCTCATTGTTCTCTGGTTGTATTATACATAGTGGAATGCATGAATGGATTCCTTGGCTATTACTTTCTAGTACCCTTGGCTAGGAGTTTTGTGCATGTATACAAGTACTTGTAAAATTCCTCGCATTTGCAGGATAATAAATTTGGCACTACTCGCTAGCCCCTAAGCATTGGGAGGTAGGCTTGGTTGGTCATAGTATGGTCCCTGAAGAACGGTTCATGACTATTTTCATTATATTCTTTTCAAAAAATAATGAACACATCATTTCCCTTTCATTCCTTTTGTTTAGAATTTTGAAACCTCTAAAAATAAAAAAAGTGAGGAACAGTATTGGATTGTGTCATACCTCCTTAAGAGGTAAACCTATGGTCAACTACAGAGATATTCATAGGGGATTTAAAATTACTTTTTAAAAAACCTATATAAAATAATGTATTAAATACCATAAAGGTCATCTATATTTTTCTATAAATCATATTTATGTTGAAGTATATATTAAAAAATACAGGTAAAAGAACATATATATATATTTTGAATTATTTTTTATGAAGAAAATACTTTAAAAAATATTTATAGATTATTGAATTTTATATTGAGAGTGAGAATGGTTTTTTTAATCTATAATAGTAGGTTTTAAAAAAGTTCAATTATAATAGGAAAATACCTTTATGATACTCACAATGTGTTCTATATTAGCTCAATTCCAATGATTAACCATAAAAATCATACATGTTCTTATAATTGAATTTATAAATAGTAAAGGTCTTATAAAAGATAATTTTAATGAACTATATAGTTGATAGTAAAATTTATTTAAATTTTATATCTTTATTTTGATAAATCATTCAATTATTATTATTTTGGAAATTTTTATTTCAATTCTCACATTTAAAAACCATAACATTTCTAAAAATGTTATATTTTTTTTAAACGCAATAATTCAATAATTTAAGTGGTTTATCCTGGATAGATCATTCCAATAAATAGAATAATCATGTTTTGTATTAAAATATATATACGAATGTTGATGAAAAATAAAAAAAATCCTCTTAAATATTATATTTACATGAAAAATATAATTGCTATCATTTTTAACTAAAATAGAGTACATTGATGAAGATATTTACTTATGAATGAAGAGAAATATCTACTATTATTTTCACATTCTTTAAATATTAATCAATATATTTTAGAATTTACCTACCATTGAAATAATATTTATCATTATTATTTCAGTGGTTTTAAAAAATAAATGAAAGAACTTGGATTTTTATATTTTTTGTGTGCTTGGGTAAATAAAGGAAAAATGGATATGGAATCATGTATAAAATGAAAAATAAGAAAATGATATATTTTTTCATAATATAAAATTAAAAAAATAGTTCCTTTATAATGATTTATATAAATAAATTTTTAATTCTAAGAAATAAAAAAAATCAAATTATTTCAAATTTATATAGTTATTAATCACTAATAAGAATAAGCCTTATAAATCCTATAGTTAAAAAAAATAATTATTTGAAATGTTATAAGATTTATTTTATAGAGAGTCCAAGAGCTCTGGGGTGAAATATTTATGAATGGAAAACATTATTTTGGGAGAAGTTATAAGAAAATTTATTGAATAGTGATATTTACTTTAAAGGTAAATTAGTTATAGGAAATGTATTCATTTATAGTAATGTAGTTGTTGGAGATAGATAATACTTGATGTTACAATAGAGGTTAGTGTATGTATCTACTGAATAATTGTTCCAGTAACCATTAAAATTATTCAACATAAGAAATAATTTCAAATAGTTAATTATATTATTATAAAAAAATTTATTTCAATGGTTTGATAATGTCTCAAAACTTGAATAAACTATTTTTAATGAAAAAAGATTTTTTCAATAATTAACAAAATAATCATATTGGTATATTTAGTTTCTTAAAATTGATTGAATATTAAAAATCATGATTTTATAATTAGGTAAGGGTAATGTTTTTAAAATTGATTTGAATAGTAATTTATAGGTTTTAATAATAAAATATGATATCCATATATATTATATTATCTGTATAATTGTATTGTAAAAAAATTATATTGAATAAAAATTAATTTTCTATGGATTAAAATACATTTTTTATTTTATTAATTTCACTTAATATATTAAATTTATTTTTTGAAACTTTTAAATAAATTTTCAAGTTCCAAATTTAAAAACATTTACCCTAATTGAATCCTTCCATATTATAAATATTTACATATAAATTATTTTATAGTTAAAATGTATAAATATAAAATTTAATTTAATTTAAATAAAAAAACATGTGTTATTATCCATTTAATAATTTTTAAAAATAAATAATTTATTAACATGTTTAGATATTCTTTAACAGAAAAATAAAAAACACTTTTCCTTGTTTTTCATTAAATAATAAAATATAAACCCATTATCCCCACAATAATTCTAATTTTTTTTTTATATTTTTATATATGAACTCTCTATTAAACAACTTCTAACATGTTTAAGGAGTACATTTTTGAAAATATAGAAAGTGATAATTAAGGTTCGAGTTTTGTTTATCTTTTTTCATTGAATTACAATTATAAGTTATTTTTTCTTCATAGTAGATAGAAATTATTTTAATAATATAAATATTATTCCCAAATTAGTGATCCATATTTGTCCCTATATTTTTAGAATTGGTAGTATTGAAAATACAAAAGTGGGATTTGTTTAAAAAACATAATTTCAAGTATACTAGGTCAAACATTTAATATGGCCTATTAGGGTACTATTGGAATATAAAAATAAATGAGTATTTACTACATAAATATATAACCAATAGTCGCATTTATTTATGATTTTCCATAGAGCTAATTTTCATTATATATGTGGATACATATATTTATCTATCAAGGGATTATTTGTAACTCCTGAGTAACCTATTCATATATCCCATGGAAATTATATCCTTCAATGGTAATATATTCCATTGTGATACCTATAATAATGAATAATATTTCTAATTATGTGTAATATAATATATATGATACCGTTATATAATTTTTTACTTCCTAACCTAACACCCACATCCATCATTCATAGTATAATCTTGATGATTGATCAAATACTATGAAAGAATTATGTTATGAAGTAATTAATGCATTACATTTTAATTCTTCACTAAGTTATGGAAGACTTATATAATTAGGGGATGAAAATTATATATCTATCCAATACATTGGGTAATGATTCCTCTTTAGAGATACTATTTGTGGGTTACCGATGGGTATCCTACCCAAATATGATTCAGAGACCTATCAGGGGGCCCTGACATGTAATTTCTAGGATATTATACATCTAAACTTTTTTATGATTAATATATATATAATTAATTAATATTATATCATGAATATTGATGAGACATCATGATGGATCTGTTGAAATGGATCATTGTACCATATATTGTTTTTTTGATAATTACCAAATACTACAATGTTCTTGATTTATTTCCTCTAGTATGAGTTTTGAAAATAATAAAAGTTCTTCTTGTTTTTAGATTTCATTGCCTATAGAAGAAAACAATGATGTTGAATTAATTAATTTATTTTTCATTTATGTATTTATTGTAACATCCTAAAATTTCAGTATGTAATTCTAATTTAATTAAGTATTTGTTTCATACATTATAGAACACACAAAACTAAAAAAAATTTATAACATATTATAATAAAACATTTTTAAATAAAATAATATTAATAAATTATGTTACATACATTTTATTATTAGATTTTTACTGAATAAATTTAATTATTAATTAATGTTATATGATTAAAAATAATTTAATGTAAAAACGAGGTATTTTAAAAAATATATATTTTCAAGTGATGTACATTTTAACATGTTGATCAATTTTAATAAGCTTCAATGTATGATCTAATAAATTAAAACAAAAATAATTAAAAATCTATATGAATTTAGAATAAGAACATGTGTATTTCGAACACTAATTTTTTTCTACAGATGTTTATTATATTTATATTTTTTATTTTTATTTAAAAGATAAAATCCGAGATTTTATAGTTAAATATTATGAAATGAAAAAAAAATTGAATTCAGAAAAACAAAATTATCTTAAGGGTACATTTTATGATTTTTTTAAAAACGTTGATTATTAGGTTAATAGTGAAAAATACTATTTTTAAAAATACTATCACTTTGATAACAACAATATGGTATAAGAATGAATTGATGTTTATAAAACATTTTTATAAGGAAAATATATTCAATAAATATAATAAATCAATTAAAAGTGTCATAGTGAATTTATTAACTTATGTTTGATACACTAAAATGAATGTTAATTTCTGTTTTAATGAAATATTTATTTGTTATCATTTCCTTTAATGAAGTAATTACAATGTTACATTAGGTTTTTAATTGGTTGTAAATTCCCATAAATATCCTTTTTTGATAAACCAAAAAGTATTCATGTTTATAAATTATATAATTAATTTTGGAATAAATTTATTTTTATCCTTAAAATCATGTTTTTCTAAAAAAGGGTTTTCATTGTATTTTGCATATTTATATTACAAAAAGTTTTTAAAACCTATAGGAATTGAATATTTTAAAATAGATTCAATATTTTGAATCATAATATTTAAATTATTTAATAAATAACATTTAATTTTTTTTCATAACGCAATGTTACCATGGTACAAATCTTTTTACCATGGTAAGGGTTAAAGGGTTTAATAAGGGGGTTGAACTAAGTGATAAGAATACAAATATCACTTAAAAATTTTTAATTTTATTTTTTGAATTTATTTTGACTATAAAATATCATATATTAAAAAATTTATACTTTAGGAGTCACTTCTTAGGGAAAATGACTTTATATTATCTTAATGTTAATTGGTATTTATCAGGGTTTCACTACATGCACTTATAAAAAGGAACCTCCTCTTGACATGTCTACATGTACCAAAATCACTATTAGCTTAAACAAATTTGGACCACATACACCCGAACCATATTCACTATATAGCGGCTGTTTTCATTTGAAAACACCCATCTAAGATGACTTAATGGGTTATTCAAAGGGGATTTTCCAAGGGAGAGGTATATGTTCTTACCTATCCTTTTCTAGTTATTTTTGTTCTTATAACTCCTCCAAATTTATCTTACACTTGTAAAAATAATAAAAGTATTACAATTAATCTAATAAAATTTTATTATTTAAAGGTCATACCCATTATCTAACTTCCTCTTTTCTTTTCTAAAAATAATGTAAACATCGCTTCTGTTACATACAGACTACCCTCTCCCCAAACGACTTATTAAATTTTCTATTAGCACCCTAAATGGATTGTAGTAAAAATGATTTTAATTATTTTATATGATATTTGTAATATGATTTAGTTTATAAAATGGTTATATATTTATATGTGTGTGTGTGTGGGTACTTATTTACTTAATAATTAAATAAATTCTTGATATAGAATTGGAATTGCTAAAAATGATATTTTTAATCTCTCTATGTTAATCATCTCCATAATTTCTATGAGGTAACCATAAATACCCAAAATATATATATATATAAATAATATAAACCTTCACAATCATTCCTTATATGTTGGGCGGAGAGTGATGGAAAGAGGGGGGGGGGGTGAATTGCCTTTTAAAAAAAGATTAACAATTTAAAATCAAAGTTAAAAGTGCAGCGGAAATAAAAGAGGCCAGACACAAAACTTGATAACGGAGTTCGGCTTAAACCAAAGCCTACGTCTCCGCTCCCAACTCAACCGTTGAGAGATTTACTACCGCTTGCTTTTTAATGGTTTTAGCAAGAAACCCACTAGACTTTAAGGTAGTCTAGAACCTATTACAGCTTGCTTTTAATGGTTGACCAAGGCGGAGAGTGATGGCAAGAGGGGGGGGGGGTGAATTGCCTTTTAAAAAAAGTTTAACAATTTAAAATCAAAGTTAAAAGTGCAGCGGAAATAAAAGAGGCAAGACAAAAAACTTGATAACGGAGTTCGGCTTAAACCAAAGCCTACGTCTCCGCTCCCAACTCAACCGTTGAGAGATTTACTACCGCTTGCTTTTTAATGGTTTTAGCAAGAAACCCACTAGACTTTAAGGTAGTCTAGAACCTATTACAGCTTGCTTTTAATGGTTGATCAAGAACCCACTAGCCTTCTTACAGGTGAAGGCTAGCTCACCTATGACTCAAACCTTTTAAAGAGAAGGCTTGACTAACCTCTTCACACCTTGAAGGTGGTGTGAAAACCCAAGCAAAGGGAAGATGAGAGAAAGAGGGGTTTGTAGGAACAAACCCAAATTGATGCTCAAAAAGAATAAAACAAGAAAAACCATAATGAGGAGAAGTCTTGGGAACCAATGGATTGATTGGAGTTGATGAAGAGCGCTCCCAAGATTCTATGGTGGTGCTCCTTGGTTGTGGAAGTGAGTTGGAGCAAATGGGGATCCTTGAAGGAATGCGCCGGAGGTTCGCCAAATGATCGAACATTGTTCCCGTGGGCTACCTTACGTTTCCGGGGCTTCCTAGTCCTTTATTTATAGAGGGGGAACCCTCAAATGGCCTTTGGGGATCTTCAGAGCCGTTGGAGAGGCCTTCGGAGCCGTTGGGAGTCAAGTGGACAAGTCTAGTCAAAGCCCAACGGCTAGTTGACTGGCTCCACCGGCTGACCGGTGCTTGGCCACCGGTTGGCCGGTGCTTTGGAAAAGGGAGAGACCTTCTGCCCAGGCACCACCGGCTGGCCGGTGAGGAGGCCACCGGTTGGCCGGTGCTGAGACAGTAGGTGTCCCTATTTGTCTAGGTTCCACCGGCTGGCCGGTGATGGGACACCAGTTGGCCGGTGGTCTGGACAGAGGGGATGCCTTCTGTCAAGACTCCATCGGCTGGCCGGTGGTCATCCACCGGTTGGCCGGTGGACTGAAATCAGTCCACTTTCAGTCCTTCTTGGCCCAATTCCTTGGAAACCTTTTTCCTATCAACAAAAACACTTAAAACAAGATTAGATAAATAAGAGAGTGATTGTGATCATGAAAATTAAACCACGAGGGGTACGAGAGGTACAACAATCTCCCCCTATTTTGATGATCACAATCACCAAAACAAGCAATGTAAAAGACTGAAATGAAAGGCATTCTTTAAAGGATAAATTGAAAAGTAAAGTAAAGCATTAGAGAAAGATTTCTCCCCCAATCAACCAAGAATTTCTCCCCCTTTGTGATTATCAAAATAGCACGGGGCATAAAACTTGATTGAGGGAAAGGTTGAAAAACAAGATATAGTTTTTAAAACAATTGAAATTTTTTAAATTTGAATTGAAAGTTTTGAATTGAAAGTTTTGAATTGAAGTTTTTGAATTGAACGTTTTGAAAGAAAATCGCAAAAAGGCTTAAACGATCCTAACTCCCCCTAAATAAAAACAACAAATCACCGGGGAGAGGATTTTAGAACCGAGACAAATTTTGGTCCGGATAGACTTGCTAAAAGGGATTTTTCAATCCAAACTTGTCTAGTGGCGGGTCTTCTCCTATGAAATTCATCATTAAAGGAAATGGTTTTGGGCCTTCCATACCGGGCATTTTTTCAATTGCACTCATAAATTAAGTGCCCGGGTTTTTTACAATAGTTTCAAAATTTATATTGGGAGCTCCCCCTTACAAAAATAGTAGGAGCATGGGAAGAGAAATCTTGCTTGGAATAGCCAAGCCCTTGGGTGGTTCTAGATATGCATTGGGAACCAAGGAGCTTCGAGAGGTTATGTTCACCTTCGGTGAACTTAGCTAGGGATTCCCTTAAATCCTTGATTGTTGATTCCATAGAATCAACATCGGGAAGGTTTTGGATCTTGAGGGACAAGTCCTCCTTTTCTTTGAGAAGTTGTTCCTTTTCGGAAGAAAGTTTTTTGAAATTCTTTTTTAAAGCAATAAATTTGGAAGAAAGTTCGTGAAAACCTTCCTCCAATTGATCTATAGCATGTTAGAGATCCTCATAAGATATATGATTAAAAGAATTTGAAGAACTAGAGGATGAGGAGTCGGAAGAGGATACCTCATGAAATGCCATTAGACATTTTTTACCGTTGTCACTTGAGGTGGAGGAGGAGGAGGATGTGGAGCTATCACTCCATGTGGCCTTGAATGCCTTCTTCTTTTCCTTTTTCTTGGCCTTTTTCTTGTTGAGTGGACAATCGGGCTTGTAATGGCCTTTCTTGCCACACTCGTAACATGTTACCTCGGGCTCGGATTTTTTGTTGGGTTGAGCCTTGTGGTATTTCTTCTTTTTGTTCTTCTTCATGAATTTGTGCATTTTGCGGGCAATATTCTCCATTTCTGAATCGCCGCTTGAATAGGAAGACGATGAGGAGGAGGAGATTTCTTCTTTTTGAACTTTGAAGGCGATGTTCTTTGGAGTTTTGATCGGTTTGCCTTCCTTTTCAGCTTGCCTCCTCATGGTGATCTCGTAGGTCATGAGGGATCCGATGAGCTCTTCGACCGGCATGTTCTTGATGTCTTTTGCTTCTTGGATTGCCGTGACTTTCGGTGCCCATGTGCTTGGTAAGATCCAAAGGATCTTCTTGACCATCATTTCTGCAGACACATCATCACCAAGGGACTTTCTCCCATTGCAAACATCGGTAAAACATGTAAACATTTCAGATATATTTTCAGATAGATGCATGGTAAAAGACTCAAAATCATGACGGTACATATCCAATCGAGTATCCTTAACTTTGTTGGTCCCCTCATGGGTAACCTCCAATAGTTTCCAGATTTCATGAGATGAAGTGCATGTGGAAACTCGATTGAATTCATTACGATCAAGGCCACAATGAAGAGTGTTCATGGCTTTGCCATCAAGCTCGAAATTTTTAATATCGGCTTGAGTCCATTTGGATTCATCGGGAGAAGAAAGAGAATAACCATGCATGACAATTTTATAAATAGGATAACCTATACTTCTAAGAAAAGTAGTCATGTGGGTTTTCCAATAGGTATAGTCGGTTCCATCAAAGAATGGAGCACGACCCAAAGAATAGCCTTCGGGGGCGAAAGAAGATGAAGCCATCACAATGGATCATGAATTTGAAACCGGTTAAGGTATTACACAAACTTTGCCTCTAATACCAACTGTTGGGCGGAGAGTGATGGCAAGAGGGGGGGGGGGTGAATTGCCTTTTAAAAAAGTTTAACAATTTAAAATCAAAGTTAAAAGTGTAGCGGAAATAAAAGAGGCAAGACACAAAACATGATAACGGATTTTGGCTTATACCAAATCCTACGTCTCCGCTCCCAACTCAACCGTTGAGAGATTTACTACCGCTTGCTTTTTAATGGTTTTAGAAAGAAACCCACTAGACTTTAAGGTAGTCTAGAACCTATTACAGCTTGCTTTTAATGGTTGAGCAAGAACCCACTAGCCTTCTTACAGGTGAAGGCTAGCTCACCTATGACTCAAGACTTTTAAAGGGAAGGCTTGACTAACCTCTTCACACCTTGAATGTGGTGTGAAAACCCAAGCAAAGGGAAGATGAGAGAAAGAGGGGTTTGTAGGCACAAACCCAAATTGATTCTCAAAAAGAATAAAACAAGAAAAACCGTAATGAGGAGAAGTCTTGGGTGCCAATGGATTGATCGGAGTTGATGAAGAGCGCTCCCAAGCTTCTATGGTGGTGCTCCTTGGTTGTGGAAGTGAGTTGGAGAAAATGGGGATCCTTGAAGGAATGCGCCGGAGGTTTGGCAAATGATCGAACAATGTTCCTGTGGGCTACCGTACGTTTCCGGGGCTTCCTAGTCCTTTATTTATAGAGGGGGAACCCTCAAATGGCCTTTGGGGATCTTCGGAGCCATTGGAGAGGCCTTCGGAGCCGTTGGGAGTCAAGTGGACATGTCTGGTCAAAGCCCAACGGCTAGTTTGACTGGCTCCACCGGCTGACCGGTGCTTGGCCACCGGTTGGCCGGTGCTTTGGAAAAGGGAGAGACCTTCTGCCTAGGCACCACCGGCTGGCCGGTGAGGAGGCCACCGGTTGGCCGGTGCTGAGACAGTAGGTGTCCCTATTTGTCTGGGTTCCACCGGCTGGCCGGTGATGGGACACCGGTTGGCCGGTGGTCTGGACAGAGGGGATTCCTTCTGTAAAGACTCCATCGGCTGGACGGTGGTCATCCACCGGTTGGCTGGTGGACTGAAATCAGTCCACTTTCAGTCCTTCTTGGCCCAATTCCTTGGCAACCTTTTGCCTATCAACAAAAAACACTTAAAACAAGATTAGATAAATAAGAGAGTGATTGTGATCATGAAAATTAAACCACGAGGGGTACGAGAGGTACAACATTATATACTAAAATCGTGGATATAATGTTATTACCAAAACCATTCAACTGAAATAGAAAATAATAGTTAAACTACTAACAACATATGTTCAATATTATCAGAAAATAAGTAATAAAAATAAGATAAATCAACATAAAGAATTATTATCTAAGTTAAATAAGTGAATAAGGTAATTAAATAAATTATTAATTAGTATTAGTCTATTATACAAGAAAATAGTGTATATATGTGATATAGGGGATTCAATGCAAGGTTTTTTCCTCTCAAACTTCTTTCTTTGTGGCATTCTTTAAATCACATACATATTTCTAATAAATGGTGTATAAGAATCATATATGAAATTATTATATAATGATACACTATAAAATCATGGAAATTAAAGATTGATTTTATATTTTCTCCTTCAAGAGGTTTTCAATCAGGTGTTATAAAATCTATAATTGTATATTTTATAATCTATTTTTTATTCAGAATTATTTATTTTTTCATTTCCACTAGGTTATTTTATAATATTTATTTCTTAAACAACATATATTATCTTATACATTTATTATTTCTATTTTTATTGTATTAATTGATTTTCCCCTTCTTTGGTACTCCAAAATAAATGAAGAATGTTTTGAATAAAAACTTACCATATTTCCTTCTTTAAGTTAAGAATATTTCAATTACATGTATTTATGCTTTTAAATATTTTTTATAATGTTCATATTTATACATAGAATATATTTTTAAGTTAATTTTAATATATTTATTAAATTAAAATGGTTTTAAAAAGTAATATTTTTACTGTTTTCTTAATAGGATACATTTGACTTTCTTCACAAAAGTAATAAAATGTTTTTTTACTTTAATATTTACTGTTGGACTATATTTTACAATATTCATGACCATTATTCATTGTCAATCATAATGTATATGTTTATAGGGTTTCCCAAGAAAAAAATGTATTCCCATTTTTCTATGAAATTTTAGTTTTTAAAACAATTCCAAACGAAAATAAATTTTATTTTATTTTAAAAGCTGTTATCTAAACTCTTTTTGAAGGTATATTTCAACTATTTCAACATCCTAATATTTCATTATATTTAATAGTAGTGTTTTAATATAATTTTAATCAATTTATAGATATGAAAATGTTTATTTAGGATTTATCACAAATAAACCATTGAGTATTAATCCTAGAAATGGTTTATTGGGTATTAACTCGATCTTCACTAGATGCATGACTAGTGTGCCAAACTAAAGACCTGTTTTGACACACAAAGGGTAAGTTATTTGTATATTTCACATGATTATTTATAAACCATGATAAAGTATTTGAATATATTTATTTTCATCTATCATGTCCATACTCTTTAATCACATAGGTATTCAATATCAATTACATTATTGATATAACCATATATATAGTACTCTATACATGGTGAAAAACATAAAAATTAATTGGTGTTTACTTAGAATGTTATTCCATTTATTAACTACAGAATTATACACAATTTTTATACTTTTTTGTTTTTTATGGATGATTATTGGTTATTACGGTAGGTTTGTTATATATAGTAAAAAATATTGATATTCTATATACTTGATTCAATACTGATAAATATTGATTTATAGGGAATATTGATTATGTATTTTATTTTTATTAATATGATGATTTTATTTGGCCTAGTAAGTGATGGGTGGGTCTTGATATTAGATATCCCATAGATGCATCGATAGGTCTCATGTAATAAATTATCCTAGTTATTTGGTATATATCTACCTTATTTTTATGATGTCTTAGATGAGGCCTTGATTGTATGTATTATGTAATGGGATAACGCCTTAAAAATAAGTGAAATATGTATAGTATTATGTATTTCACCACTATGTAATCAATTATTGTTTCTCATGTCATTATTTATATTTTTATATTAAAAATAGATATATTTATGTCTAAGTTATTATATCATATGTGATTATTATTTATTCCATTAATATTTAACATTCCATGATTATTCCATTATAGCTTCTTATATTAGATAAACCTTACTAAATTTTTGATCTCACCATTCTTATGTTTCCATTTCCCCATGTTATGAAGAACGATAAGACAAATGATACTTATAGAAGGGTATTATATGTGGAATATTTTATGGGAGATGGTGAAAAAATTCATTGAAATAAGAAAATTTGGGTATAGTGGTAAAAATTTCCATTTGGTGATAAATATATGGTTTTTTAGAAAAATATTTGTCTAATTCTCTGAAGTGATAAACCCAAAAGTTTTTTCCATTAAATTAGATCTATATCTGTTAATTATATTTTAATTATTGATCCTTATGTTTGGGTAATTTTTAATGAAATCGAAGCCAATATCTATAGAATTTGTATTTAGAAACGAATCTGGAAGTGAGGGTTTAAACTGTTACCTTTTTTGCCTTTTTAATTCTATGAAAATAGTTTTACATTCTGAATTATCAATATTATTGGAAAATCCTTTTAAGAAGTGAGTTTTTTTAATCCTTTTACCTTATAATTAATATCATAACTTTGTATCTGATAGATTGTTTTTTACTAATGTTTTTCTAGAACAAACCATACAAGAAAATTACATTTAATATGGTAGGTAAATTTTTAAATTATTGATGGATTTCATAGAAACCACCTCATTTTGATGGTATAGACCATGGTTATTAGAAAACTCTAATTGAATCCAATCATAGCTATATAAAAACTTATTATTTGTAAAAAATAGTAAACCATTATAAATTTACATATTTTGACCATGAATATCATACTGGAAGTGATGTATCAAAATTTGTTATAAATTATAAAGTTATTAATATTATTTAAATTGGTATAAATAGAAGTATCTTCGTAATGTTTTTTCTTATAAAACTAGTCATCATATTTGGATAACATTACAAGATACTCAAAATTAGATCAGATAAGTTAGTAAGAAAATATCATTGACTGATTTGTGATTAATATCAAGATATCATGAATTGAGATGATGAAAATATTAACCATATGTTTAATAGTTTATCTAGTATTTTAATTGGATTGAATTATCTTTGAGAAGAATAGGACAAAATTTTGCTTATTGAAATAGTTTTAAAATATTTATTAAAAAGTAACATGAAAATAAGGTCTCCATTAATGAGAGTGCATAGTTCACGAAGTACACTATTGATGTTAGAATGTTTCAACAATTTTATTAGAATCTGGAAATGAAAAAAATAATTGAAGAAGAAACGAAAAAAAGGAAACGTATAGTTGTCAAGACTGTTAATGTTGTTTCTTTTCATTCTTCTAAGTTTCAAATTTGCAGAAGTGAAAGGGAGAAATGGATATGTTATTATTGGTGATTAAAAAATAATGAAATGGAAAGCCTTAAAAGATGGCCCAATGGAACACTTATTAGGATAATCACAATAAAGAAAAGAAATTTAATACAAAATTTTATTATAATTCTTAAAATTTTACATGTTTTGAATCTATAATGAAAAGGAATATCAAGTATATTATCCAAGAATAATAAATTAAATGAATGATAATATGTTCCAATGTAAAGATAAAAATTATTTATATACAAGATATATTTTTATTGAAGAATCTGATTATAATGAGTAATCTATTAATGAAAAATAATTATCTATATTTTGTTTTATAGAATCTATAAATGATATTAGTTAATATAATTTTTATTCTAGATGCTCTCGTAATGATTGTAATTTTTATAATCCAACAGTTAATGAATTTAATTATGAAGATAACATACTAATAAAATATATCATTAGATTTATTTAATTATATAAATAACTCAAATAAAAAATTAATATGATTATTTAGGATAAAAAATGATACTTTATAAGAAAATGAGAAAATTAAAATAATAGTTTTACATTTAATGAGAAGTTTTATATAAATTCAAAAAAATATAGATGTGGAATAAAAATATAAAAATTATATTGAAAAAACAACGATTTTTTAAATTTTGTTCAATGAAGATATATTTTTAAAAAAATAATTTCTGTAAATAGGAACACTATAAATAAACACTATATTGGATATGATAGAAAATTTCTTTTTATCATTCAATATAATTTTTTAAATAGTTCAAATGGTTGTTCTTATACTACAGTTGATTTGATATGTATGATTAAGGGAGAAAATGCTAATGAATGTTCAGAACGATTTCAACAGTCTTTAAGATATACTAAGATATATATTACTAAATATTTATCTATTAAAGAAACATTTAATATTTTTTAAAATTTTAATAGATACAAAAAAAATATTTCACCAATCCTACCAAACCCCAAGTAAAATTGGTACAAAAAATGTCTACTAGTTAAATTTTTAGGAAAAATGACATGTAATTATTAATAATAATTTATGTTACATATAAAGTGGATTCTCTTGGAATATTACAGTTTAACCATTGAACTTTATTTTATACAGCATATATGATGGAGGAACTATGTCATATAGAGATAATTCCAAAGGAAATGTTAAAAATGTTTGTAAAATTTGTATTTCTAACTCTACTATTATTTTAATGCTTTATATAGTAATGAATTACAATATAACATAATTATCATATCAAAATTTTCTGATTATAGTATGGATGTTAAATTTAAAAATGATAAATTGTTGTATTTTAAGTATTATTTTTTTATTTTATACTAAACACAAGGAAATTATTTATTCTATTATCCTTATTGATCTAACAGTTCAATGTGTTAAGTGTTTTAATATTGTGCACACTAATTGTGTTATTTGGAATCAATGACTTGGCCATATTAATTTCATATTATTTCATAAAAATTCTAATCATGAAAAAAATACTATAATTAAAAAACTTTTAGAAAGACTAGTTTCATGTTTATAATGCTTTCAAGAATGGAAAACAATACAAAGTATCATTAAAAATAGATAAAGATAATAACACTTATCAGTCTCTACAGTTATATCATCCTTTCTTATTTGATCCTGCTCAAAATACATGTAATAGTGGAAATAGGTATATGTTAATTATCATATAATATTATTATATATTAATAAGGTTATAATTTCTCCAAAATTTGGAACTTTATCTAGATTTACTACTTTTAAAAATTTATGGAAGAATGACAAAGATTTTATGTTTTTTATTATTCATTGTAATAAAGGAGGCGAATTTTAAAACATAAAATCTGAAATATTATATGAAAAAAATATTTATTTACATAATTTTTAGGAACCTAATAATCCTCATGAAAATTAATTTTTTAAAATAATTAAACTAACTATTATGGGAATGTATAGAAATATGTTAAGTGAATACAGTTTACCAAAGTATCTTTTGGCTGAAGAAATTTTGATGGATTCTTATATTTCCAATAGTATTATTATTAGAATTTTTTTAAATAAAAATGATTATGTTTTATAGAAATAAAATAATCCTTAATGTTGTTATCTAATAATTATTTTGAAAAGTTTTTATATTTAATATTAAATACAATTCGGATAATTTCGATGCCAAATTAGATTGAGGAATTTTTCTAGTTTATTCTAAAATTAGTAAAGAATATAGAGTTTATAATTAGAGAAATATGATTTTATAAGAATCTGTTCATATTAAATTTATAGAAAATAATGTGAAAAAATATCATATTTAGGTCTAATAAAATAAGAATATAGAAAATGTAATTTTGGAGAATATAAACCTCAAAACAATGTATCTTTGGAGGGGAATATATTCCTCCTAAATTAAATACTAGATCATGGAAAACTCATAATAATATAAACATTAATAATTTTTTTTCTAATATTAATTCAAGGACATAAATAGAGATACATATTTTCACTTTCCATTAAAATATTTATTTGGTTTTGGAAATTTCACCTAATGATAATAATGATGAATTAAAAATATTATAATTGTATTACTTAAAAAGAAGATAAAATTAATCTATATACTATGAACTGTAACACCCCGACCCTAGAACCCTGGTGTTGGTGCATTATTTTAGTACATTGGCATGATAAAAGGAAATCATGTCCCAAAATACCAATCAGTTTAGAAATATTTGAAAATAGATTACATACATGTACGTTACATTATACAACATAAAAATAAAACACAACATAAATGATCCTTTCAGAATTCCACTAATCCACTAGATTAACCCTGCTTATCAATCATAATACACATATTGAAATACAAGGAAAATAAAACATAAGAAATTTGTGAGCTCAAATTCTCAATAAGGGTAAGCAATACATCAGAATCTTTCATAAATAAGTATAAACATTTAAGGCAATGTATAAGACTAAAAAAATCCTTTTCATCATAAACTTATGCATAATAGAAAAAAGATACAATAAAATAATGCCATTTACTTATTCAAATAGATATTCTAATAGTAAAATAATCACATCAAATATCAATAGCCACTTTCTTAATGATAGAATTCATAATGCTAAACATTAATTTCTCTGTCAAGGCCTCGTGCCAAGACCAAGGGGAAAACTATAACCGGACCCCAACCGGGAGAGCCTCTGTAACTGGAATCCATCCCACAGAGCCTCTGTAACTGAACTCCAACCCAGAGGGTCTTTTGTAACTAGAACCCAACCTGGAGGTCTTATGTTTACCAATCCCTAACTCAAAATATTCTAGTTCATTGCATTCCTTATATGAAAATGGTTAAACATAACATAAAAATTTGTATTAAAACTAGCATATGAAATGACAATAATTTATCCATAAACCATGAATGGTGAAAAAATAACACATCCATAGTCAATAATATCACAATACCTTCAATAAAATGTGAAAGTTTTGTATCATAATAAATCAACTTCAAATAAGCATAAAATCTATCAAACGATGTTTCCATAGATGAAATCAAAACTTTTTTTAGAGAAAAATCTCTTCATATTTTGAAATTATTTAAAAGTTATATAATTATAACAGGAAAAAATTATTTTGAAAATATTCTTATAATAATATAAGGGAAGCTTTGATAATGTTATAACTGTAGAAAATATCTCCACCCTCCGTATAAGTTCAAAAAATATTCTTACCTTAATTTTGTTGAAAATGTCAAAAAGTACCTTGTTTGGAAAACAACAAAAAGATTCCTTTCAAAAATATATAAGGAAAAATAATGGTATAAATGACTTTAAACCATTTTCTATTAAATAGAAAAAATGTTTTGATATATATTTTTAAGAAACACATATGTGGATGATAAAGAGGTCCCTGTAGATACTCCCGTATAAAACAACCTCAGATAATTAATAGATTGTGAAATTAACCATTACTAATTTGGTAAAATAAAAAACATACACCCCATGAAATAAGTATCATAAAATGAATATATAAATACACATAAATTAAAGTGTATTACATGAATAATACAATTATGAGCAGTACAAACAGCACACAAAAAGAAATAATGGCAATATCGCATGAATCTCATGGGAATAATGAGTGACATGAAAACCCCTTACCTTGTGTCTAACTTGACCTGTTCGTTCTTTAATCTCCTGAATAATAAAACAATGTTAACATATACTTGATTCAGTATCATTTTTAAATTTATTATTCCTTTTATATCACATATTAGTATGTTATAAACATTACGAAATCATTTATGTTAATAACGGTCATTTTGTTGATATTTGGTACCTGAGTCAAAAGTAACTTTCTTATAATTACATGTTGTCCATATGGTCGAAAGTAATTTATATACCAAATGATATTCATGATTTATGTATCATATATATATTATATATCCAGAATATATATATATATATATATGTATGTATGTATTTATAAGAATACATAACATTTGGTGATAAGAAATGAAATGCACCGTTCATGGAGACGTTAAGTCGGGCGTACGCATGGACACTACATTCATTTCTATTTTGTATTTTAAAGGAATTAAAACACAATTATACATAAGTATATATAATTATTGTATAATATCATATATAATATAATTAACTCCATCATTTATATGTCCCACATATGGTATGAATGAGTCATATCACTTTGAGGCGGCGGAAGTCCATACATCCTCAAATGAAATTATCATGTTTACTCATAGTAGAAACCATAAAGGTATGCTTTAAAATAAAAATACAGAACCATAAAGAATACATAAACATAATATATATCATATATAAGTACAGTTCCATGTTAATGGCCACCATGATAGGTGATAGGAGATAATTGAACATTCGTCATTTCATTAGGCGTTAGTTTTCCATCCACAGAAATAGTATCTTCATCACCCATTAGATGGAGGTGTGTGTAAGTATAGTTTAAATCCTTCTAATAACATCATACTAGTATATTTAGGATACTGGTGTTGTTATAAAATAAAGGTATTAAAAGAGTTTAGGGGTTGGATTAGTAATATAAAAGAAAATAATTTAAGGGAAATTGTTACCTTTAATTCGGGTAACACACTTTGGTTTGAACCAAAAGGGCTTCTTGAAGTGCCTTCAGCCTAAGGTAAGGCTTCTAAGAAGAAAATAGGTAAATTAAGAGATTATTTGGGTAGGGGATGGACTATACAAGGGTCTTGAGAGGTTTGAGCAATGGGTTGAAGTGAGGGATTTTTATAAGGGGGAAGAGGGGTTCTTTAGGAAAGTGTGAAAATAGTATTTTATTATATAATGATTTTCGGTTTCTAAAGGTCAAAAACTAATTAAGGTCGAAGATAATATGGCTCATGGTCGAAATAAATTAATATAATAGGAATTGGAAAGGTTTTGGATGTTATTTTAATATTTATAATTTAATTTATTTAAATCATTTATTAATGAGGTAAATACTGCATCATTTATGTGTCATAAATAATATTATTTATTATATTTCTAAAAATTTCAAAAAAAAGGATACCATGATGTAGGAAATATTTTTAGATTTTTAATAAATATTTATATTCAAAATGACAACTTATATAACCCCATTTAAAAATTAATTTACTAAAAGATATTTGTTTGTGTCATTTTTGTCTTTACTTTAAATTAATTAATCTAAAGAGTCATTATCACTCCCATGTTGATCCATGGGGTGCCCAAATCGACCCATGTATGCCCATGGTAGCCCATAAATCATCCAATATGGTTTGGATAAGTGTTAAGGTTATTGTTTATTATTACAATATTCTATTTATCATGAATTACCCTATATACCTTTAACCACAGTAAATAAAAGTCAAAAGCTACTATTCACCAAAAAAATATTTCCATCTTATTAAACAAAATTTTACTTAGTAATAAAAACCATGTTTTTCAGTTCTTTGTAATTCAAATCACAAAATCGGAAAAATTTCAATTAAATGAAAAGGTCAGTTTTTTAACTACTACATAGTGGTTTTACTATTCATAAAAAAATTTATATTTTTCAGGAAAATACCAAAAATTCATCCTAAGCTATATTTTATATTTTGAATTAAAAAATGATGTAAATTTTAAAAAATTAAAAACATTGAAGTTGCATTAATTAATTTAAAATTAATTCCCATTGTCAAAACAAATAGTGTGTTTTTAAGAAACAATATCTATCAAAATATTGATAATTGTTTACACCCAATTTCTAAGTAAAATTAATTCCAATGAAAAAAATTGGATTAAATGGTAAAAATATAATCTAATTATGCTTTAAAACTAATTATAAAGATAATATATCCATATTAATAAATTATATTAAAAGGCAGTTTTGAATTAAGATACAGTATTTTTCACTATTCCTCAAAAAATGAATTTTATCAGAAAAATACAAAAAATTTACCCAAAGTCAATTTTGATTTCCCAATTCTAAAAAATAATTTTATTTTGTCAAATAGAACATATAAATGTGACCAAAACTAGATTTAATGAGGGTTATCCATCAAAATGCGGTAAACCTGTATTTTTTGAAAAATACCTCTTTTATATTAAAATTTGATTTTTATTCTTATAATATGTTTAAAAACACAAATGATGAATGTTAAAATTATATAGGATATTTAGAAAATTTTAAATGTGGTTAATAATATTCATAACCTCTTTTTAAACGGCTAGTTTGGTAAGCCATGGTGCTATCACACTTGGTGTTGCATGTAGCACAAGTTATTGAAATACATTGAAGAGATAACATACTATGAAATATTAGGGTGTTACATTCTCCCATCCCTCAATTAATTGTTTCATCTTAGTTTTAAATTGTTCTTTGAAAATAAAATGTTAAAAATATAAAAATACCTTTGTGGAAAACCCACATTATAAATTGGTTTAATAAAATTTAGTATTAATAAGAGGGAAAGGGAAATGAAAAATTCACCACCAAATTAAGATCTCTATTAAGAGAAAATTGGTGGAAATTAGAGAAAAATTATTTGGAGGAATAACGTAAATATTTATAGGGAGTGATTGAGGTCATCAATCACAACCAAGTGTACAATTGAGGGCCTCAACGCCATCGATCTACGACGATATAAAATATCATCAGTTAAACAAAACATAAGGTTTTAGGATAACACATTTTTGGTTTTAAGATCTCTTCCCTAATGTTTAAGAATTAATTTATTCATATAATAAGAGGGAATATATGTATATATATACTTGACAAGTAGAGTTTCATCCTTCAACTAATTCATACCAAAGACTCATCTTTCACTCCAGAAGATAATAAAATTCAAAAATATTCTAGTTATCTTAATCGTATAGGGATAAAATATGAATTTACATTCATTTTCAGAATATATTATAAAAACTAAATTATACAAACCAGTACATCACATAGGCCAGTGGTTGGTGATGCACCATTGTCTCCATTCAATTGTGGGTTCAAGTATCGTGACCTTACCGGAAGTGACGGGTTGTCACCTGACCTCCGGGTTGTCCATTTTATGATAATCCAAAAATAATCTCAAGAAATTATTTAGCCTCAACAATAGTATCCAATGTCAAACATAATCGATTGAAACCTTTAGACTTATCCAAAATACTTCTGTCCAAAATCACATTCCAAAATTTATAAAGAAGGTAAACACATTGAAGATACTTTTTGCCACGTAATAACATGTGAATACATTCATCAAGTATTCTTTTAAAACACGGTTACACCCTGAATTATCATATAATTGTATTGATTACATTCATTCTCCCTTATTTCTTATAGAATACTGGATATACTCCTTGTATCCAGAAATGTTGTAAACTCCAACAATTATGGAATATACAAATCATTTATATGTTTCAAGGTAGTCAAGAATATCCAATATAATTTATCCAAATCAATCATATCTTGTTCCAAAATCAATACCTCGGTACTAGAATCATTTTTGGGTTTATCTTTCTCTCAACCATATATTTTCCAAAAAACAATTAACCTTCCATTGAGTCACTTTTCGTGGTTCCACGCAATCTCAAGTCCTTAATGAAATAATACTTCATTATAATCCTTATTTAATTTATATTTCTTATAACATGTACATTGTTGATACAACACTCAAATTACATAATTCTTTAATATCAACATAAGAAAACTAGTCATTACTCTTCATCTGTGGTAATATCATAACTTGATTATTATCCAACAACATCATTTACGGTATACTATGATGATTGGAATATTGATTCGTGTAGTGTCCAAACTCCGTATAGATAAATAATGATACCTTTGTGAATTATTCATACCCTTACAACCACATACTTGGTGTCCTTTTTCTCTACACTTATAACAAACTCTCATTACCTTCATGAATTTACCAAGGTGATTATTTACACAATTATCACATATAGGAAAATCCTTCTTTCCCCTCTTCCATTTATCCATGTTTCTCTCTTCCATACTTTTATTCTCTTGCATCCTTTCAAAGACATAGGACTCATAGAGTTCATTTCTTATTTTACTAACACATGATACAATTTCTTCATATTACGAGAATATGTGAGAGGCTATTTCCCTTCTAAATGATTGCTTAATACCATGAAAGATATGATCCTTCTTACTCTTTGGATCATTCGTATAGCTGGAGTTCTCATTCCATCTATTGGGTTCCATTTCTAAAGAAATTTTATACACTAGATTAGTTTATGAATTTCAATAAATAATTCCAAACATGTAAAATAGTTGATATAAAGTGAACATTTTAGGGATATAATCCATAATCATAAAAAAATTTCCCTGAGGAACTATATAATCATAAATCATTCATAATGGTTTGTAATGTAAATGATAATTATCCTAAGCATATCTCCCAGGAGTGTCATACCCAAGAGTGCAGCATGGTCTGTTGTCGTGCTCGAGTTCCTGTTCGAGTCTAGCTCAAAGCAGTGTTTTCGGGTATTACCCCTAGGAACATCTGTACCAGAGCAGCCTCTACCTTCTCATATTCAGTCAGGGATGTATTTCTTGGAAAACTCACAAAATATCTACATTATCAAAGTTCTAGGAAGTTATTCTATACTAATCTTCAAAGTCTATGTTAGGGTAATGTTCTCTAATAATAGTTTTTCTAAACCTAGTTTCCAAGGTTATTGCTAAACATACTCTCATACCAACTGTAATGCCCCAACCCAGAAGCCCGGAACCAACACATTATTTTAATACATTGGCATGATACAAGGAAATCATGTCCCAAAAAACTAATCAATTTAGTAGTCTTGTAAAATGCATTATATACATAAATGTTCTATTACACATTAGAGAAATAAAACACATCATAAATGGTCCTTTGAAAACGACATTAATCCCCTAGCTTAACCCTGCTTATTAATCATAATACAATTATTAGAATCGTGGGAAAATAAAACATAAGAAAGGGGTGAGCTCAAATACTCTGTAAGGGTAATAAATATAGTAGAAGTGTTCATAAATAAGTATAAAAAATTTAAGGCAATTTATAATACTAAAACAAAAGCTTTTTAATCGTAAAATTCAGCATCATATGAAAAAGATACAATAAAATAATTCAATTTACATAATCAGATGGATAGTATACTAGTAGAATAATCACATGCAATATCAATATCCACTTTCATAATGATGGAATGTATAATTCCAGACATTAATTTCTGTGTCAAGGCCTCGTTCTAAGACCTAGGGGCTAACTGTAATCAGACCCCATCCCAGATCGCCTCTGTAACCAGACTCCATCCCGGAGAGCCTCTGTAACTGGACTCTAACCCAGAGGGTCTGCTATAACAGGACCCCAACCTAGAGGTCTTACTTGAACCATTCCCCAACCCAGAACATACTAATATAATGCATTCATCATAAGAAAAGTTTTAAACATGACATAAACATTAATTTAAAAACTAGCATAAGAAATGTCAATACATTATCCATAAACCATTAATGGTGTAAAAATAACATATCCATAGCCAAATATATCACAAAACCTTCAATGTAATGTGTAATTTTTGTATCATAATAAGTCAACTTCAAATAAGCTTAAAATCCATCAATGGATGTTGACATAGATGAAATCAAAACTTTTTTAAGAGAAATATCTCTTTATATTTTGAAATTATTTAAAAGTTATATAATTATAAAAGAAAACATTTATTTTGAATATATACTTATAAGATTGTAAGGGAATCTTTTACAATGTTATAATGGCGGATAATAGCTGCACCCTCCGTATACGTTTAAAAAAACATTCTTACTTTAATTTTGTCGAAAAGGTTATAATGTACCTTGTTTGGAAAATGACGGAAAGATTCCTTTCAAAAACATATATAGTCAAATAAGGATATAAATTAAATTAACCAATTGTTAATTAAATATTAAAAATGTTTTGAAATACATTTTTAATAAACACATATGTGGATGATAAAGAGGTCCTAGTAGATACTCACGTATAAAACAACATTTGAAAATAAAGATATTGCGAAATTAACCCTTACCAATTTGGTAACATATGAAACATACCCCCCATGAAATAAGTATCATAAAATGAAGATTTAAATAAACAAAAATTAAAGTTTATTACTTGAATAATACAATTATGGAAAAAACATACACCACCTAAAAGTAAATACTGTCAATATAGCATGAATCTCAAGGTAAAAAGAAGTGAGGTGAAAACCCCTTACCTCGTGTCTGACATGTCTCGTTCGTTCTTTAATCTCCTGAATAATAAAATAATGTTAATTTATACTTGATTTAGATCCTTTTTCAAATTTATTATTCCTTTTATATAACTTATTCGTACATTATAAACATTATGAAATCATTTATGTTAATAATGATCGTTTTGTTGATATTTGGTACTTAAGTCAAAAGTAAACTTCTAATAATTACATGTTGTCCATGTGGTCAAAAGTAATTTATATCCTAAATTATACTCATGATTTATATATCATATATATCATATATATCAAGTATATATATATATATATATATTTATAACAATACATAATATTTGGAGATAAGAAATGAAATGCACCGTTCATGGAGACGGTAAGCTGTAGGTACACATGAACTCTACTTTTATTTATATTTTATATTTTAATGGAATTAAAACATTATGATACATAGGTATATTATAAATAAAGTATAATATCATATATAATATAATTAACCCCATCCTTAATATTTCCCACGTATGGTATGAACGAGTCATATCACTTTGAGGGGGCGATAATCCGCACATCTTCAAATGAAATTATCGCGTTTACTCATAATAGAAACCATAAAGGTATGATATAAATTTAAAATATAGAAGAATAAATAAAATAGAAACATAATATATATCATATATAAATACATTTTTATCACAAAGGCCACTGTAAAAAGTGGTAGGAGATAATTGAACAATCATCATTTCATGAGGCGTTAGTTTTCCATCTAGATAAACAATATGTTCATTACCCATTAGATGGAGGTGTGTGTATGTGTAGTTCAAATACTTTTCAAAATAAAATCCTAGTATATTTTTTATAACGTTGTTTTTATAAAATAAATAAATGAAAAGAGTTTAGGGGTTAGAGAAGTGAAATAAAGGAAAAGAATTTAAGAGAAACATTCACCTTTAATTCGGGTAACTCCCTTTGGTTTGAACCAAAAGGACTTCTTGAAGTTCCTTAGGCATAAGGTAAGGCTTCTAGGAGGAAGAGAGGGATATTTAGAGATTATTTGTGAAGGATTTTGTCAAGCCAAGGGTCTTGAGAGGAGTGAGGAATGTGTTATAAGTGAAGTATTTTTATAAGGGGGAGGAGGGATCCTTTAGGAATGTGTGAAAATATTATTTTATTATATAATGATTTTCGGTTTCTAAAAGTCCAAAACACATTAAGGTTGAAGATAATATGACTCATGGTCGAAATAAATTTAGAAAATAAAAATTGGACACGTTTTGGATGTTATTTTAATATTTATAATCTTATTTATTTAAATCATTTATTAATGAGGTAAATACTGCATTATTTTTGTGTCATAAATAATATTATTCATTTGATGTCTAAAAATTATTAAGAAATAACATGATGTAAGAAATATTTTTATATTTCAAATTAATATTTATAGTCAAAAAAATAACTTATATAGCCCCATGTAAAAATTAATTTACTAAAAGCTATTTGTTTGTGTCATTTTTGTCTTTACTTTAAAGTTATTAATCTAAAGAGTCATTATCACTCCCATGTGGCTCCATGGGGTCCCCAAATCGACCCAAGGATAGTCATGGTCAGAAATTACACATCCAATAATGTTAGGACAATTTTTACGGTAATTTTGTATTATTATAATATTCTTTTTACCTTGAATTACCCTATTTACCTTTAACCGGAGTAAATAAAATTCAAAAGTTACTATTCACCAAAAAATTATTTTCTTCTTATTGAACCACATTTTATTTACTAATAACAACCATGAATGTTGGATTTTAGAAATTCAATTCACAGAAGTGGTAAAATTTTATTTAAATGAGAAAATCATTTTTTTAACTACTACTTACTGGTAGCACTATTAATCAAAAATTGAAGTTTTTCAGAAAAATTCCAAAAATTCAGCCTACGATATATTTGATATTCCAAATTCAAAAATTATCTCTATTGTACAAAATTAAAAACATAAAAGTTTCATTAATTAATTTAAAATTAATTCTCGTTGTCAAAACAAATAGCGTGTTTTTAAGAAACAATATTTATCAAAAGATTGACACTTGTTTATGCCCAATTTCAAGGTAAAATTAATTTCAATGACCAAAATTGGATTAAAAGGTAAAAATATAATCTAATTAATCTTTAAAACCAATAAAAAAGATAATCTAACCATATAAATAAATTTGATTAAAATGAAATTTTGAATTAAAATACAGTATTTTCAATATTCATCAAAAAACGAATTTAACATAAAAATACAAAACATTTACCCAAATAAAATTTTGATATCCCCATTCTAAGAAAGAATTTTATTTTTTAAAATAGAAGATATATAAGTGACCAAAACTAGATTTAGTGAGGGTTCTTGTAAAGACCCGCAAATTTCAAGGAAATTTTTTTCTTAATTTTCTTTGGAATTTTACAAGAGCGCAGCTTCAGACGGCACCTGATTCCGAGGCCCGGTGTGCCCGGAATCAATTTTCGAAGTTTGGCTCGGGTACGTTCAGTGAACGGACGAGCGGGTTTTTCTATCTTTTGAACCGGTGCCCGGAATCGAATTCTGAGGGCACCGATGAAATCGCAGCGCCGGTATTTGCTTAGAAACGCCTCTTCCGGAGTTGCGTTTGCTCAGACGTGGTTTTTAAATTTTGCGGCTTTAAGTCAGAAATAAAATAAAGTTTGTGCGACAACTTTATTTTATTTCACTTAAGCTGCTTGGAAGCCACTTGAAGTCACTTTAAGACGGCTTGAACTGAGTTGAACTGGATAGGATACTATCCAGAAATATCCTACCCCCTTGGTAGGATATTTGTGCGGTGGGACCCGCACGAGCCCCGCCGTTTCTTTCGCTAAGTAACGCACCCGCGAAAACCCGTCAAAGTAACTGAAAAGTCAACCGACGCGTTTTCTTTAATTCTTAACAGACCATTTAATTGGGCGGTTTATTTCGTGAATTAAATGGACTGTTTCTTCGTGAATTAAATGGGTCGTTTCTTTCGTTGAATTAATTCAACGAATTGATGGATCGTTTCTTAACCGGTTTCGTGTGTTGGCATGTTTATAAAATAAGACCAACCCAAAAATCCTTGGAAAGGATTTGAAAGAATCTTCGTTCCTCCACCCTCTCCGCGAAGAACGCGAAGAACGCGAAGAACGCGAAGAACGCGAAGAACGCGAAGAACGCGAAGAACGCCGGCGACCGGAATTCGACGACGCACACCAAGATCTGCGACGTCGACGAGATCTACCCGCGACGTTCTTCGGCGACGCCTCTTCTTCCGCGGCCGATCCTCGTTCGGCAACTAAGGTGAGAATCGGATCTTTTCTTCTCCCTTTTTAATTTCAATATCAACGGATTTAAACTAATTAAATCCGTTTGATCTTGATCCGGAGATTGGCGACGCGACGCCGGATACCGCGACGACGCGACGATCTCCTTCCTCCGCGACGAGCGATTCCGCGACGACCTCTCGTCCGACGACGACGACAAGTAAGGGTTGATTGGAATATTTTCCTTCCGTGATTTATTTCTTTTAAAGTAAAGAACTTGATCTTCGAACAATTTTAACATTTAAAATTGTTGTTGATTGTTTTATTGTTCCTCCCGTGGATTATGACTAACGCGGAGGGTGCGGGTCTAACGAACAAGACCCGGCAACCCTCCGCCGATCTATTTTTGTTGTGCGGATTTGGCGGACGACGACGAACCGTGCGGCAAGAGCAATTTGTTGGCTCCGCAGTGAAGATCGTCCCCCGGGAGGAGCATCGGCGCAGACGGGAAAGAAATCGGGCCACCGGAGCGTCCCCGGCGGCCCGCAGAAGGCGGCGGCGGCGCGGGTCGCCGGCGCGGCGGCGCCGGCGACCGGAGGCGGCGGCGGCCGGCGCGCCGCCGTGGAGGAAGCCCGCCGCGGCTGAAGCCGCGGCGGCAACGGCGGCCGGTTCCGCGGCCGCGCAGAACCGGGACGGACGCGGCGGCCCGGCCGCGTCCGCGTGACAGGCGGCCCCCCGCGGGGCCGCGGTTCCCTCAAGCCGCGGGATCAACCCGCGGCGGCGGCGGCTCCCTCGGCCGCTCGGCCGAGACCGAGCCGGCCGGTCCGGTCGGCCGGGCCGCACCCAGGCCGGACCGGACCCGGCCGAGCCGGTTCGGGCCGGGTCGAGTCGACCCGGTTCGGGCCGACCCGGTTCGGCCGACCCCAGGGGGGGTTCGGGCCGGGTCGCCCCGGGCCCAGTACCCCCGTTTCGGGCCCTCTACGGTCTTTCGCCCATATCTTGGGCCTGGGACCTCCGATTGACGAACCGTCAGCGGCTACACGATCCTTGGATCAAGACGGTCGTTTCGGTTTATTACACTCAAGGTTTCGGAAGACTTTGGGTTCGGCCGGGTTGGTTCGTACACGAAACCAACCGGGCCCTCGGAGCGGAAACGCTCATAACTTGAGCTACGGACGTCCGATCGACGTACCGTCAGCTGTGGTAGTTCCCTCTAAGTGAGACGGAACTTTTGGCATACTCCGCCCGAGGATCGGATACAGGCGGAGTACGGTCGGGTTGGTTTTGCCCTAAAAACCAACCGGGCCCCTGGGACAAAAATGCCAATAACTCTCAGACCGGGCGTCCGTTTGACGCGCCGTCTGTCGCATTGAGATCCTGTTGTCGATACGGAACATTTGGATACATCAACATCGGACTACGTGTCAGTTGATGTATCAGCCCTCGGCTCGTGGAGCGGACCCTCCTAAACGAGCCCGCTTTGTGCGGGAACCCTAGCGCTGGCTATGACTTCGACGACAGAGCAGAGATCCTTCGTGGACTGCGACGACGACAGAGCAGAGATCCTTCGTGGACTGCGGCGACGACTGTGCAGAGATCCTCCGTGGACTGCGTCGACTACTGCACTCAGCGATCCTACGTGGAACAGTGCTACCAAACCTGTGTGAGCTGAATCTTCTTTTTTACCTTGAGCGGTGGAGCGCTTGGGTGTAGCGGCGGACCCGTGGTACTTGGCAGTGGTGGTGCGCTTGGATGCAGCAACAGACCCTTGGCGGTGGAGCGCTTGGTTGTAGCGGCAGACCCGCGATACTCTACGGAGTGTGTGCGCTTGGTTGTAGCGACAGACCCGCGACGGTGGAGACGTGCGTGCGGAGTACGGAGACCGTGTAGATGACTGAGACCTGACGACTGCTTGACCGACTCGACTTGGAGTGAGTCGACTAGCCCAGTGGACGGAGCGCCCAGTAGTTGGCAGCAGACCCACGGCGGACGGAGCGCCCGGTAGTTGGCAGCAGACCCGCGGTACTCGACAGGAGGAGTACCTCAGTAGGCTATCTGGGTGAGCGCCCGGTATTTGGCAGCAGACCCTCAGCGGACGGAGCGCCCGGTAGTTGGCAGCAGACCCGCGGTACTCGACAGGAGGAGTACTTCAGCAGTCTTAGGTTAGTGAGCAGTACCTCGGAGTCGTGACAGGACCACTGTACACTTCAGAGATGGGGCTCTTCAACATTTACGGTTTCGATAATGAAAATCCTGGTTGAGCTGAATCTTATGTTACTCTCCTTTGTGGATTGTGTTGAACTATCCTTTGTGGATTTACTGTTACTCTCCTTTATGGATTGTGTTGAACTATCCTATGTGGATTTACTGTTACTCTCCTTTGTGGATTGTGTTGAACTATCCTATGTGGATTTACTGTTACTCTCCTTTGTGGATTGTGTTGAACTATCCTATGTGGATTTACTGTTACTCTCCTTTGTGGATTGTGTTGAACTATCCTATGTGGATTTACTGTTACTCTCCTTGTGGATTTGAGTCTTGCTTCCTTTGTGGATTGAGTTGTTCTTGAGCTCGTGAGCAGAGCTAGAATTGGGGTCTTAGGTATATGTATGGGCGTATACCTAAGTCGAGTCAGATGTTACTTCGTGATTGCATCTTTCTTTTGTGCTATATCCTTTGTGGATTTCGGGAGACCTTCGGGGGTCTCGGGGTCCTTTCTGAGTAGTTGTACTCACCCCTGCACGGGCTATGCCCGCACCTTGTTGTGTTGGTTGCAGACGACGGACATCGCTGATCACGGTTGGGGCGTGGAGCAGGACGGTACCTGGAGGTGGACCACTGGGCGGGACGTGCTCGGAGCGGACGTGGGACCCGAGGAGCCTGGAGGCTATCTGTACCCACCCTTCAGGTGGGATTGCCAGTGGACGACACGAGGCCGCCGTCTTTTCTACAGTTACTGTACTTTACTTTTCAGTTGTACTTTACAGTTGGGCTTGTATTTCCGGCCCCCTTTACTTTTCTGCACTTTACTTTCCGCTTGCTGACTCTGTGTGGTTGTTACTTACAAAGGCAATGCCTTCCCTGTTTACTGGGATTTTACGCCTTGGTGCTAGTCGCCAGCCCCTGGCCTATGGAAGGCGGGCTTGGGGTAGTCACGGCACGGGCCCCGAGGACGGGTCGTGACAAATTGGTATCAGAGGTGGTCGGTTCTACCGCGGACTCTGATCGTCCTTTCTTTCTATGTGAAGCAATAGTGTTTAGTGTATTGAGTGTGGTTATCAGTTCAGGGAGCCCAGTGTTGGTGCGGCGGCCGACGTATCCGTACACCAGGACCCTGACTTCTGATTTCCAACTTAATGCACGAAAACACTGATTGCGTGTATGTTTCCCAAAAGGTTTAAAGTCAGCTCAAACCAGGTCAGCTCACCAGGTATAAATCGTTGACCGTGACACAACTGTTCAGGATGTCACCATGCAGATAGTTAGCTGGAGTTCCGAGAGAGTTCTCGATGATGGCCCACCGAGCAGCGAGACTCCGGTGCAGGGCCCTTTTTCAGTGTTGGCACCTTCGGGTGGTGTACCAGCAGCACCACCACCCGTTAGGCAGAGGATGCCACTAGCTGACAATGCACGCTAGCAGAGCGCGATGCACGAGTTCCAGCAGTAGAGGCCTCTGAGGATACGAGGCGAGACAGATTTCCCAGGCAGCAGTGGACTGGATGGAGGCGGTTGCTAGAGTTCTACGCCTAGCTTGGATACTAGTAGAGCGGATGATGATCTTAGCTTCTGTTGTTTCCAGTGAATGACCATGAGGTTGGTTCTTATAGTAATAAGGCTTCGGTACGCGAACCGATACCTGGGATAGTACCTACGGGTAGTGCGCCAGCTATGTCACTACCTGTTGGTCAGTAGACACTACCGGCGGTACCGGTAGCAGAGAATCACAGGCTTAGTGCCTTACATATGTTTTAGCACCAGATATCCCTCAAGTTTCGAGGTGAGCCTGACTCGTAGGCGGCTGAGGACTGGCTTGAGGAGGTGGTTGTGAGTTTTCTGGAGCTAATACAGCTTCGACAGTACGACATGTCGGAAGCAGAGCACTCATCGTGGCTTACCATCAATCGTAGTACTCGTTGGTTACGTTGTGATCAGTTCCTTAGACTCGAACTTCTGAGCGAAGTGTGTCTAAGGGAAATCAGAACCATTACTTTTCCTCTATGCATTTCTACCTATGTTAGGATGCTAGAGAGAACCTTTGTGGTTGTGAACGTTAGCAGTGAAAGGCAGGAAACTAGCGCCAGTCTCAGAGACTCGGGCGTGTAAAATGTTTCAGGAGGAGGAAGTGCTAAGGACAGATGAATCTGCAGGGTAGCAGACGTGGAAGCGGAGCTTAGAGAGCAGCATGTGGTGGTGTACATTTCGACATGTTACGACCACCCGACTTAGTAGTCCCCGCCAGGCTCAGGGAGCAGGAGGGCTGGGGAGGAGAGTAGCTGCATTGCGGTCAAGGAGTGTGACCCAGGAACTCTAAGAATGATTTGGGGTACGAATTATGTCTACTACGAGCTGCCATATCTATAGACATAGGAACCGATCATTCAACCCTTCCACGAATCATGTCCCAGACCTAGAGGTTCCGGGTAAGCCGTAGACTTGACCCTCACGTCTGGAGATACCTTTGGGAGGAGACTCGATAATCACACTTACGCCGACGGTGTGATTTGACCTCGAGGCGAGAGTTTCGGTTGGAATCTCTTGGTGGCAGCGTAGAGGCCTTACGACGTTGATCTGGGTATGATTCAAAAATCATACCCCGGTTGACTGTTTTAGGCAAACGTCGGAATGGGTTTTCCTTGGTCGGCGAAAAGGAAACCCTGGGCAGCACATGTTAAACTCAGGCATAAGAGGGTGTGGCCGATCACTCTTGAGTTGGTCAACCCTACCCTTGTGGCAGCAGGAGTTTTGAGTTTCAGTTCTAACCTAAAAAGGGAAACCTCTTAAATTCGAGGGGGACGAACACGTTCTTATACGGTCTCAACCCGATGAAGTTTCGGAGATGTGGCCGAGGCGGCAGGTTATCTCCGAAGTTCGATGGGCCTTTCCAGGTCCTCAGCAGGATAGGAGAGGTGGCTTATCGCCTGGCTCTACCACCTCAGTTGCACCGGGTGCACGACGTCTTCCACGTGTCTCAGCTGAGGAGATACGTGCACGACCCGACGCACATCATCGACTTTGGGGAGCTGGACGTGGACGATGGGGCGACTTTTGCGGAGGTCCCAGGGGAGATCGAGGATCGACAGGAGCGGGTCCTACGTGGGCGGTCGATTCCTCTTGTGCGCGTCAGATGGCAGCACGGGAACCTCCAGGAGAGCACTTGGGAGCGGGAGGCTCAGATGCGTGCTCAGTACCCCCATATGTTCCCCTAGTTTTTGATGTATCTTTACGGGGACGTAAAGCCCTGAGGTGGGAGTAATGTAAAGACCCGCAAATTTCAAGGAAATTTTTTTCTTAATTTTCTTTGGAATTTTACAAGAGCGCAGCTTCAGACGGCACCTGATTCCGAGGCCCGGTGTGCCCGGAATCAATTTTCGAAGTTTGGCTCGGGTACGTTCAGTGAACGGACGAGCGGGTTTTTCTATCTTTTGAACCGGTGCCCGGAATCGAATTCTGAGGGCACCGATGAAATCGCAGCGCCGGTATTTGCTTAGAAACGCCTCTTCCGGAGTTGCGTTTGCTCAGACGTGGTTTTTAAATTTTGCGGCTTTAAGTCAGAAATAAAATAAAGTTTGTGCGACAACTTTATTTTATTTCACTTAAGCTGCTTGGAAGCCACTTGAAGTCACTTTAAGACGGCTTGAACTGAGTTGAACTGGATAGGATACTATCCAGAAATATCCTACCCCCTTGGTAGGATATTTGTGCGGTGGGACCCGCACGAGCCCCGCCGTTTCTTTCGCTAAGTAACGCACCCGCGAAAACCCGTCAAAGTAACTGAAAAGTCAACCGACGCGTTTTCTTTAATTCTTAACAGACCATTTAATTGGGCGGTTTATTTCGTGAATTAAATGGACTGTTTCTTCGTGAATTAAATGGGTCGTTTCTTTCGTTGAATTAATTCAACGAATTGATGGATCGTTTCTTAACCGGTTTCGTGTGTTGGCATGTTTATAAAATAAGACCAACCCAAAAATCCTTGGAAAGGATTTGAAAGAATCTTCGTTCCTCCACCCTCTCCGCGAAGAACGCGAAGAACGCGAAGAACGCGAAGAACGCGAAGAACGCGAAGAACGCGAAGAACGCCGGCGACCGGAATTCGACGACGCACACCAAGATCTGCGACGTCGACGAGATCTACCCGCGACGTTCTTCGGCGACGCCTCTTCTTCCGCGGCCGATCCTCGTTCGGCAACTAAGGTGAGAATCGGATCTTTTCTTCTCCCTTTTTAATTTCAATATCAACGGATTTAAACTAATTAAATCCGTTTGATCTTGATCCGGAGATTGGCGACGCGACGCCGGATACCGCGACGACGCGACGATCTCCTTCCTCCGCGACGAGCGATTCCGCGACGACCTCTCGTCCGACGACGACGACAAGTAAGGGTTGATTGGAATATTTTCCTTCCGTGATTTATTTCTTTTAAAGTAAAGAACTTGATCTTCGAACAATTTTAACATTTAAAATTGTTGTTGATTGTTTTATTGTTCCTCCCGTGGATTATGACTAACGCGGAGGGTGCGGGTCTAACGAACAAGACCCGGCAACCCTCCGCCGATCTATTTTTGTTGTGCGGATTTGGCGGACGACGACGAACCGTGCGGCAAGAGCAATTTGTTGGCTCCGCAGTGAAGATCGTCCCCCGGGAGGAGCATCGGCGCAGACGGGAAAGAAATCGGGCCACCGGAGCGTCCCCGGCGGCCCGCAGAAGGCGGCGGCGGCGCGGGTCGCCGGCGCGGCGGCGCCGGCGACCGGAGGCGGCGGCGGCCGGCGCGCCGCCGTGGAGGAAGCCCGCCGCGGCTGAAGCCGCGGCGGCAACGGCGGCCGGTTCCGCGGCCGCGCAGAACCGGGACGGACGCGGCGGCCCGGCCGCGTCCGCGTGACAGGCGGCCCCCCGCGGGGCCGCGGTTCCCTCAAGCCGCGGGATCAACCCGCGGCGGCGGCGGCTCCCTCGGCCGCTCGGCCGAGACCGAGCCGGCCGGTCCGGTCGGCCGGGCCGCACCCAGGCCGGACCGGACCCGGCCGAGCCGGTTCGGGCCGGGTCGAGTCGACCCGGTTCGGGCCGACCCGGTTCGGCCGACCCCAGGGGGGGTTCGGGCCGGGTCGCCCCGGGCCCAGTACCCCCGTTTCGGGCCCTCTACGGTCTTTCGCCCATATCTTGGGCCTGGGACCTCCGATTGACGAACCGTCAGCGGCTACACGATCCTTGGATCAAGACGGTCGTTTCGGTTTATTACACTCAAGGTTTCGGAAGACTTTGGGTTCGGCCGGGTTGGTTCGTACACGAAACCAACCGGGCCCTCGGAGCGGAAACGCTCATAACTTGAGCTACGGACGTCCGATCGACGTACCGTCAGCTGTGGTAGTTCCCTCTAAGTGAGACGGAACTTTTGGCATACTCCGCCCGAGGATCGGATACAGGCGGAGTACGGTCGGGTTGGTTTTGCCCTAAAAACCAACCGGGCCCCTGGGACAAAAATGCCAATAACTCTCAGACCGGGCGTCCGTTTGACGCGCCGTCTGTCGCATTGAGATCCTGTTGTCGATACGGAACATTTGGATACATCAACATCGGACTACGTGTCAGTTGATGTATCAGCCCTCGGCTCGTGGAGCGGACCCTCCTAAACGAGCCCGCTTTGTGCGGGAACCCTAGCGCTGGCTATGACTTCGACGACAGAGCAGAGATCCTTCGTGGACTGCGACGACGACAGAGCAGAGATCCTTCGTGGACTGCGGCGACGACTGTGCAGAGATCCTCCGTGGACTGCGTCGACTACTGCACTCAGCGATCCTACGTGGAACAGTGCTACCAAACCTGTGTGAGCTGAATCTTCTTTTTTACCTTGAGCGGTGGAGCGCTTGGGTGTAGCGGCGGACCCGTGGTACTTGGCAGTGGTGGTGCGCTTGGATGCAGCAACAGACCCTTGGCGGTGGAGCGCTTGGTTGTAGCGGCAGACCCGCGATACTCTACGGAGTGTGTGCGCTTGGTTGTAGCGACAGACCCGCGACGGTGGAGACGTGCGTGCGGAGTACGGAGACCGTGTAGATGACTGAGACCTGACGACTGCTTGACCGACTCGACTTGGAGTGAGTCGACTAGCCCAGTGGACGGAGCGCCCAGTAGTTGGCAGCAGACCCACGGCGGACGGAGCGCCCGGTAGTTGGCAGCAGACCCGCGGTACTCGACAGGAGGAGTACCTCAGTAGGCTATCTGGGTGAGCGCCCGGTATTTGGCAGCAGACCCTCAGCGGACGGAGCGCCCGGTAGTTGGCAGCAGACCCGCGGTACTCGACAGGAGGAGTACTTCAGCAGTCTTAGGTTAGTGAGCAGTACCTCGGAGTCGTGACAGGACCACTGTACACTTCAGAGATGGGGCTCTTCAACATTTACGGTTTCGATAATGAAAATCCTGGTTGAGCTGAATCTTATGTTACTCTCCTTTGTGGATTGTGTTGAACTATCCTTTGTGGATTTACTGTTACTCTCCTTTATGGATTGTGTTGAACTATCCTATGTGGATTTACTGTTACTCTCCTTTGTGGATTGTGTTGAACTATCCTATGTGGATTTACTGTTACTCTCCTTTGTGGATTGTGTTGAACTATCCTATGTGGATTTACTGTTACTCTCCTTTGTGGATTGTGTTGAACTATCCTATGTGGATTTACTGTTACTCTCCTTGTGGATTTGAGTCTTGCTTCCTTTGTGGATTGAGTTGTTCTTGAGCTCGTGAGCAGAGCTAGAATTGGGGTCTTAGGTATATGTATGGGCGTATACCTAAGTCGAGTCAGATGTTACTTCGTGATTGCATCTTTCTTTTGTGCTATATCCTTTGTGGATTTCGGGAGACCTTCGGGGGTCTCGGGGTCCTTTCTGAGTAGTTGTACTCACCCCTGCACGGGCTATGCCCGCACCTTGTTGTGTTGGTTGCAGACGACGGACATCGCTGATCACGGTTGGGGCGTGGAGCAGGACGGTACCTGGAGGTGGACCACTGGGCGGGACGTGCTCGGAGCGGACGTGGGACCCGAGGAGCCTGGAGGCTATCTGTACCCACCCTTCAGGTGGGATTGCCAGTGGACGACACGAGGCCGCCGTCTTTTCTACAGTTACTGTACTTTACTTTTCAGTTGTACTTTACAGTTGGGCTTGTATTTCCGGCCCCCTTTACTTTTCTGCACTTTACTTTCCGCTTGCTGACTCTGTGTGGTTGTTACTTACAAAGGCAATGCCTTCCCTGTTTACTGGGATTTTACGCCTTGGTGCTAGTCGCCAGCCCCTGGCCTATGGAAGGCGGGCTTGGGGTAGTCACGGCACGGGCCCCGAGGACGGGTCGTGACAGTTCTCCTTTAAAAGGTGGTAAAACTGTTTTTTTTTTAAAATACCTCTTTTTTCATAAAAATTGAATTTTTCTTATATTATATCAAAAAACAAAAAATATGAATGTTAAAATTATATAGGATATATATAAAATTTAACATCTTGTTAATAATATTGATAAGCTCTTTTTTAACGACTAGTTTGGTATGTCGTGATGTTCTCCAACTCCGTGTTGCGTGTAGCACAGGTTATTGAAATACTTTGAAGAGATAACATACTATGAAATATTGGGGTGTTACATGAACAATGTTTTTACTTTATTATCCTATAAATGAAAATCACATTATTAGAAATAAATATATTTTTAGAAATAAATTGGATTAATCTTGATAAATTTTCAAGATTAATTTTCTTGTCAAGGTGATTTCAAGAAAAAAGTAGCGGTTTTGATGAATATATTACCAATGTTTTGAGGAATGATCCCAAAATAAATTTATAAAAATGGTTTATTTCTCAATAAAAATATATCAATCAACTACCTTGTTTGGAACATTACAATTATCTAAATCATGTTTTTTTAGTAATCGAAATAATTATATAGACTTAATAAAGCTCCTAAATAATGGTATGAAATTTAATATCAATTTATTTTGAAAATTGTTATTTTAAAAAGAAAATTATATCCTAAATATTTTATTAAGATGATTTATAATGAAATTTTAATTAATTAAATTTATCAACATGATGTTGTTTTTTGGTTAAACTAATTACTTTTATAGTAATAAGTTTTTTAATTTAATGACTAGGGAATTCAATAAGAGTATCATGGGAGAATTAAGATTCATTTTATAACATCTAATTTATCAAAAAAAAAATTATAAAAATATTTTTTAATCAATTTAAGGGTTCTAAAGAGTATTTTAAAATATTTATACATGGTTATTTTAAAATAATCGAGAACCCCTACGAGTACTAATTGAAAATTGGATTCAAATTTTACTAGAAAATATATTAACACTCAAATATATAGAGAAATAATAAGTATTTTAATTTATTTATATACTTGTAGATATACTATTATATTTATAGGCTAGTATATTCCATTACATTTATAGGGAAATAAATTTCATCTAGTTTGATGGAATGAATATTATGATTCAGCTAATTTATGATCTTATGTATAATGATATTGAAGTTGTCTCCAAAAATAAAAGAGGTTTGATGGATAATTGTATACATGATATTATTATCTTAAGATTTATTTGTGTCAAATGTATTTACAGAAAACCACAACAATAAAAATGCAACAAATATATATTTTCTCATCCCTTCCTGTATAGAATTCAATGTTGATGGGGAAATACATGGTGCACCTGGCATTGTTGGATATATACGTGTATTGAATACTTTTTTGGTCTTCAATAAAGGATCCTTTTCTTATTCCATTGTATCTTCCATACCATTAGAGGATGAGATCTATGTTGTCATAAAAGTAGTGCAGTATGCATTGAACATTAAATGGATTAGACTCTGGATTGATTGTGACTTCACAAATATTTGGAATTTGGTCAACCTAAAACCTTGAAAAATTCTAAAGAAGATCTTATTATACTAAAATGAATGCCTCACAATAATGGAAGGCATGGATTTACTTATTACGCATGTCTACAAGGAAGCTAATATGATTGAAGATTCTCTCATGAAGTAGGTGGATCATGAAGAATGATATTTCAAATCTTTTTATTTATTTTCATACCATATGAAATTACATTATTAGAATGCAAGGGGTGGTATATACCCACCAAGAATAGTCACATATTTTACTGAATCTATATATTTGTATTGTATCTATTTTCATTTTAACAAGTCACTTTGGTCCATTACCCATGCTATTCCTCATTATGTTTAGTGTATATGTGTATGTTTTATTTCATTTTGATCCTAAATAATATCACTTAATTTTTTTCAAAATAATTATTAGATATACTATGTGAACTATAAATTCAATATTTTTTTATTTTAGATAGAATTTTTTATTAATTTATCTATTCTGACATTATATAAGGGTTTTTATTTTCTTAGTTCTAAAATAAGAAATTATAAGTTTCATTATCATTATATGAAGCTAAGTATATAGTTATTTCAAATTATTATGATCAATGATTGTGGATTAAGAAAACTTAGTCCAATTTTATTATTTATTTTAATTACATCCTTATTTATTGTGATAATAAATCTCGTATTTTCTAATAACTCATTATAAAAATATATAAAGAATCATAAAGAAGTTATCATATATTATTTTAGTGATCATGTCAATAAAGGTGATATTTTGGTTTTGTAATTTGTTTCAACTAATAATCAGATGGATGATATCTTTACTAAACCTTTGGATATAGTGATATTTTTTTAGATAAAAAAATATGAACGTGGAATGATATAATCTTAATGGAGTCTTAAATATTTAAAAAAATATATTCTCACTATTTTAACATCCCCTCTGTAGAATCATTTTCATACAATAATTGTTCAATGTTTTTATATTTTCTTTTACAGGAATTTTATAAATATAAATTTAAAATTTAGTGAAGTTCTTTTTGAATTAATCATGATTTCTTAATTATTTATATGTATTAATTACGTTAGTTATAGTAATACTTTTTTAATTAAATTATTTTAATCTCTCAAAGTTTCCTTAAAATATATTGTCAGTATTTTTTTAAAATCTCATTTAAATTTTAAAATTTTATTTCTCAAATCAGTCTTTAATGTATAGAATTTTTTCTGGTGTTTTCCCATTTATTTATTATCAAAGGTATATCTTCATCCAAGGAAATGGTTGAGAGTCAATCTTGGTTTTTATTATCAAAAATTGTTCTATATAAAGCTTTTTAATTATGTTTTAAAAAACCAGAGCCTTTTGAGAATCCACATTCAGAATAGATTTAATTTGTGTCAGATAATATGATGTTTTTTCGATCAAAATATGACATGAATTGCTCACCCAATTCATTCCCCTAGAAATATATTATAAATTAAAAAGTTGACAGTACATACCTAAGGTGTAACAGGATTACACCATTAAGTGTGTGGGGGAAATACAATGTTGGGAGACATAAAAACCCATTTAGAAGAACACATTACAAAAAATATTTCTATAAAATAATTCTAATGGACAAGAATGTCACCATATCAAAAATGATAGATTTTAAATGTAAATATAAAACTATGAAAAATGTGGATCGTTGGACAATGCATAAGAACCAAATATATCCCTAAATGATAGATTTGTCACTCTTAGAGTTCCTGTCTCAACAGAAAATGTCTATTCTAGGGTAGCTCAATTTTACTTTTGTACTAGAATTACGAAGCATCCAAGAGAACAATTAGGGTGATCCATCAACACCAATTCTAGAAAAATGAATTCTAAAGATGATTCCCACCTGTCACTCATTAGTAGGGTCAACAGAAAAACATGTTCAATCTCAACACAAAAATACCTATAATAATAGGAAGTTGATCCATAGAACCATCACTTTAAACATGTATTCAAAACATATGTAAAAGATCTCCTTCAAACCATGAATTACTTTCCATTACCTCCCTTCACCCTGGAAAAAATCCTTCAGTTACGAATAAAAAATAATTACTCAATAATATAAATGATTAATCATTAGTTAAGAATCCATGCACAGGAAGTGAAATGTTAGCTTTTGATAAGTCAAAATAAAGGGGAAAACATAGCCATACCATAATAAATGAAACTTCATATGGTATAAAGATATCAAAATCAGATAATTGAAATCATCCTAAAAATCATGAAGTAGTTAATGAAACACAAAAAAACTGGTAATAAATACAAACACATCTCAACAAAAAAGAAACCTAAGACTTTTTCACAATTAAAACTTTTCCATCCCTACTTCTAAAACACTAGAAGATCCACATACACCATCAAAACAAAATAAAAATTTTCATTTCAAATGAATGTCATAGTATTTAGAAATATTATTTTGTTTAAATTATTCCACCATTTTATAAATAATTCATTCTTTGATTTGAAGATAAAATTCTGTAGTTACTTCACCATAAAAATATTTTTGAAAAACAATTGCCTCTTTTTTCTCTATCCAATACCTCATTTTATCCCCCAGATCCTCTGTGGCCCTATATGAATCATTCAATGATGGATAAACATCTTCATTAAAAAAATACCCCTTCATAACAAATTCACTAACAGGATTGAAAGAATTTTTTTCATCAATCTTCTATGATATGTTATCTATATTTTGAGGCCAAATGGAATTAAAGGATCAAGTCAAAAAATTTATTTCAATCCTAGAATAGTGTCTATATTAAAGGGTATTCCTAAGATTCCGAATGATTAAACCATCTAAGTAATTCATTTTTTACCACTCTTATAACTCAATATCAAATAATCCTCTTCAATATGAAAATATTTATCATCAGTATCATTTAAAGACTCATTAGACTCAGAGTTGTCACTTTTTTCCTCCTTTTGTATTTCTTCGTGATGTTCATTATATTCCTCCTAATCTCCCATATGAGTGGGAGGTTTAATCGTTTAACATATAGTTTTGTGAACAGCATCCAAAACCTAATATACCATTTTCATATAATGATTTACTCAAATATTTTTCTGGTTTTTCCTTATCCATAGATAAATACTAGTCCTCATTAAGCTTCTCTACCACTTCATTTTTTCCTCCTATAGGAACGTGATCCTTTGAAGGATCAACATCAAATTTGATACTATCAGTGAACTCTAGTAGTCCAAATTTATGTTTTCCGTTATCAATCTATTAACATTATGAGACGGAGTTCACACAACCATATTGAAGTGATCATTCAATGCATGTCCATGATTAAGGAAAAACTACAATAATTGGGGAGGTTTTCAAAAATGAGCTCATGAATGAATACATGATTACCGTTCTGAATCCATTCCTTGTATTGTATTTATTGTGAAACATCAATCTTAGTACACACTCTAACAACCAAGGGTTTTGAGAGATTATTATTCACAAATGTCAACATTTAAGGGATTTCTAATAAATATGGATATTGGATATATGGTATCTTGTTTGAATAGGTGAAGTGGTATCCTAGGGAAAACAATCCATTTTAGAATAATGGGAGATTCAGAGTAGGAATAAAAATAAGGGGTCTATTTAAGAACCCATATAGAATTTACACTAAAAAAACCTGAACATCTCACACAAATCCTATAGTACCCATATTCAGAAGAGAGGTGGATTTGAACATTGGAACAGTTCAATAATCTAATTTGAAAACCCAAAAAGCTTATTTCTTCATGATATTTTCATAAAAACATCAACAATGGTCTTCTTTATGATGATAATTTCACATGAAACTTATATAAAAGTTTTATCAGGATTCAAATAATCTAGAACTTTTAAATATATATCACCAATATTATAACATCCCAGGTAAATAAACAATAATACATTCTCATGTTTATCAATATTTGTTAATATTACTTTAAATAGAATGCTATACTTGATGGCGTACCCAATACGCAACAACGAGTTTCTTTAAAATCTTACGTTGCACACTAACAATATAATAATACTATTTTAAATAGTTAACGCCTAGCTGTTGTAATGACAGGAATGGACAGAACTAACTAAAAAATGATTACATATGTTTTTTAAATATTTTTACATTTATCCAATAAATGTTATAGGCTTAAAATGCAAATGAACCCAATTTTAAGAATAAATACTCTAATATTTTTAAAAGATTGTTTTACTGCCTTTTGAAGGAGAACCTTTTTAAATCCAACATTTGACAATTTTTAAGATCTATTTGTCAAAATAAACTTATTATTTAGAAATGGGATATTGAAATTTACATTGGACAATATTTTGGTATATTTCTGACAAATGATCATTTTTTTAATGAATAGTGAAAAATACTGCATTTTACTTCAAAATTGCTTTTTCATCTAATATAATTATATAGATAAATTATATTTTTTAATTGTTTTAAGGTTTAATTATAATATATTTTGACCATTTAATTCAATTATGGTCATTAGAATTAATTTCACTTTGAAAATGGACATAAACAAGTGTCAATCTTTTGATAGATATTGTTTCTTAAAAACACACTATTTGTTTTGACAGCGGGAATTAACATTATGATTTATTAATGAAACTTCTATGTTTCAAATTTGGTAAAATGGACATCATTTCTGAATTTGTATTATAAGATATATCTTAGGCTTAATTTTTGGTATTTTTTCTGATAATGTTTTTTAATGAGTAGTGTAAAATACGGTTTTTTAATTCAAAACTGCCTTTTCATCCAATTTATTTATATATCTAGATTTTCATTTTAATTGTTTTTAAAGTATAATTGAATTATTGTATTATCACTTAATACAATTTTTTTCATTGGAAGTAATTTCACTTTTCAATTGGATGTTAAACCAAGTCAATCTTTTGATAAATTGTACTTCTTAAAAACCCGTCTTTTGTTTTGACAACGAGATTTACTTTTAAATTAATTACTAAAATTTCAGTGTTTTGAATTTTATAAAATGGATTCCATATTTGGAATCCAAAGGACCAAATTATGTAATTAATACTCTTTTTGGACATTATGAATAGTAACGACGGTAATTATCTTTAATTATCGTGATTAATTAGTAATTGGGTAGTTAAGGTTAATAAAATAATATCATAATAATAACAAATGACCCCAAAATTTGTCCTAATTCTACTGGTTCTTTCATGGCTAACCATGGGATTCCTTGTTCAAAACTATGGGACCCCATGGAATCACTTTTGGGGTGATAGTGACACTTTTTAATTTTATGTTTTTAAAAGGAAAGTATAACCAAAGTATGTATCACCCGAGTAAAACAATTTTAGTTTTGACTGTGTAAATGATATCTTGGACTATAAATAGTCATTTGAAAGATAAATAAATTTCCTACATCATAGTATTTTTTTAAAAAAATTTAGACATTGAATAAATTAATTTATTTATGACACCATGATGATGCATCGATTATCTCATTAAACACGGATTTAAATAAAATGAAAATATAATGTAAAATATAAGACATACACTTGTCTAAAACATATTGGATTAGTATATTTCGAACCCTTACCACCTTATCCTAGAAATATATCAATTTGGGATCTTTAAAATCCTAAAATAATTTTAATATAAAGTAACATTTCTTTACTTTCCAAGAGTGCCCCTCCTCCCTCTTATAAAAAGCCCCCACCTCTACCTCCTTACCCACGCCTCTCAAGACATTGGATTGGAAAAAATCTGATCATTTTATCTCTTCACATCCCTCTCTTTATCCTAGTAGCCTTCCCTTAGGAAGTAATCTCTTCAAAAAATCCATTTGGTTCAAACCAAGGGGAGTTACTCGATTTAAAGGTAAAGTCTTCCCTAGTGTTCTTTTATTTTATTTTGATTCTCCAACCCCCTAAAATATTTTTATTCATTTATTTTGTAACAAAAAAAGTATATTCAATATAATAGGATGTTTTTATGAGAAATATTCTAGCTACACTTAAACACACCTCCATATAATGGTTAAGGAACATACTGTTTCTGTGGATGACGAATTACTGCCTCTCGAAACGATGATTGTTCAATCTTATCTTAACACCTTTAATGGTGGCCATTATGATGTCACTGTATTTTATATATTATATATATTTTATTTATGTTTTATATATTCTTATTTATTTTATATTTATAACATACCTTTATTCTTTTCATGTTGTGCAAATGCGATAATTTCATACGAGGAAGTGTGGACTACTGCCCCCTCAAGTGATGTGACTCGTTAATGCAATACATAGAATGTATAAAGAATGAAATTAATGAACATATGTGACCTATATAACATATAAATTATACTTTAATTATAATATATATCTCTCTCATTTATTTTTAATTCCATTAATATGACAAAGAAATGAAAGTAGGGTTCATGCGTACGTACGGCCTACCGTCTCCATGAATGGTGCATCTCATTTCTTTTTATCTCCAAATGTTATGGAATAGTATAAAATGAATATGTAATGGATATATATGATATTTAAATCATTAACACTATTATGGAGATTATTTACTTTTAACTACATGGACCATCATTTTCAAACAAGTTCATTTTTGACTCATGTACCAAACATCGACAAAAACATCTGATATGAACTTTCATAATTAACTAATTATTATAACATTATAATATGTTATATGAATTTAATAATAAACTTTAAATGAGTTCCTTAAGAAATTATAAATTTACCAAAGTTTATTATTCAGGAATATAAAGAAACAAACAAGACAAGTCAGACTTGAGGTAAGGGATCCAACCTCTCCCTTTCTTTTCAAGTAATCTCTTTTATGTCATTTCTTTTATGCTCCATTTTCTTATGTTGGAGAATGTTATTTTATATTCACCATACTGTAATTTTTATTTTCATATGATGAGATACCCCCTCTTACACTCATCAATTCATTTTAATAATTTTTAAGTGGCGTCGTTAGGCTGTTGAGCTTTTGTAAGGGATATTTCATCTCACTTTTATTCCCGTGAGATTTATGCTTCATTTGCCACTATTTACATTTAGTGGTGTATGTACTTCCCATTATTGTATTCTATGTGTAATATAAATTAATTTATGGGTTTTCACATCTTCATTTTATAACCCTTATTTCATGGGGTGTACATTTCAGAAGTTACCCAAATCGGCAAGGGAACCTTTCACCCTCCTCATTTTAAAAGACTTCTTTTTTTATGTCTTTTAATCTTATTATGATGGAATATGCTCTTATATATCTTTATTTCTATAAATGTTATTTCCATTTTATGATATACCTCTTTATATCTCTCATCATCTCATTTTATGAATTCTAAAGTGACATCGTTAGGCTGTCAGATTTCTATAAGGGAACTTCTTAACCCACTTTCAATTCTTTGGGTTAAACCTCTACTTATTGATTTTATTATGCCAAGATTATGTGTGTAATATCTATATGGTAATTTCCACAAACCATTGTGTGGATATAATATTTCTAAACATAATCTTCTCATTGATAAATTATTATGTCATTTATACAAACTTGTATGGGAAATCATAACTCAATCTCATTTCATTGATTTAAATATCTATGTCATTGGTTTTGTTTTTCCAGAAGTATGTGTGAGTGACCTATGATTGTTTTACACTTTACATCCACATGTATTGGGTGTATTTATACTTTTCACACATAATTATGTCATTGATTTATTCCTTCATTCATGACATGATCTTTCAATGGGATTACATCTCAATTTATCTTCCTTGAGACACTTCTTGATGATATGCACTTTTATTCTTTTTAAACTGTAAATATGTCCCCTTTGACATCACATATCCCTATTATGTCTGTACTCAAGTAATTTAAAGTTTTGAAAATGTTCTACTTTCATGTGGCTTATAATTTAAATGTTCAAAATGGAAAAGGACTCTTTTATTAAAATATTGTTTTAAATGGGTTTAAAGATTTATTCTTTTAAAACATTTATCATCCATGTACATGTTTTAAAAATGGTTTTAAGGATTTATTAATATGGAAATGAATGTTTTAAAACCCTTTCAAAAGTTTCTAAGTTGTATGAGACACTTTGATTCTAAAAATCTCTTTTAAATGTCTTGTTTTAATATATCAAAGTATAAAGGGATTTTTCCCTCATATTGTTTTAATGATTTTATTAGATGTTTTTATTTATGATAATATCATGATGTGATCTCTTGTGATTGAAATGTGGAAATTTTATGTTTATTTTATGCATGTTTTAAGTGTTATGATTATGTTATGGTTCTTATGCAATGTTTATGAAATCGTTTGGTTCCGTGATAAACTAAGGGCGGGAGAGCCCGATATAGCTCTCCAATGCATTGGGTAACGTGAAAGAGTTAAACGATAAGGTTTCTCCAATGAGATTTAGGGAATATACTGTGACAATTATTCCAAATGTAACGATGAGGGTTACACCCTATGTAAGAATGTTATGAATGCCTCAAGTTACCTTTACGTCTTATGATTTCTATGAGTTATTAATAAATCTTATGATTTCATGAGGCATGTTAAAGTGCTTATGTTTTAAGAGTAAAGTATGATTTCATTGACTCTTATGTATACATGGACTAATGTTTTATTTTCAAATTTTTATATCCCTTACTGAGCTTTTTATGCTCATCCCATGTTTTTGAAATGTTTTCAACTGGACTTAAAGATGAATGGGGTCAAAGATGGGATCAAGGAAAGACAAGCTACCTAAAACATGGAACTAGACATGTTTCATTTTAAGAGTTTTTATTTTATGATGGAAACAGAGTAGAAGTGTCTACTTTGTAATCTTGTAATATGTAATAGTTATGTCCTAATTCTCTGAAACTCTAAACCTGAAAAGATCTTCAATGTGAATTATTCATTTAATTCAATATTAAGTAAAGTTTTAATGTCGGGTCCTTATAGTTGGTATCAAATGTTAGTTTAGATAACTTTAGAGTATAGGGTATTCATTATGCATAAGTGACATTACCATAATGTCTAGGATTTTAGAAAGACTTATAGATTTTAGATAAAGTAAATTAGTAAGTATATCTTACTGTTTATCTTCATTATTAGTAAATGATGATTTTGTTGATATACTCACACTGACATTTTTGGTTTTAGTAAATGAATTGATCTATCAAGCACCAATGTGACAATGGGTTTGAAAGAAATTGTGGTGGTTCTCTGATGAAGAGACTGGATGAAATGGGGGATTCAATGAGGAATCTTTTGGTTATTCTAAACCAATTATAAGGAGTCATGATAAACCAGTTGAACCTTGGTGAGTTATCTAATGCATAATGTATGAGAGAACCAACTCGATGTGGAATTTCATGTAATAATTATAAAGGTAACCATTACGGTTTATATGATCCTTACTTTTTAAATAATTATGGGTTACTACATGATATGATGGAATATGAAAGGAATGAGATAAACTTGAGGTTAAATTATGTTATGGTTCTTTTTGAAGATTTTATCACCTTTTGGGAATGTTATAAGAATTATGTAGTTTTGGAAAAAGGAAAACATGTAGACCATGTGACAACCTGTCGCGTAAGACAAAGCTGTGGGAATCGAACCACCAAACAAAGTGCAACTTGTATTTATCGCCTACTGTTGGACTACGTGACATCCCTGGTTAGTATAACTAATATTTTTGTCATATGATCTTATTAATTAGGAATAAGATGATTTTGGGTTATCTAGGAAATGATTAGCCTATCATGGATGATATGTGATTAGGTTAATTACTTTTCAGTATGAGACTTTAAGAGTAACTAATGTTATTTTGGAGATAAATGTTAAGATTTACCTTGGAATAAATTGTGATTAAATCCTTCAGACATTTGGGTTTCAATCATAGTTTGGATTATATTTCATGAATTTTATGGATAGCAGTTTATTGAATGGTCTTAGATGAACTTCTGGGTTTTGTTGGAAAAATTTTCGAGATTAAGAATAGATTTTATTTTTATAAAATATTATCCTTTTGTGGATTATCAGATCTCGTACTAACAATTTTGGTTTTGGTTTTGGTCTAAAAACATGGGAAATATATAGATCTATTTTGTGAATTAGGTGATTCTCTAGAAGTTGATTATAGCGCTCTTAATGTGAACAAGTCATCCTAAATACTCATCTTTTGGAGAAAATATGAGTTTTTGTAAGAAATATAGTAAAAGATGAAAGTCAGAAAGATAAGTAAGTATGTTTCCTTATGTTTTAGTTATGATCATAAATAAATTATTCAATGAAAAGTAACATAAAAAAATATTGTCTGTTAATTTTTCTTACTGGGGAATCAAATACCGTTTAACCCATCACAAGTTTGTGATTTTCTGGTGGTTAACTTTCTCCTAAACATGTTTTCTATCACTCTCCATCAGAACATAAACCTTTGTTTTTTTCATCCATATCCGTGTTTTCCTACATAGAATCATATTATGGTTTAACTCGGGTGACCTTTGTACTTTTCTTTCTTTCTTTTAAAGTGATAATTTAATTTTCCCTTTTTCTGATGTGGGGATTTCAATGAAGTTTCAAGCCCAATTTTAAAATTGCGAGGACACAATTCCCAAAATGGGGGAAAGATGTAACATCCCAGGTAAATAAATAATATTACATTCTCATGTTTATCAATATTTGTTAATATTACTTTAAAGAGAATGTTATACTCGATGGCGTACCCAATACACAACAATGAGTTTCTTTGAAATCTTATGTTGCACACTAACAATATAATAATATTATTTTAAATAGTTAACGTATAGCCGTTGTAATAGCGGGAATGAGCAGAACTAACTACAAAATGATTACATATTTTTGTTAAATATTTTTACATTTATCAAATAAATGTTAAAGGCTTAAAATGCAAATGAATCCAATTTTAAGAATAAATACTCTAATATTTTTAAAAAGATTGTTTTACCGCCTTTTGATGGAGAACCTTTTTTAAATCCAACTTTTAACAATTTTATAAGCTCTATTTGTCAAAATAAACTTATTCTTTAGAATTGGGATATTTAAATTTACATTGGATAAATTTTTGGTATATTTCTGACAAATGTTCATTTTTTAATGAATAGTGAAAAATACTGCATTTTACTTCAAAACAACTTTTTCATCTAATTTAGTTATATAGATAGATTATATTTTTTAATTGTTTTAAGGTGTAATTAGACTATATTTTTACCATTTAATTCAATGGTATTCATTAGAATTAATTTCACTTTGAAAATGGACAAAAACAAGTGTCTATCTTTTGATAGATATTTTTTCTTAAAAACACACAATTTGTTTTGACAACGGGAATTAAATATTTAATTTATTAATGAAACTTATATGTTTTGAATTTTTTAAAATTCACATCATTTCTGAATTTGGAATATAAAATATCGCTTAGGATTAATTTTTGGTAATTTTTCTGATAATATCTTTTTTTAATGAATAATGAAAAATACTGCTTTTTAATTCAAAATTTCCTTTTAATCTAATTTATTCATATATTTAGATTGTAATTTTAATTGTTTTTAAAGTATAATTGAATTTTTTTTATCACTTAATACAATTTTTTTCATTTGATGTAATTTCACTTTTCAATTGGATGTAAAAACATGTCAATCTTTTGATAAATTTTACTTCTTAAAAACCCGTCTTTTGTTTTGACAATGGTATTTAATTTTAAATTAATTAATACAATTTCTGTGTTTTGAATTTGATAAAATGGATTCCATATTTGGAATCAGAAGGTCCAAATTATGTAATTAAGACTCCATTTTTTGGACATTATGAATAGTAACAATGGTAATTATCTTTAATTATCGTGATTAATTAATAATCGAGTAGTTAAGGTTAATAAAATAATATCATAATAATAACAAATGACCCCAACATGTATCATAATGCTACTGGTTGTGTAATTTCCGACCATGGGATTCCTTGTGCCAATCTTTGGGACCCCATGGAATCACTTTTGGGGTGATAGTGACACTTTTTTATTTTAGGTTTTTAAAAGGAATGTATAACCAAAGTATGTACCACCCAAGTAAAACAATTTTAGTTTTGACTGTGTAAATTATCTCTTGGACTATAAATATCCATTGGAAATATAAAAATATTTTCTACATAAAAGTATTTTTTTATAATTTTTATACATTAAATAAATTAATTTATTTATGACACCATGATGATGCAGCGATTATCTCATTAATGAACGATTTAAATAAAATGAAAAGATAATGTAAAATATAAGACTAAAACATGTCTAAAACCTATTGGATGAGTATATTTCGAACCCTTACCACCTTATCCTCGAAATATATCAATTTGGGACCTTTAAAATCTTAAACCCATTTTAATATAGAGTAACATTTCTTTACGTTCCAAGAGTGCCCCTCCTCCCTCTTATAAAATACCCCCACCTCTACCTCCGTACCCACACCTCTCAAGCCATTGGATCAGCCAAACACTGATCATTTATCTCTACAAATCCCTCTATTCATCCTATAAGCCTTCCCTTATGCAGAAATCTCTTCAAGAAATCCTTTTGGTTCAAACCAAGCGGAGTTACCCGATTTAAAGGTAAAGTCTTCCCTAATGTTCTTTTGTTTTATTTTGCTTCTCCAACCCCCTAAACTATTTTTATTCATTTATTTTGTAAAAAAACCATTATCTTAAATATAATAGGATGTTTTTATGAGAAATATTCGATCTACACTTACACACACCTCTGTCTAATGGTTAAAGAACATACTGTTTTTGTGGATGACGAATTACTGTCTCACGAAATGATGATTGTTCAATCTTCTATTAACACCTTTCATGGTGGATATTATGATTCCAATGTATTTTATATATTATATAAATGGTATTTATTTTTTCTATATTCTTCTGTATTTTATATTAAAAACATACCTTTATACTTTTCATGTTGTGCAAATGTGATAATTTTATACGGGGAAGTGTGGACTACTGCCCCCTCAAGTGATGTGACTCGTTAATGCAATACATGGAATGTATAAATAATAAAATTAATGAAAATATGTGAACTATATAACATATATATTATAATGGAATTATAATATATATATCTCTCATTTATTTTTAATTCCATTATTATGACAAAGAAATGAAAGTAGTGTTCATGCGTATGTACTTCCTACCGTCTCCATAAACGGTGCATCTCATTTCTTTTTATCTCAAAATGGTATGGAATAGTACAAAATGAATATGTACTAGATATATATGATATTTAAATCATTAATACTATTATGGATATTATTTACTTATAGATACATGGACCATCATTTTCAAACAAGTTCATTTTTGACTCATGTACCAAACTTCGACAAAAACATCTGATATGAAATCACATAATTAACTAATTATTATAACATTATAATATGTGATATGAATTGAAAAATAAACATTAAATGAGTTCCTTAAGAATTTATAAATTGACCAAAGTTTATTATTCAGGAATATAAAGAAACGAACAAGACAAGTCAGACTTGAGGTAAAGGATCCAACCTCTCCCTTTCTTTTCAAGTAATATCTTTTATGTCATTTCATTTATGCTCCAGGTTCTTATGTTGGAGAATGTTATTTTATATTAACCATACTGTAATTTTTATTTTCATATGATGAGATACCCCCTCTTACTCTCATAAATGCATTTTAATAATTTTTATGTGGCGTCGTTAGGCTGCTGAGCTTTCGTAAGGGATTTTTCATCTCACTTTTATTCCCGTGAGATATATGCTACATTTTCCACTATTTACATTCAGTGGTGTATGTACTGACCATTATTATATTCTATGTGTAATATAAATTAATTTATGGGTATTCACATCTTCATTGTATGACCCTTATTTCATGGGGTGTACGTTTCGGAAGTTACCCAAATCGGTAAGGGAACCTTTCACCCTCCTCATTTTAAAAGGCTTATTTTTAGGTCTTTTAATCTTATTATGATGGGATATGTTCTTATATATCCTTTTTGTTATAAATTTTATGTCCAAGTGATGATATAACCCTTTTTATCTATCATCTTCCCATTTTATGAATTCTATACTGACGCCGTTAGGCTGTCGGATTTCTGTAAGGGAACTTCTTAACCCACATTCAATTCAGTGGGTTAAACCTATATTTCATGATTTTATTATGCCAAGATTATGTGTGGAATATCTTTTTGGTCATTTCCACAAACCGTTTTTTGGATATAATATTTATAAACATAATCATTTCATTGATAAATTATTGCATCATTTATACAAACTTGTATGGGAAATCATAACTCAATCTCATTTCATTGAGTTAAATATCTAAGAGTATGTGTGAATGACCTCTGATTGTTTTACACTTGATATCCACATTTATTGGGTGTATTTATACTTGTCACACATAATTATGTCATTGATTTATCCTTGCACTAATGACATGATCTTTCAATGGGATTACGTCTCAATTTCTTTTCCATGAGACACTTGATGATGATATGCACTTTTATTCTTTTAAAAGTGTATATACGGCCCCTTTTACATTCCATATCACTATTATGTCTTTACTCAAGTCATTTAATGTTTTGAAAATGTTCTTCTTTCATGTGGCTTATAATTTAAATGTTCAAAATGGAAAAGGTCTCTTTTATTAAAACATTGTTTTAAATGGTTTTATAGATTTATTCTTTTAAAACATTTATCATACATGTACATGTTTTAAAAATGGTTTTAAGGATTTATTTATATGGACATTAATTTTTTAAAACCCTTTCAAAAGTTTTGAAGTGGTATGGGACACTTTGATTCTAAAAATCTCTTTTAAATATCTTCTTTTAATATTTTCAAATTATAAAGGGATTTTTCTCTCATAGAGTTTTAATGATTTTATTACATGTTTTTATTTATGATAATATCATGATGTGATATCTTGTGATTGAAATGTGGAAATTTTATGTATATTTTATGCATGTTTTAAGTGTTATGATTATTTTATGGTTCTTAGGCGATGTTTATGAAATCGGGTGGTTCCATGATAAACTAAGGGCGGGTGAGCCCGATATAGCTCCCCAATGCATTGGGTAATGCGAAGGAATTAAACGGTAAGGTTTCTCCAAAGTGATTTAGGGAATATGTTGTGATGGGTATTCCAAACGTAACCATGAGGGTTACTCCCTACCTAATAATGTTATGAATGCCTCATGTTACCTTTATGTCATATGATTTCTTTGAGTTATTCATAAATCTTATGATTTCATGAGGCATGTTAAAGTGGTTATGTTTTAAGAGTAAAGTATGATTTCATTGATTCTTATCTATACGTGGACTAATGTTTTCTTTACATTTTTTTGTATCCCTTACTGAGCTTTTTATGCTCATCCCATGTTTTTGAAATGTTTTCCACATGACTTAAAGATGAATGGGGTCAAGGATGGGATCAAGGAAAGAGAAGCTATCTAAAACATGGAACTAGACATGTTTCTTTTTATGTGTTTTTAATTTATGATGGAAACTGAGTAGAAGTGCCTACTTTGTAATCTTGTGAGTTGTAATAGTTATGTCTTAATTATATAAAACTGTTAACCTGAAAATATCCTCAATGTGAATTATTAATTTATTTCAATATTAAGTAATGTTTTAAGGCCACGTCCTTATAAATATAGTCTTCTTTCAGAGTCTCTATGGTGGGCCTAGAGTCCTTATATTTATACTCTTTTTTATAAGATAATAAAATCTATTGAGGTAATGAACTCTTAATCACATCGAGTTTTTATTCTCGCACAATTAGATTAGATCTATTGATATTTAATACAAAGGAATTATCACATGACTTAATTTCAATTTCTTCAATAAGGACTGAGCATGTATTTGATGGTTAAGGATCTGGTGGATTATTAAGATTCTTTAACTTTCTCACTTCATTATTTACAAGTGATTTAAATTCATAAATATTTGATTCAACCTGACCATGGTTTCAAGGTCCTAATTCCAAATTAATTATCTAGTTTTTATTTTCAATATTATTCTATAGATATCTCATAATATTTTTTCTTATCTGAGATTATAAAAAACAAGGTTGGTCTTCTTTGTGAAATTTTTGGGGTGGATTGGAGTTCTTTATCAAATTGTTTTTTATCATTTCATCTTGTGGACCCGATAAACATTATATGGATGTTTTTTCATCATATTCTATATATTTTTATTCATATATAAAATATTCTACATTGGTGAATAATCATATATTTATCTATCATCATTGTATTCATTTTATGAGTCAGATATCAAATCAAGGGGATATAGATATATAGTTTATAATCCTAGAGAAGAACAAATTAAATGCAAGGAGTGGGATTATGAAAATTTATGTTTATTACTCACTATTATATTTCTAGATCCTTTCTTTCAATGATTCCTATAGTCATAGAGAACATGGATGTAATGATTTTCTATGTGGTCATAATATATAATTTAATAAAATGATAATTGAGAAGAATACATAGTGAAAAATTCAGAATGGAAAAAGAGAGATGAATAGATACATGAGAAGTAGTGATTTTTCATAGATAGATAATGTCCCACCCACTTTGGTAGAATCACACTATTTGTAAACCTATGATATATCATTCTTGAAAATGTAAAAGTACAGATATTCATAAAGTATTTCATGGAATGTAATAGAGATAATGGACTGAGAAAATAATGCTTCTTTGGGACTTTTTTAGAGATTTTCTTATCCTATAAAGATAATATCATTTGGAATGAATTCATTTCCACATAAGTTAATTCCAACAACATATAATCCTACCATATATAACTCAATAGGAAATGTTATCCACTATTGGAATCTATACTCAGATAAAAGATAGGTATTTGACACCTGCATCACTCTTTTTTAACTCATGGGTGGAAATAATGTTATTAAAAACTAAATTAAAACCATTATACACTCCTGACACTTCTCCTAGAGAAATTACTTTGTAAATCTAGCTAGATGAACTTCTTGTCTCAAGCTTTCTAATGAGGAGGTTCCTTAGAGGGAGGAAAAAATATATCGCACTCTTTGTCAACCAAGGGTAGAAATATCAGAAGTCCATTAGATGGATTATTATTTTAACGAAAAAACATAAGGTTTATCTTGTAACCATGGATTTGATACTAGGGATAAATACATGCAGTTAGAACAACCACAAAGGAGGCTATGTATACAAATGAGTGTACATGTCACGACCCATCCTCGGGGCCCGTGCCGTGACTACCCCAAGCCCGCCTTCCATAGGCCAGGGGCTGGCGACTAGCACCAAAGGCATAAATCCTGATAACTAGGAAGGCATTTCCTTTATAAAAGTAAACAAAACACCACAGAGTACAAGGGGAAGTAAAACACTCAGTACAAAGAGAAGTGCTGAAAGGTAAATGGGCCAGAATACAAACCCAAAAGAAGGTACAACCACAACTGAACAAAGTGAAACAGAAAAATACAACAGTTGGAGGGATGGAAGCGGCTCCTGGTTCGTCCTCCTTGGATCCTACCTGAAGGGTAGGTACATATGGCGCGGCTCCTGGATCATCCACCATGGATCCTACCTGAAGGGTAGGTACAGATAGCCTCAACAATGCTCTCTCCTGTCAACCTCCTCCGAGTGTCGTCTCGTCATGAAGTCCACCTCCGGATACTGACTCGTCGTGTAGTACACCTCCGGGTACCGTCCAGTCCTTGAACACTCGGCCTTCGTCAGCACTGCCCGTCGTCTGCAACCAACACAACGAGGTGCGGGCATAGCCCGTGCAGGGGTGAGTATAACGATACTCAGTAGGGACCCCGAGACCCTCAGGGTATCACTAAAAACCAACAAGGATAACCAAAAAGAAGATCTCAACAAATAACCTCTACTTAGGTATATGCAGATGCATTACCTAAGTTATCAAGTAACCCATCTCAATCATGAGGAAAACACCAAGATCATGAAATCAATGGAAAACCACTACCCAGGAATATTCCCATACATATAACTAAGTTATCAAGTGACCCATCTCAATCATGAGGTAAACACAAAGGTCAAAAGTCTTAGCTCAAACAAGGATTTTCATTATCGAAACCGTAACTGCTGAAGAGCTCCGTCTCTAGAGTGTACAGTGGTCCTGTCATGACTTCGAGGTACTGCTCACTAACCTAAGACTGCTGAGGTACTCCTCCTGTCGAGTACCGCGGGTCATCCACCCAGACACATTAGTGCTTCCCGCCAGGGTATGCCACCCAAACACAGTAGTGCACACCCCCTAGTAGCCTGCGGAGGTACTCTCCGGATGAGTACCGTGAGTCTGCACTGTCACACAGGTAGTGCTCCATCCTCCATGGTTCTGCACCTCAAAAAGTAGTGCTCCGTCCCCTGGGCTAGTCGACTCACTCCAAGTTGAGTCGGTCAAGTAGTCGTCAGGTCTCAATCGGCTACACGGTCTTTGTACTCCGCACGCTCATCTCCGGGAGGGTCCGCTCCACGAGCTACAGGTCGATACTCCAATTATCCCAAAGTTTCATGAAGAAGTATCTCAAAGGACCTCCTCGTCATAGGGGTCTCAATGCAACAGACGGCGCGTCAATCGGATGCCCGGTCTGTGAGTTATTAGCCTTTTCGTCCCAGGGGCCAGGTTGGTTTCGTGTGCGAACCAATCCGGTCGTATCTCAACTGTACCCCAAAATCTCATAGGGTATACTCATAGGGAGCGTTTCTCAACAAGATCACCAACGCCGCTGACGGTTCGTCAAACGGACGTCCAGTCTGAAAGATATCAGCTTTTCCGTTCCAGTGGCCCGATTGGATTTCAGGTAAAATCCAATCCATCCACTATCCAACTGCATCCAAAACTCGGGCGAAGTATGCCAAAAATTTCGTCTCATCAAGAGGAATTCAACGAGACAGACGGCGCGTCAATCGGACGCCCGGTCTGTGAGTTATTGCCTTTTTCTTTCCAGGGACCCGGTTGGATTTCGTGAGCGAACCAACCCGACCGCACTCCGACGGCATCCAAACCTCGTTTGGAGTAAGCCAAAAGATCCGTCTCACTTAGAGGAATCGATCAAAGTCGACGGTACGTCAATCAGACGTCCGGAGCTCAAGATATAAGCGTTTCCGCTCCGAGGGCCCGGTTGGTTTCGTATCCGAACCAACCCGGCCGATCACAAAGTATTCCGAAACCTTGAGTGTGACATACAGAAACGACCGTCTCAATCAAAGGATCACATCGCCGCTGACGGCGTGTCGTTCGGATGCCTGTAGCTCAAGATACGGGTAAAAGACAGAAAACGGTCCGAAGACGGGGGGTCTGGGCCTGGACCGACCCGGCGCGACCCCCCTGGGTCGGCCCGAATCGAGTCGGACCCGGTTGGGCGCGACCCGGCCTGGCCAGGGCGCGACGTGGCTGGCGGGTCGGCTCGGCCCGGCTCGGCTCAGCCAAGCAGCCGAGCGAGCGGAGTCCGGGGGCGGGGGCGCGCTGCCCCCGCGTGTAAACACCGCGGCCCCCCCTGGCAGGGGCCACCCTTGGTCAGCGGACGCGGCATTATCGCGTCCCGTGTGCACCGGACCCGCGCAGCCACGAGTCCGCTGGTGCCGCCGTGGCGGCTCTGTCCGGCGGTGCGCCTGGGCACCGCCTGTGGTTTCCGCGGGCCACCGGAGTTTCTCCGGTGGTCCGATTCTACTCATGTATGTGTCGTAGCTCCTCCTGTGTCCCGTTCTTCACTGAGGAATCAACGAATCACCCCTACGGCAAGTTTTGTCATCGCCCTCCAATCCACACATCAACGAAGAACTGCGGAGGGTTGTCGGGCCGTGTTTTTTTGGCCCGAACCCTCCGCGTTAGGTGATAACAATCGGGAAGAAAAATAATCCACACATGGAAAACAAACAAAATACAATTTTAATAAATTAAAAATTGCTCTTGATTCAGGTTCTTTGTTTTTAGGAGGAAACAACCACGGAAATAAATTCATTTCACAAACAAAACCCCTACCTTAACTTCGTCGTCGGACACGAGATCGACCGTCGCGGAAGAAAGGGTCGCCGCATCGCGGAAGGGCGTCACTATTGTGTGGTACTCGGCGTCACGTCGACGAACTCCGAGGATCGAGAACATACAGATTTAATTATAATAATTAAATCCATGTTGATTTTATAAACCAAAAGAATTAAAAATGAGTTCTACCCCCTTCCTTGTCGTTGTCGATCGAAGGTAATCACGAGGTTGGATCGTCGTGGAAGAAGCGTCGCGGAGGGAGAATCGCGGAAGAACCGTCGTTGACGTCACGGTACATGGTGTCGCGTCGTCGATCTCCGAGGGTTTGGCGTTCTTCGTCGGAGGTCGGAGCGTTCTTCGTGTTCTTCACGTTCATCGCGTTCTTCGTCGAAGAAGAACGCTTTCCTCCCAAATTCTCTCCACGCCACAAGTTCAACTAAATAAAAGAAGTTCAACCCTTATTTTATTATTGACCTAAGCTTTTGAAATTCAAAAGTTAAGAAACGAACAATTAATTCGTTTAATTAATTGTAATGATTTAACTGTTCAATTAATTGGGGAGTTTCTTAACCAGAAAAACTCACGGTTGACTTTCATTAATGGGGAGGTTTCGCGGGTGCGTTACTTAGAGGAAAAGAAACGACGAGGCTTGTGCGGGCCCCACCGCACAAATATCCTACCAAGAGGGTAGGATATTTTGGATTGCACCATATCCACTTCAACGCAGCTTAAGTAGCTTTAAGTGGCTTTAGGTGAAATAAAATAAAGTTGTCGCACCACTTTATTTTATTTTTTTCACTTAACCCCCAAAAATTAAAAACCACACCCTAGAAAATGAAACTCCAAAAAAAGAGTTTCTAAGAAAAAACCGGCACTGCGATTCCATCGGTGCCCTCAGAATTTGATTCCGAGCACCAGTTCAGAAGTTAGAAAAACCCGCTCGTTCGTTCACTGAACGTACCCGAGCTAAACTTAGGAAATTGATTCCGGGCACACCGGGCCTCGGAATCAGGCGCCGTTAGAAACTGCGTTCTTGTAAAATTCAAAAGAAAATTAAGAAAAAAAATTTCCTTCAAATTTCCGGGTCTTTACAGTACAGTGTTGGGACCTATAGTTTATGGGCCTATATAAAGCAATGAGAGGACAATAAAGAACACAAAGAGATGAAAAAAATTAGAAACATCCTTTGATTTTTCACATAGGATATAATAAGGATTCATCTCCCAAAGGTTGTGATCCTCATCTAATCAGCTTTTAATATTTATTGTCATACAAATAATACTACAATAGAAAATGTGATAAGGTGATAATATTAAGGGACAATCATTGAGTATCGTGTGTCCTAACTATATCTCTTCACACATAACCGACTACTTTACTTAGGAATTGAGTATATAATGGTGACCACCACTTTTGAGAAAGAATATTTAATAAAAGAAACTTTATCAAAGCTTACATGACATGCCACCACACACATGTCCTGACATACATTAACAAAGATGATGATGACCATCCCATTAAATAAAGGATATTCTTAGGGTGCACATGGTAATGCTGACATGTTGCTCTACCATATTACTTATCCACATACTTTATTAATTAACCCCTCCTGATATGTGATGATCCATTAAAATGATTCCCCAGTTTTATATATTCTACTTCATGAAGAATCATCTAAATTTCTCTAAAATGGAACTCTTATGGATGTTTTCCACATAGTCCATATGAGGATTCCAAGATGATCATGTCATTGACACATTAATCCATTATATAGTCTCCACATAGTCTATGAATTGCATATATGGATGACTTCACCATTGATCTATTAGATAGACACATTGTATACTACTAGATAACCACCACATAGCATTCTTGATAATAATATTCTTATTTATGTCACACTATAATAAAAATAATAACTCTGGCATGATGGGGAATATTGGTCTCACCAAATGGTCTTTTAAACTGTCCCTTTGATCAAAAAGGATAAGAACATGTGTATATGATCTTTCCCCTTATCAAAAAATTGAACCACAAGAATGTGGTCCTAATTATTGTATAGAATACATGTAAACCATCCAATGGATAAATGTATCTATACCATTATTATAGAGGATGATAGATATGGAAAATTTATAGGTATTCTTTAAAATAATCATGTTAAAGTCATGAATATTTTTCTAATGAAGTGGAATGCATGGAAACATGGAAGTATTATAGTAGAACATTGTTTCTATAGAATATATAATAAATTATGTTGGCCAAGAAGATTTTGTAGCATCATGTGAGTGTTATAATATCGACCTTTGTAATACCATTTATGAAAATTAGTGGTTATAATTTCAATTTGTAAAATTATTTTGAGTGATTTGGGTAGTGTAATTTCATGTAAATTTTGATAAAGTATCTTTTTAAATAACTACAAATTAGGTTATGTGCACAAAGAAGTACAACATATGGACTTGTGGGTTATGGTTCTATCTAAAGTAAGGGAATGATGAGGAAGAACAAAAATGGATGAACATAATTTGAATTGGAAATTGATTTATCAAAAAGACAAGTAGAAGGATTAGTGTCCCAAAGGTTTAGTCCCTCTTATGCTTGGTTAATATTATATATATCCATTCAAGGTCGACTGTAATAAATGACGTGATAAATATGAAAACCTATGGGTCAATGGAAATGTTCCATGGGTCTCATCCTTATACCTTTACATGGATCCAGACTATTGAATTTAGTAGTAAGAGTATAATGGTGGCCACCACTTTTCAAAAAGTAGCTTAATAAATTAATATTTTTTCAAAGATTACACGATACAACACCACACACATATTATGTCATAAATTAACAACGAATGCAATGACCACTGATATAAATATATGATATTATCATGGTATATATTTTGAAAATAATCTGATGACACACCACCTAACTAGTCTACAAATTTTATTAAATATTTCACATATGTGATTCTCCACTAGAATATTGTTAGTAGTTCATGAATGATAATTCCTGGAAATTTATTTCTATGAATCTAGAATGATTATCAACTAGATGGATACCATATAGAGCATATGTATATTCCTCAGTGATAATTTAATAAATACATTGATCTATTATAAAGTCATCACATAATCCATTCACTACTTCTTTGAATGAATTCCATATTTCTCTAATAATCTTCCACGTGTTCTGTTGGATAGTTTCAATGTATCTTCCTCTATAAAAATATTCTGGTTTATTTAACACCACAATAATAATAAATCTAATGTCACTAGGATACATTATCTCTATATATGGTCCACACATATTATTCACATGCAATGGTTTTCAAAACCCTCGACCAGATCAAAAAGGTTAAGAACAAATATATGTGATCATCCCCTGATAAAAAAGGAACATACACATATGGTTCACATATTTCCTCTCCAATGTAATAAAAAAAAGGGTTATCTTTATAACTAATATGATTACTCTAATGAGTATGAGCTATAGTTTCACTCCATGTGATGATAATACATATCGATGGGATACTTTTGGTTGTGGAAACACTTTATGGTTCCAAATTTAATTAACGTAAAGTAATATTTCGGATATGTAATGGGATTATGTCTTTAAAATCCATTAGTAACAATGAATTTCTGTGGGATTTCACTTGCATAACGATTATTAAGAACACCCATATTAATTATGTCATCAAAAAAGAATCCATATCTGATTGTTCATATATGATAAAATAGTAGATAGAAAAAAGATATACTCCCATGACTATAATGGTACAATTATTATGAAAAATGTAACACTTATCATTTTAGAATATGATGAGGATATATCAAATCATGTCACCTTTAACCATCCAAGGATTGGAACATAACTCTCACCACCAGGATTATATGGTCTTGAATATATTAATCTACTTATATAGATTTAGATAACTTTTTCATAACCAATTATGTTTTCAATAGTCCATATAGGGAATTATTTGTCTTTTCTTAATGATACTACCAACCACAAAATGTTTTGATAAATACCATATAAACAGAATGTTTATTTTGTTAAATTAAAGAAAAATTTCACATGATGCATTATTATTTTCAAGAAAGTATAAACCAAGTGAAATAGTAGCCCACTTAGGGGACCACTGTTGAGTTAATACCTGTAGATATAAACTTATTATAATTCTAGGATATTCTAATGATATTGAGAAGTCTGATCATCATGTTGGATATTTTAATGAGAATACTGTCAAAAAAATTAGTTCATGAGTGTAAACCATAGGGAAATATTTTATCATGGTTTTATGAGATCCTGAAATGAATTTAGGTTATAAATTTATTTTCCCTTAATGTTCCTAGCTTCATGTTTAAATTGGGAGAACCAATTTTCCCTCTTAGGAGTTGGGGTTATGGAACTATCTTATTCAAGAACTGAAGCATTTAGGGAAATCATACATATCCATTTTAATTAAAAAATATAGAACTATGAGAGGTATAGGGAACTCATTTATCCCTCTTTTTAATATAAATATTCCTTTTAATTTGGAGTGGAAATAAAGTCCTCCATAGTTTAAATATTTACACTTATATCTGTAGATATACCTTTTCCACTTATGATCTTATTCAGAAGTCTCTAGGTCATTAAAAGATATTATATCTTTAGTATATTCATTAATAGATAATCAAATATCCAAAGGAAATGAACTCTTAAACTCATAGTGGGTTTCTTATTCTACCATTAGATCAGATCTAGTGATATTCGATACATATGAAATATCACATGACATAATATCAATTTCATTGATCTAGACTGAGCATGTATATGACCCATAAGGATATGGTGTATCTACCAGATACTTTAGTTGTCTCACTCTATATTTTATAATAGATTCCAATTATTCAAGATTTTATTCAACCATGAAAGTGTAATCATGTTCATCTTTCATCATTTTTTCTCCATCGTATTATTATCTATGGTCTTATGAAAGAATCCCATAAGAAGATTTCATGTGTGAGATATGATATTTATATTTTCCCTAAAATTAGGAAGAATAAGTGTGGCCTTTTTTTGAATTTATTAAAGAGTATTGGAGTTCTTCCTCAAATTGTTTCTTTGATAATATAAACTCATATGTATTATAAATTTCATATAGATGATGTTCCTTTAGAATCTATAGATTTTGATTCATATATTAATGTTATTAAATCAAGGAATACTCTATTCTATATATCATTTGACGGGGGTGATCTATAATCAACTGGATATACAAATAGAGTATTTGAATGTTGAGAATAAAAAACTTAATTTTATGTTAGAATATGATCATGTTTATTTCTCAGTAAATTTTCTCTTTTTGGATCCATTCATTTAAATATTCCCCTAGTTATAGAGGAAATGGATGTAACTATGATATACATAGTCAAAAGCTATAATTTGAGAAATTTGGACTGGGGAAGGATAAATAAATATTTTTAAGTAGTATTCATAGGATAATAGATACATGAAAATTAATTATTTTTCATAGATAAAAAAAATCCCTCCCACTTTGGAAACAACAGGCAGTTTGGAAACCTTTGATATCTCGTTGTTGGAAATGAAAAAGGATAGATATTCATAGAATATTTCCAAGAAAGTGATGAAGAGGAATGTGATGAGAAATAATAGAAATATTTTAGACTTTTCCTAGGATTATCTTGTCATGATAATCTAGTCATATTTGGAATGACTTATTTTTTGCTTAAGGTAATGATTACAACATCACCACATACCAAAACTAAGTCATCCGAAAACATTTTCAACTAAACGAATTTATGCTTTGAATAGAGAATCATATTTGTCACTTATACCACTCCTAGTCATCTCACGGATAAAAATAAAGGTATTAACCCCAATCTTACCACCTACATACTCTCTAAAAATTATTTATAGTAAAGTGAAATTATAAAACTAACCATAATTTCTTGTAGTCTCAATATTTATAATGTGAAGGGTCATCAGAGAGAGGATGTCAGAGATTATAATCTTTATCTATTAACATTGGAGATATCAGAGGGTCATTAAGTTGTCTATGAATTTAGTTATAATTAATGAGGTATACATTATAATCATGTGTCTAACATAAAGGATATAACAATATATGTCGTAAAACTATAAAGGAAATTATTTTCATATAGATAATTACAACATTCAGACTTGTGGGTTATGATCCAATATGAAGTAAGGGAAGGATAAGGAAGAATACAATGGTATAAAAACAATTATAACCAACCTTTGATTTTTCAATCTAGATAGAAGAAGGACTGATATCCCAATGGTTTAGTCCCTCCTATTTTTGGATTAGAATATTTATTTCCATATAGGTTCGACTCCAAGAGACAAGGTTAAAGGGTCATAATCCTAAGGTCTAATGGTAGATTTCCATGTGTCCTAACCTTATTCGTCCACATTGACCTATATAGTTTACCTAAGCAGAAATTATACAATAGTTTCTACCACTTTTGAAAAAGAAACTTTTTCAAAATATACATTACCAAAACCTACATGCCACACCACCAGAAAACTTCCTCAACATTTTTAAATAAGGATGGAATTGAATATTTAAGTAATATAAAGTATACCTATGGGGTCTACTTGTTGATGCTGAAGTGATTCTCCACCACCTTTTGGGTATATATACATTATTGAAGACTCTATTGACATTATTTTTTATTTGAATGATGTTACACATTGGTGCATGCCACCTCTTAGAAAATCATATCTATGAATTTTATATAATTTTACACCATATAGTTACTAAATATTTCACATGTATCTTCCTAAGTAACTGTGGTATTGATAAGTTTCTCTATCGTATTGTCACTGGATAGTCCATTCACTACTTCTATAGATAATTTTAACATTTATCTAAATGATAGCTATCATATGTATTATTGTATTGCTTCTATATAGCTTCCAAAATAAGTATCCTTTTATTAATATTGTACCACAATAATAATTTCTATAATGTGAGTGGTCACAATTTTATCTCCATAGGGTCCAAAAATATTATGTACATGAAATTTTATTCCAAACATTGGGTTATATTTTTGAATATATATATTTTATTAAAATGTTTTGATTTTCATAATAGCTAAAATTATTATATGTATTTCAATTTAAAAAATAGTTTTTTTTTACAAAAAATAGAACATTATGAAAGATCATTATTATAAAATTATTTATTATTCTAAAAATGGGTAGAATTTTTCATAAGATAACTTTTTTTTCTATTTTTTCAAAATGGGGATATTTTTGTAACATTTGGAGTGGATCCTTTATATATATTATTTTTGTTTTGATAATTAAAAAATACTACAAACATCTTATATTTTTCGTCAAATATAAGTCTTGAAAAGAATAATGGTTTAACTTTTTTATCACTGATGATTATTATAAAAGAAAATAATTACATTGAATTAGTTTATTGATTATTTATTTTTTTTAATCTTTTTAATTCAATGGATAAAATTTTAGATTGATAATTTTCAGTATTTTCTAGAAAGTCTTTTACTTGTCTATGGTGCCTAAATAACTATTCTGAAATGCATTTTACTCTTATAAAGTATTATTTTACTCTACCTAAATCATGGATTTACTCGTTTAAAGTGTTTTTTAATTCTTATAAAGTCATTAATTTTCCATATTTCTATTATACACTACACTCAAATAACATAGACAGACACTCAGATGACTCATCCATAAAATCAAATGAATAATAATTACACACACATGGCTCATACACACACTCAAATGGATTATATATATATATATATATATTATAAATTATTCATGAATTTATATTCAAGATGAATCATACAAGATTTATTAATATGTTAAATCCCTCATACATAAAAATTAATCTTTCAGAAATCTGTATCATATGAAAATGCGGTCTTAAAAAATTACTGTTATCTTATAAAAATCTATATCTTATGTGTTTTTAATATTTTTATATGTTTATAATTTTTTTTATATATAGATCATTATTATAAATTATTACACTTGCTTATTTGATTTTTAAATCTTACAGTCATAATAAATGTTTTGTAAATTATATATTGTAGATTTGTGTTCATATCTATATGATTGGTTTTGTAAATATACTAGAATTTATAATTTTCTAAAATAAAAGTAAACTATGATATTTATAATATTTAAAAAAATTAAATATGTATTCAAATCCAATTATTATGTAGTTCATTTTCAATCATTGAAACAACTTTATAGTACTTCTTTATTTTATGGATTTTATTTTTTAAAGATTGAATGAGTATTATATGTTCATTGTCAATAGAGATAATCATAGAAATTATTTTAATTATTGGTATTATTATTATTTAGAAATATGATAACCTTTATAGAGTGTTTATGATTATTGTGGACTATTATATAATGGATGTTGAAGTTTCATGTGAGGTACTTACACTGATACATAGAGACAAAACTTTCATAATAAACATGAAATAAATTTATAATCATGTTTGAAATTTTTTTAAACTATTAGATAACTCTCATGTAAGAACAAAATATTTATCTATATTAAATTACATAGTGTTATGGAATGTACTATTTCTCAAAGAGTAGTTTTTGTGCTACAACTATTCTACATCTTCTACCATGATTGGTTTCTTTATCCTTTGTACTTAATAATTTTTATTTTTTAATTTTTTTAATATTATTTTGTTTTATTATTTTCCCTTACAAAATAATCTATCATATTTTTCTTTGTTTATAATTCAGTAAATGCTACATGTTTTAATTGTGATTTTATTATCCTTTAAAATTCATGTTTGTGTTATGGTTGTGCCTCCACTTAAAAAGGTAGTTTATAATTGGGTCAGTAGTCCCCTTTAAAATTTAGGTACTTTTAGGGAATATTATACCTGTCAAGGATTATAGGGGTGTATAGTGTGTATATAGGATCCCTTTGATCCAAAATATAATAAAATTTACTCTTTCTATTTATTTATTTATTTCACTACTCATGCATGTTCATTATTACTCTATTTTATTTTCAATAATAATTTTAAACTAGACTATTAATCCCCCTCTAGACCATCATCCATATTTATTTTAACTTAATACAAACCATCATTTATGATTATTTATAAAAAATTTATATTTAATTTTGGGTATTCCTCCTATATAAGATGCCACACATATTTTAAACACTCCTAAATAATTCAATATCACTATTTATTCTTGATGTAAATGAATAATAAATTGATAATACTATGAAGGGTGGATGTTATTTTGATCATGTATATAATTATAGTACATTTATCATATTCTCTAAATAAATCATATTGTAGTGTTTTATCATGTATAATTATCTATTCTCAAGGAAACTAAACATGTGATTATGGGTTTGGGATAAAGGTAGTGTTATTTATATTATGTAAATATAATTATATTATTATCAAACCAAATTCAATAGAATGGGTCTAAGGTATCATAGTGTGTATCTTATTATATTTCCTTAATATTTTGGAATTATGAGAAATATTATAGTGTTAATGAACCAGTTAACATATAATCTTAAATTTATCTATATTTTTTGTTTTATAAGTTTTATAAATTATGATATTCATCAAATTTATAATATAATCTGAATTAAAATAAAGTATAGTTTTAGAAAAAATATATGTTAATAGAAAAAATAACTAGTGTGGATTCAATGGTTGATATGATTATTGAATTTTTTGAAAACATCATTGGTATTTTGGAAGGAATGTTGATGAAAATATTGACTTTGATGATATAGGTTGTTCTTAATAATAATAACCAGATTGAGAAACCTTCTTCATTGTTTCATGTCCCTTTCAAAATTGAGAATTTTTTTATTCAATGGCCAATTTAATTCAACCGTTCTGTGGATCCACTTATTTATTTAAATTGGATACAATACATAAATAATATATTATTAAGTATGGAACACATAGAATAATAAAATACTATAATATTGGTTTATCATCTTATAGTAGATGAAACTAATTAGTGGAAATAATAAAAAATGAAGCATGTGGTGGAATTTAAATTTTTTATAGGGGATAGTTTAAAAAATTATTTACCAGGTTTTAATTCTATAACACTATAGACATAAAAATGGAGGTAAAATTGTATGAAATAATGAAAAATATGGTTGAATAAATGGAGGTATATATGGAAAACATTACATAGATTTTAAGAAAAACATTAATATTTTAAATTATTTAATAAATTAAAATCAAAACAATTAACAATGAGATAAAATAATCTATTTGTAATTATTTTGAAATTTATCTGTTTAAAATTTATGAAGCTATTTTTTAGGTATAATAAAAATGTAAATAGAGTTTCTAAATTTCTTATAATCTTATGGGATCTTTGATATGAAGATTAAAGTAAAACATCATATTGTAATAACATCATAAAGAGGGAACCAAATAAATAAGTTAAAATAGATGAGGAAGGAACCACTCTAATTATTTTATTCATCATACTATGGGAGGTTTTAAATAAAGTAAAAGTATGAATATATCCTAAGAGAATCATAAAAGCATGAATATTGGTTATTTTAGTTATTATATTGGGACCCCAAAAAAATGAAAACATGGTTACTGATAACATTAGACAAATTATGTTTATATCAACCACAATATTTTTGATGTAAATACTAAAATGGGATGAATCACGTTTTATTAACTTGAAAAAATTAAAATTGTTTTTCAAAATTTACTTACATTTCCTTAAATATTACATGACCTCAAAATTAATTAGTTTTATTATCAAGTTATTCCATTTCTTATATTATATTAGATAACCCACTTTACTTTATTTTATCTCATTTCATTAATAATTTATTTACCCACAAATACCCCCTTTTTTGAATAATAAATCAAGTATATAGGGAGTAGAGACTCCTATTTTTTATTCTCAAGGTTTGTGAAATTGTTCAAGGAAATTTTTATCTTTCAAAATATAAATGGTAAATTAGTAATTATATATATATAATTAAAATTTAGAGTGGTCCAATAATTTTTGAATATGGAGTTTACCCATTTTTATTTTAATGAGAGTCAAATTCTAATAATTCTTAGTTAAAATAATTAAGATATTTATTTATTTGAAATTTTTTCATAGATAAATATTATTATCAAAATGTTTTATTGGTTTGGGATGTGTATATGGATAGTCTAGGAATATTATTATGCTAATAAAATACATAATATGGTTTATATATTAACTAGTGATATATTATATTAAAGTTGGTAAAAGTTTCAATACAATGGTTAGTGTTATAAAATTTTATGATATAATTAAAGTAGAAAATTGATATTGAGGGAAAATATATCATATTTAATGGGGGTATTTTTTATTTTCTTTTTCATGCATAGAAATAAATTATCTCAAACCAATTTTTATATTTCCTTGCTTTTGATTCTATTTCATACCTAGAGTGGTGAAAAAATAATAGTTAGAATTATATAATAATTTGAATATGTTTTCCAAGGTTGGTGAATTTATACAATCATTATTTTAAAATGTATAAATAAATCATGTTTTATTCAATAATGTCTGTATAAATCATGATAACATGAGATATGATAATTGGGAATATAATATCATAGCTAAATTATTCAATATTGATAATTCTTTTCTTAAATAAAAATTAATGTTTCCAATTATAAAAAAATATTTTTACTACATATCATATTTCGGATGAATTCGAAAAAAAATTATGATTTTGATAAAATTTAAAATGGGAAATGTTTTAATTTTATATTGGAAGATCATTTTTCACATTTCTGTAACATATGTTTAAACCCAATATTTATGATATTTTCAATTATTTGTAATCAATAACTTATTTAATATTTCATAATGACAGTGTTTTATGTGGAGAGTGTGTCATGAAATGTGTAGGAAGTTTACCATTAATATATTTTATCCCTTATTCATGAAATAGTGTCTTACGTGATAATTATTCTAAATGTCATGGGTGTTGTTCCATTTACTGATAAAGATGCGTGTCCATTCTTATAATTTTGGTTTAGTCAAGTTAAATCACTCAGTTACATTCCAATTCAAATGGTCTCCTTCAAAAGTAGCATGACTGACATTTCATTTACTATATTTATTATCTGTCCCTATTCTATAACATGGGGAATAATGGATTATCTTGTACATGAATCCTACTAGTTAAAAAATTACCACTTATCGTTTCACTAGTAAGATATTTTGAAATGATGCTGTTATATTATATACGTATCTTTTGTATGAAATGGCACATTGTGATAGTTAATTATTTGATTAAGTTCTATTTATTAATAGGATTATTATGACTGATGATAGTTCTTTTATATTTGATGAATTATTAAGATTAATATAACTAAATGTTATACCCTACATGGATAATCATATTCTAAGACACAATTGAATTCCACTACATAGAATCAAATTCACTCCTTCATCACTAAAGGTTGCACATTATTATTAAGGGACAAAAACATTATAGAATAAATTTACATCTTTTAAATAAACTCACAGAGATATTTTAAATTTATTTTTCATACTAAAAATAAATAATAATCTTTAAAAACATTAAATAATACTAATGTGTTGTGAAAATAAACCCAAATATGAACTATGAAATAATAAAACAAAATAAAAATTTTCAATTCACATCCCCCTTGTATAGCCCAATTCATCCATCAGCATGTGAAACTTTTCCAGTATCACATCATATAAGATCTATAAGAATTTAGAGTTTTACATGTTGGGTGGGGTTATAAATCCTTAACCAATAGGACAACCCCAAATTAATATAATGTATTACCATGCACAATCTATACAATTTTTTTTAAATCAATTCAATTTCAAGAAAAAAGTATGAATTTTAAAAAACATTTGACTAAACCATTTCAAATAATAAATGCATCATTACAAATCCATATAACTTAATAGAACAAAAAATATAAGAAATAATATCTAGATATATTAGTGTTTATGCCCTGAATCTAGTCGATTTTTTTTATAATATAAAATTTTTTCTTAATATTATGTATATTAAAAGGAATAATATTTCATTTATTTATGTTTGTTTCATAGAACATAGATGATGATTTGTTAAAGCCCCTTGGAATGATGTATAACAAGGTAATTTGAGATTTATGATAATCATATTTGGTTGTGATGATATGGTAAAATTATTATTAATTATATTAATTTTATAGAGACACACTTGATCAATCATAGGATTTAATGTAGTGAAATTGTACTTAGATTGACCCACTTAAAGTAAACCACATAGAATTTCATATATATGTCATTATTATTACTCAAGTAAACATTGGATAAAAATCCTTTTACATGAGGTTTTCAAATGGCTTCCATACTTATAAATTTTCATACTTTTACACCAATCTAAATTCAATTGATAATTTAGATTAATAAAGGTATTAAGTTATGACAATAATCAAGTGGATGTATTTGATTAGCCATAATAATCTGTGTCATCCCATATAATGGGTTATGAAATCCTGGCCCTCAATTGAGACTTTTTCTAAGTATATTTCCATGACAATATAATTACATATGATTCAATTTAATAATATTTAGTTATATCAGTAATTGAGAAAGAGAGATAAGATATATGATATTCACATTATCCATTTATTTTTCTTAATCTAAATATGGATGATTATATAAATTTGATCATAGTCATGTGGTGGATTAAATCACATATAACCCCTTTATAATTTTATTACCTATGAGGTGTGTCTGGATACTTTTATTAGATTAGGATTATAAATGAGATACATGAACATGTCCAACTATACGAAGATCCCTTAAGGTCACACATAAGATAATTCTAATTGGTATATTTTGGACTAATATGATTAGTTAATGTGTAAAACTGTTCTTGTTTATTATATACAAAACTTGGTATTTTGTTTTACACCTTTTAAATATATAATAATATAATATGTAACATCCCAACCCGACTAACTACTAATACGGTACCAAGATCGGTGGGTCACAAGGCCTCAATCACGCCTCCCCCTCTGCTAAAGGCTGCCAACTAGTAGCGAGCATATGAGGATGTGATGTTGGGGAGACTATACCCTCATATCAAATTATCAAAGTGGAAAAATAAATAAGAATCAAAAGAAGAAGTAGCAATAAATTATGAAAATGTGGGAACCATAATAATAATATATATTGTATAATAAAAGATGTCCATCTCCAATATACAACAGTACCTGCATGTCCAGATGATGATACATAAAAACAATTATACATACAGTTGGAAATACAATACTGTTGAGAGTAAATAAAATAAATAAGAATTCCTAAGAGAAATATCCATGATCCTCATGAGTTCCATCTCAGTCATGTTCTCCTAACTCCCAAGTACAAGCAAACATCCCCAAGAAACAGTCCATGGCCCTACGAACATAAGGTCTAATCGAGTACCCATATGCAATGAAGGCCCAAAAATGGTGTGAGATAAAAATCACAGTAGGTAACCACCCACAATTTCTAAAAAAATATATTCCTTGAATTAATAAATAATGAAGTGTGTAAGTAATATGTATAATAAAAAACTGAATAAAAAGAAAATTGCCCATTCATGTTCATAAAGGATGCCTAGAGACTCTACCTACCTCAGATCATGGATGGAAAAAGATGTCTAACCAGTAAATATATATATACTAAAAATTATATTTATAGGTTATTTATATATTTTATCCACCTATATAAACCAAGTATGTACATACATAAGTGGACATATACTCATAATACTAGTTACTTCCAGGATAGGGGCGTAACTCAGTCATCTATAAGAAGTATGAATTAGCCTATAAGCTCAAGAAATAGGGTAAATCCCAAACATATAAATATATTGTGAGATTTCATGAAGTACACTTGGGATGGTGAGTGAGCCATAACGTCAACACTCAAAATAGGGATCGTGGAACCACAACCCAATGTCTTATATAGTATCGATAGTGAGAGATGCCAGGACTCAACAACTAATGATAGGGAGCATGATTTTATGTCAGGATAAATAGATCACTTACTATAATTCATCATTACATTAAATTTTTAATCATATAAAAATAATATGATTGATAACAGCATTCATTTGGGATGCCAACCAAGTTAAAAAATGCCATTGGGTTAGCAGGCGGAGGATTGACAAACCTGTTGAGAAGGGGGAGTCAATCTGATAAGTTTTTTTTTGACTCAATGAATGGTTTATAGGAAAGGTTGGATTGGGAGATCATTGAAGGATATTATCTCTTGGAAAATTTCATGTTGGATAGCTATGGGAGAGATTGGAATGACTATGACTGGGCTCTAAGGGACTGTCTAGATTAGCGAGATGTATGTGTGATTATCTGGTAATTCTTGAAGGTAGATTTTGTAGGGTTTCTGGTTTTGGGAATGTGAGATATTGGAGTGATAATTGTGAAGGTGACACACTCTTTTTTTGGATTTATGACTCTAAATATCTTGTTTCGATAGGTGAGAAAACATTTGGGTCTGACCATCACTACCCTCTTAGCTGAGAAACAATGCTTTTTCAGTGAAATCGCATTATTGGGGGAGCCAAATAGATGTTGTTTCACTACTTTGTATTATTTAATTTTCAATTCCAATGTCTTTAGTGCTTTTGAGCGTTAGGAGTCCATGTTTGACTAGTGGGAAAGAAAAATATGGAGCAAGTAAATCCCATCAAAATTGAATTTTTTTATGGCGTGTGAGGCATTGGGTCATCCCAACTAACGGGAACATCTATAGGAGAGGTGTTGCTCTTATGTCAAAATGATGGTGTTGTGTGAGCCCCAGATGTAAATCAATATGGAATCTATTCTGAGAAGTGATTGGGAAATATATATTTTGGAATTTATTGGAAAATTAATGGGTATTAATGTGTGTGGGGGGATTCTCTAGAAGACTTCACAGAAGCCTAGTTTCTTGGGATGTAGGGGCATGGTTTGGCCTACAAAGAATATGGCCTTGTCTTCTAAGTGGTGTGATGGGTGTTGTGGGATGTTATCAATAGATGTAGAGATGTGAAGAATGATTCTCATAATTTCATATTGGTGTGTGTTAGGCTTTTGGTGGCGGAGCTCAGGTCACTTGAACTGGGACGACGGTTTGTAGAGCTTCTTGCAGGACTCCTTCAGAGAACCAGCTATGTAAATCATCTCCAGCTACCTTTTTTGGCATTATGGATAGTCTGGATAACTCCCATTGTGGGTTATAAGCTGAAAATTTATAGCTCATGTTCTCAGGTATAGATTCATGGAGGAGGTTTCATTAGGGATGGTAGGGGATCAATGGTGTTGGGCTTCAGTGACTTTTATAGCATGGGGATCTTATTAGAGGCCGATGCCAAAGCTTTCTTTACTGGTATTACATTGTAAAACCTGTATAATTTATCAGGGGATATTTTAGACTAATATTTTAAGATTTTGGTGGAGGTTCTTAAAGGCGTTGGTAAAATTCATTGAAATTTGATTTAAATAATCAGAAAGTGAAGGGCATCTATAGCTCCTAACACAATGATTTCCCATACATGGAGGGAAGTAAACTTCATGGATGATTGTCTTTCAAGTAAATGAGAACCTAGTGATATCCCTATCATTTCTTTTCATCCATGTTTTATATCATATGATTGTATGTCTATTTTTGTGGGGACGCTCTTAGACTTCACTGCTACGGACCCCCTTGAGGTTGAGTGTTTAATGAAATAGTTATTTTGATGATATAATAATAATAATAACCGGATCCATGAGGCATTACCTATCATGCTCTAAATTTACTGATCCATTATATCAAGGCATAAAATTCCACTTTATAGTATGTACGAAGAAATCAAGGATTTCTGGGGCCTCTCCACCCTTTACATTTCATTTCACATAAATAGTTAAATATAATCAATTCATGTCATTCATACAATTTTAATCATATGATGAAGGAAATCCATCATGGACATACCTTTCCATTTATATCAAACATCCCACTTAAATAAAACAAGTCATTAAATTTACGAAATGGACCAATAACAGAAGAGGTACATTGGTTTAATTACCATTTATATAAAAATTACAGTCAATATCTTCAGAAAATACTAAGTTTCCATTTAGAAAAAATTACATACATAACATTATGACATAAATCTATATAGAAACATCAATTTATTAATCCAATAATGTTTTAAAACACCAATCATCACTTTTTAATTTCAATGACATCTCACTACATCTGAAATGTTTTATTTTAAAATCATCACATTGTTTGTAAAATAATTCTTTAAATAAATTAATCATCACATATAAAAATCACAACACCATTAAGTTTATGAACCATTTTATATACTATCAATAAAATCCAATCAATTACATATGGTTAAAAATGGAACTTATAAATTTCTAACATCACATGGGTTGTTACCTACAATGGGAAATTCAATTTATAGTCTAAGAATAATTCTTAGAAGGTCAATATAATATTTAAACAATTAATTAAAAGAAGAAAAAATTGGATGTCACGCCTAAGGGTGTACGTTATTGAGGTTGGTAACCTATATATACTAAATAAGTACCAGAAAGACTGTATGTTGGTTGATTGATCAATTTTAAATGAAGAACTAGATTAAATGGTGAAAATCAACAAAGGATAGAATATGACACAATGAAGAAATTCATATTTCAATATAAATTTAGTTTATAATATATAGACCACCTACCTCATTCTTTTGATGTTCCACTCATCCAATATCGATGTCTGATTTAGTCTCGTTTGTAAAAAATCTGTGAAACAAAACATTTTCCATAAAAATGGTATAAATGATCTTGAACCACAATATCTTTTTAGATAAAAGATTAAAAAAATAAAGGATAAAATGGAATTAATATCATACCGATGAAGATCCATAGATATCGATAGTGTTTTATTTTGATGGTGGATGAGGGAAATCCATGAAAACCTAGGCCAGGCTTTGAAGAGACCTGCAACGCGCAATGAGGAGGAGGAACCGACTAAAGAAAGAAGAATGAAAGAACAAAGGGAGAAATAAAACATATTAAGGGAATTTTGGTTATTTCACCCACAAAAATAGGTTTTATGGTTTGGCAGCGTGGTTTGGCCAAACAGTGTGCCAACCAAGTGGTACCCACTCCCTTGGAGACCCACCATGAATCGATTGTCCTGCACGGTTAACCTAATTGCGTCCCAACCATGTGATGAAGAGTGAAAAGGTACTACCTAAGTGGCACTAACAATGCATGATATGAGTAAAGTGTGGGTAGATCATGTGAAGCTTGTGTGGGGAACTTCTTCTCCTCTAATATAGGTGAGACTATTTTCTATCAGGGGCTACTTGCTTTCAGACATGACTTGTTCCATATTCCGACTTCCCAATCTTTGTATTTTTGGATATGAAACTCTCAAAACACAATGAGACACTCGGGGGACCCCTCATCCCTATATACAAGAATAAAAATAACAATTTTAAGTGGTCTAAATCTCAAAATTAAGTTAAAATTATCATATTAAATAATGACCCATCGATTAAACACCAAAATTCAGATTCCCTTTGAATTCTACCTCGACTCAAAACTCGAGTTGTTACAACCTCCACATATTAGAACATATAATCTCCAAGAAGCCTTGGGGGAATAAAGTAAACATTAATCTCCCTACCAGGGTCATGAAGTCGTATTCAAATGGTTTTTTTGCATATCCAAACTCCAAACCCACCACCAAGCGTCACGTTACGAATATGCCGCTTAAGCCACAAAAACCCGAAAAAACTCTCATTTTTTGATTTAAACATTGAAATGGTTCTTAATAAAGCCAATTTAAATAGATACATTATTCTTTTTTCATCTTGTTAAACATCTGGCCAATGGTTCTCCCCACTATAAGTCTTAACACAAAAGGGTCCAATTCTATTCCATGACACCTCTACCTTCGGAATTACCTTATAAATCATGCCTATAATCATTCAAGAGACGCTCCATACATGTTTTATTTAACCGGGTGAACCCAACTAAATATGAGGTCATATCAAGGACCTAATAAAAAATAAATGGTTGAATCCAAATTAACAAAATGGAAACTAGTCACGCATGATTTCCTTAAAAGAAAATACCAACCCTTACACAACACTTGTCTTAACCCAACAGCAAGCTTTAAAAAAGTTTCATTCAAACGTACAAATGAAAAAATGAACATTACAAGTAGATCTATCTCTAGTTAACCATTCCCAGGATTCTTGGATTATACGATCGGTGTTACTGAAACTGAACCACAACGCTTTCCTCCAAGGCATTTCACATTTTCAACAAGAACACTCACCAAACCCCACACCTGAATTTGTGTTATTTTCTATGATCAAAGCATCACTTGTCCACTTAAACTATAAAACATCAACATGAAAAAAATGGGTGTGAACTAGATCCATCCCACTAGAATCATCACCATTTAAATATAACCTCTGAGCACAAAAACAAATCATGAATAACTTCAAAAATCAACGAATTAGAGTCCAAGGAACTAACCCAATGTTTTCCATACTCTGTGATTACAAATATATATTCATAAAAGGTCATGATATCCATTTTGGATTATCAACTACGCCTGAATTGGTACTTGCCTTATGGTTATGTCAGTGGAAAATGGATTGTGTCCCAGATTCCATCCAGGTAATTCCTATACGGGAATCCTAGAAATAGTAATGTCTATCCATGCCTTGAATAAAACCACATATCCATCATGAAACACTGATGTAGATGGTGTATCAAGTCCAAAATCTTTTTAAACATCGTAATGACATAAAACCAACACCCTATTAGTGCATCAAGTATGATGTCAAGATATGGTACATGCTTGTCTCTTAAAAAATAGTACACTAAGAGGAGAACAAGGAAACTAAAATAAGAAAAATTGAACCACATCAACATTGTGCCTTTGAGAAAGCACCAGTATTTAAAACAACTCACCAGCACTAAATGAATTCACGAAAAATTGACCATTTCCCCATGGCCCTCATTGGTTTTGTTCCTTCTACATAGAAGGATATATAACCACCATAACTAATGTGACGATCCCCACTTTATTAGTGTCTTAGACAAGAAAGGAAGGGACATTTGATTTTCTCAAAATCACCATGTGTAAAATTCACCTTAGATGCAAAGGAGAATCACCTATGAGCCATACTCATGTACATAATAGATTTTGGCATGAAAACCCACCACTAACCTAACCGAAATGTAAAAACACATGATTCTCATAAAAATTCATCCCACACATTGGGATGAATTTATTCCTTTAATACCAATGTCACTCTACTATGTAGATAATCCAAGATTTTAATCAATAGCACAAGGATAAATGATTTCATTGATCTCAAGTGGTTCATTATACAATTTTGATGCTCAATGGGTATAGTGTATATCAATTCATACAAACCCAAGATTTTAGAAGAATGATGGAACACCCTCAATACTATCTATATGATGTCTTCCCTATACATCCATGTATCTGATATCCCACATAAAAAAACATGATCGAATTCATTCTATCTAAAATGAATATAAACCATACTGACAAACTCTCAAGTATCCCATGTAAATAAAAAAATAGTCATGATACCTACAAAGTGGTCAACCATGCCATTGGCATGTCTTACCTGATGAAATTGTGCATTACATGATTCTCATGCCTATAATAAGGGTTAAAGAAAACTTGTAAACCCATTCAAACAAGGATGTCATTTTGAAATTAAGAGTCCTGTTATGGAAAACAACAACCAAAAATAACCAAACATCATAAATATTATATAAAAAGAAAGGAATTTAATCTCTACGGCTAGTACCTACCATAGAACATCCCCTTACAGAATCATAAGAATCTACCCTATCATTAGGTCAAACCAAACATATTTCACTAGGATTAAGATCCTTTCATTTAAGATATTCACAAAGGATAAGATGCCTGCATAAAATTCTCATGTTTTCTTCAAAGGTATCCCTTTGGTAAATTTAAACAACCCTAACATGAGCGTTTAAACTAATGAAACCACTTCAGGTTCCATTTTTAAGTTATTAAAATGATTCATATTTAATATTTAAACATTTAAAAGATTTAAAAAGAAAATATAGCATAACATCCATGTATTATCAAAATTACCTTTTCATTAAAAAACATTAAGCATTTATTAAAATCCCATCATATTTAGGTAATTTATGAATTAAATTCTATTTTAAGTTATGAAAGATAAAATGACCTACAAGGGAAATGTTAAGTCAAACTGGGTTTATTAGAATGAATCCCAATAGCATTTTCTTAATTATTTATCTTTAAAACAACCATAGAGGGATATCTCATAATAAACATGTCCCAATTGATCTTATTGTTTCTAGTTGTGTATTTAAGAGGCTAATCACATGATATTCATTCCCATGTGATAGAGTCACAAGCCATTGTAGAGGAAACCAAAACATTATAGAGTAAACCAAAACATTTTAGATAAAAATTATATAGATCTAAATTTTACAACCATTTCAAAATATATACCATGGTCATATATAATGGTTCAGTTATATGGTTCTCTATCTACCAATCCACAAATTACCCATACACTTTGTATGTTGGCCTTTGGCTCACAATAATCGAATCCAATTCCCTTTACCATTTGAACTTTATCAGTATTTCCAATTTTAAATAGTCAATATATATATATATACCAAGACCAAAAGATGGTTTGAGTAAATGGGTTTCCTTTACATAATTATAAGGCGCACAAAAACATTACAGTTAAAGACTATCTCCAGTTTTATAAAAACAAATTAACTTTTAAAATTCCAACTCATGAATCCTTTTTCATTTTAACAACTATATTTAATGATGTGAAATTAACAAGGATAGTTTGAGTACACGGGTTACCTTTTCCCAATCATAAGGTGACCATATATCATTAAACTAAAAAATGGACCCCATTTACTCGCAACCCATATTTGTATCCCAAGAAACCATTTATAAATATCAAAAAACAACTAATGTTCTATTAAAATAAATAAACACAATAATAATGCAAGATAAATAGGAAACATGGAATATAATTAGTTAAGAAAAGAATAACACTCAATGATAAAATAAAATCATTTAGAAACCTGTAAATACAACTATATACCATGTAATATGCATGGAATGAGAATTTATATGTGCCTATAATGATTCATGTAATGCTTCATCCATTCCATACCATTCCTTGGGTAAAATTCCAAAAATATATAAATCAATAAGTAGAGGAAATTACACTATTCACTCTAGGTGAAATCATGATAATTTCTAATAGAAAATATCACAAACAACATTCCCATCCATGTCCACTCAGACTTTTCCCATGGGTAGGTTGATCAGTCCCAAACACGGTTATTTACGAAGAACGTACACATTTTAATTATAATGTCTACCATCCTAAAACAATGAAAAATGGAAAACCCACCTATGATAATACTTTGCAATTTCCTATCCCAACTGACCATTAAGACAATAGTTGGGTCGGTGGGTCAAATGGCCTTATGTGCACCTCCCCATGAGTTATAGGTTGCTGACTAAAAGTACAGGTCTATAGAGGTGATGGTGGGGAGATTATACCCTCATACAAGAGTAGAACAACAATATAATAAATAAAAATAAAAAAAAGTACTAAAAAATTATGAAAGATAGAGCAGTGGAAAAATAATATAAATTGTATAAAAAAAGATGTCCAATGACAATATAGTACCATACTTTCATGCCCAGAAGATGATGCATAAATAAAATAGTAGACATACAATATGTAATAAAATAAAGTTCCAAATAAAGAAAATCAAGAGAAATTAGCAAGGGGATATCTCCATGAGAATCCCGAGCTCCCACATGATCTTGTTCTCCTAAATCCCAGGTACAAGAAAATATCCACAAGTAATAGTCCATGGTCTTGTGAACATAAGGTCTACTCAGGTACCCCAGAGCAATGGTGTCCTGAGAAAGGTGTGAGATATAAATATTAGTAGGTTACCACCCAAAGTTTCTAAAACTGAATATAGTCCATGAAATATTAATTAAATTATTTTTTAGCTAATATTTATAATAAAATAATGGAATAAATAAACAACAACCCACTTAGGTTCTTAAAGTACACATGGAAACTATATTTGCTTCCACTCACATCTAGAATGAGTTGTCTGGCTAGTATGTATGTATATATATATTAATGATTATATATATTGTATAATTATGTATTTCATCCACCGATATGAACCATGTATATATGTCCATAAGTGAACATATACATTGAATACATGATGATGGTTGGACAAGGGTGTAACTCAATCATCCACAAGTAGTTTGAAAGAGCCTAATAGCTCAAGATATATGGAACATGACCTAAATCCCAATAAAGTGTGATACATCAGGCATGCCACATAGGATAGTGACTGATCCATCGTGTAAACACTCTAAATAGAGAGTGTGTCACCTAATCCCATCATCATGTATAGTATCAATGGTGCAATATATCATGACTCAACACCAGATGTAAGGGAGCACGATTTTACTCCATGCTCAATAGACCCCCCACCGAAATTACAAAACCCATTAAGGAATAATCATATAACAATAATAGTAATTGTATTTTTTAGGAATTAACTCTCATTATCTACATTTACTATGCCATTATATCGAGGCATATAGTTTCAACTGATAGCATGTACTAATCATGTAATGATTAGCATGGACTTTCTACCATTTACAATAAATTTCTCATAAATAGTTTAATATAATCAAGTCATATCATTCTTACAATTTAAATCATTCACGGAAGGCAATCCACCTTGAAAATGGCTTTCCATTTATATAAAATAACTAACTTACAAAAATAATCCATTAAATTTATTAAATGGTCCAAGAACATATGAGGTAACTTGATTCCATGACCATTTATATAAAAAGAGGGAAAATGAATTTATAACCTATCAAGTGGACCTATACAAAACATTTTTTTCAACACACTTTGACATCAAATCATAGATAACCATCAAATCATTAAAGCATGCATGTTTTAAAAAACCAATCATAACTTTTTAATTTTGATGACAACACACCTCGTGTTGGATATTTTAATATAAAATCATGAAATTTCTTATAAAAAATTAATTTAACTAATTAAGAATCATATATAAGAATAAAATCCCAATTTAACTTCTAGATTCATTTTAGAATATATCAATAAAACCCAATGAATTATATAAGGTTTAACATGGCACTTAAAAGGTGCTAAATTCACTTGGGTAATTACCTACATGGGAAAATTATGTTTTTGGATTATGTTCAACACTTAAAAAAAACTTAACATATAAAAAATTAATTAAAAAGGGGGAAACCTATCAAAACAACCAAGGGGTGTCTGTGATCAAGGTTATTGTCCTCTATATACTAAAAAATGATTGTAAGGAGTGTATATCGGTGCATTTTTGAGTTTGTTAGAAGAACTCAATTAAATGATAACCCTTTGAAAAGGATAGCGCATGACACAATAGAAACATTCATATTTTAATGGAAAATTAGGTGAAAATCAACAGACACCCTTCCTCATTCTTAGTAAGTTATACTCATCTAATAATAAGGTCTGGTCGGTTAGGTCTGAAATAAATCAGAAAAAACACCTTCTCTAAAAATAGGGAAAATGATATTGCACCTCGATAATTTTGTTGAGAGAATATTAAATAACAAAACATGAAAAATGAATCGAGAACATTCCATGGAAGATCTATAGAGATTAATGGCCTTCAATTTCAATGGTAGATGTATGAGATCCTTTAAAGACTATGTTAGGATTTGGAAAAACCCACGACACCTAAGGAGGAGGAAACCACTAGATGAAGAAGAAGAAAAGGATACAGGGTAAATAAAACTCATTAAGGGAATTTTGTTAATTTCTCCCCCAAAAATATGTTGCATGGTTTTTCCACATGTTTTTTCCAAACCGTGTGCCAACTGTGTTGGAAGCCACTACCATGGAGACACACCCCACACGACTTTTCCTGCATTGGTATCCTAATCATGTGCCAACTGTGAGATGGCTAGTTTATATGTATTGTCTAGGAGGCACTATTTGGGTGAGATAGACACATTTTTTGGGTAAACCATGTGTAGTCCATGTGGGGAACATCTCCTCTAATATAGGGAGTAAGGATTGTTGTTGGGGTTTCACGGTTTCAGAAAAACTATATACCTTATTAAGACCACCCAAATTATGATTTTAGGGCCTCGAGCACTCAAAACTAAACAATAATCAAAAGGGACCCCTTGGGCCTCTACCCATGTCTAAAAAAATAATTTTATATGTTTTAACTATCTAAATAATGTTTCGATGCTCAGTTTAATGAACAACATGTCGAGTAAATGTCAAAATTCAAATCCACTTGGAATTTAACCTCGGCCCAAAACTCAGGTCGTTACATAATAGTTATTTAATTAAATAATTATTTTATCATTTTAATGTATGTAATTAGTTTTTTATATTATTAATACATTAACATGAGGAAATAATAACCCTATATGTGATTTAGCCATGGGCTTGGAGTAATAAGCTTCCAACGCCCATTAAATGATAAAAATTCATAGACCCACCAATAGAGGATTTTTAAGAACCCCATTTACTACTATTAACACATTTGTAGGTTCATTATTTAACATCCTAATTTAGTTTAGGAATTACGACACTTTTAGAGGCTTTGTAGTGCTCGAAATATCTTTTGGAGGCTCTTTATTATACCTTTATAGATTGTCCGTGGGATTAGCTTCCTAAAATGATATTAGATTCCCCTCTTTATATAATTATCATGGATTAGGGGCGTAGTATTATTACCATTGAGTGAAAGTGAATATGATACTTGTAATTCTTTATTTATTCTCATTCGAGTGAGAGTACTCTTGTTTTCTTCATTTTAGAGAGTTATCTTGTTTTCCACATCTAAGAGAATATATAATGTCTTTCTCAATCATTCTAATATAATTTGTCAATTTAATGAATATAATAACATGGATAGGAAAAATATCAAACCGAGGAGTTGGTTATGATAATTATTTATGGATTCTAATGGGGGATTGAATTCATCTATTCATGTTTGATCTAAATATTTTAAATGTTTTTGAATGATATTTTATGTTATTATTATTATGATACAATATTTTTAATTTATTTTTTGTGATATTGTAGGGGTTTTACTAACACTTCAATATTTTATGAGGTTTAGATATTGTTTGTAAAACTATTTGGAAAATCCCTTGAGGTAACTTTGCATTATTTTTAGGTTGATTGTGTTTGTTGAAAAAATAGGTTGAAAATATCATTTTTTGAGTTCCAATATGATTTTTACTAATTATATTAACAAATATTCAAGATAGAGGAATGGATGCTCTTGAATCAATATATGATGTTTCATGGAAAAAGAGGTGATGTTTTACAGTGGTTTCCAAATTTTTGGGGCCCAAAATATGGAGGATGGAAAATGATGTTATTGGAAAAGTTATTTTTCTTTTGTAAATGTAAAACATTGCATGAAATAATGAATGTGATTTGAAAATGTTTCACAAAAGTGAAGATTCTATATTTTCACATCAAAATATGTAATAGGATGGTGTTTCACCAAAGTTCTAAAATTTGGATAATGTCAGAGTTTCACAACACAGGAAGGTTTGTGTATGCCCATGAAATAGAGATGGTATTGTGCATCGAAGGTGATGTCAAGACATGAATTTATATTCTCAGAGGAAGTTACACGCACAAGTGAATGAGTATAATAATTTTGGGCACAAAGTTTGTCAATGTATATAAATAGTAAGATACCCCTCTCATTTCTAAAGATCAGCCATTAAAGAATATAAATGCTCTAAAGAATTTAATATTTTTATGAATATATTACCTTCATAAAAGAAAAACGTAGATATTATGTTGTGCACACACAAAAATTAATGTGTGTATGTAAGAAAAAAAATAATAATAGCCTTATCCTGGTTATCGAGGAATCAACAAGCGCATCCAGGAGACCCGACATCAAATCTAGGTCAAGACATATTTCTGGGGTACTGTTGTAGTATTGTAGTAGGTACTATAGTAGTTATTATAAGGTAATGTAGAATCCCAAACAATTCATTCGTTTCGGATTTCAGGCCACCAGTTTGGTCCTTGGGTCCTTTAAGGCTTTTGGCCTACCCAAGGCTTTCGGTCAAGTATGGATTTTGGGCCACCTAATGTCATTTGGTCCACCTCAAGGCCTTTGGGCCATAATAAATTGTGTTTTAAAATATAAGGCAGACTTGACATGGAGTAGGCTTTAGATGAGGATTTAGACCAGATGCATTCACCATAGTAGAGCTAACTGATTTAGAAGAATGATAGGGTATGGAAATTACCATTGGGACCAGCCTGTGCATGCATGGATAGCCTATCCAAATAGCCATAAAAAGGTAGAGATATGACATCTCAATGTAAACACTTTAGAGGGGAAGTTCCAAGTACATATTGTCTAGATTAATTCCTCTAAGACCGTCAGGTCAGGTATTGTCACGTAGCCTATGGGCCATGTTAGGTTTCCCCTTCAACCATTAAAAGGTGGATTATCAAAAATGAATAAAAATAGATGGCCTTCAAGCCCTTCAGGGTTATGTAAGACAAAATATGGGAGTTATTTGACATTATGTGGAAGTAGGGTGTTTCGTGATATTGTATTAAGGTTTGAAGTTTTGTGAAGAAACCAATATTTTGTGCTCAAGTTGGTAAAGTTGCACGCAAGGAATTCAAAAATTACGAGAAAGAAAAAGTTTTGTGAACCTATAATGATTTTTATGGTAAATATATAGTAAATATTTTTTAACAGATTGGATGAAAGTGGATTTTAATGATGCCTAAAAGGTGGTGTAAATCATTTTGATTCAAGTGATCAATGAATATTATTTTGAAGTAGTGATCATGCTGCATTTGAGAGAGAAATGATCTTTTAACGTGTGATTAGTTGTAAACTAGGAGGGACCATGAGTCTACATCCAACCATGTAAATATTTGTGCACATTAATAGATTTGGTACCTAGTCACATTTTCTTTTGTATATCCTTATACATAGCCCAGTGTGGGTGAACCTAGTATAACGGGTGTGTATCATGAATTAATTCATTTTTACACATATATTTCTATGGAAAATGGATAAAAATCATTTTTTTAGTGAAGAAACAAGATCTGAATGGGTAGTAATTTTAAGATGTCATATCAAAATTCACCCTACCCCCTATAGTATTTAACTTGGTTGTGATAAAAATTGGTATCAAAGGGTAATTTTAATATTAGTGTCTCTATCTAAAGGGTTTCAATGGATGTTTTAAATCATAAAAGAATTCCAAAATTTGGTGGAAATATATTTCCATTATTGAAGAATTAGATTCCGAACGACTTATGATCTTTAGGAATGGATGTCTTAACAGAAGTGATGTATGGCATTTATGTTATTGTAGAAAGTGGTTCTTTATCAGTAGATAGTTGAAGGGTATTAGATACTGATTCTAAAGGAATAAATTCATTAGGTGGATCCCTATCCAATTCAATATATACAAAATAAATTTCATGTAATTCGTCAAATGGTATGTTGGGGAAGTTGGTAAATATTTATAAGGGACCCTCAAAAGTTGAAGAACAAATCATTCGGGTTATATGGACCATGTATAAGGATTTGAGAATTCACCCCAATGAGTTTATATATTCATTATTTAATAAGTTGAATTTTGTCATGGAAGACATGTGTGGTCTTGAAGGATTACATGAAGATATAAAGATTGTTAATCACATCATGATAAGGCTTCTGCCTCAATTTAATCTGAATGTATGTACTATAAGATAAGGATACAAATGTTATGACACTAGATAGCTTACTCAGTACTCTTGGCACATATGATTTGAGAAAGTAATATATTGAATCTATGAGAAATGGTAATTCCAAAGAGGTGGAATTCAAGGCTGTGAAAAATATCACCATTGAGTCCATGTTATTCATCACCTCAAATCTAAAAATAGGAAAAGGAAATTCAAGGGGAAACTCTAAATGGATTGATTTTTATGTGGAGTGGTTGGAAATATTACATCAACGTTCCCTAATAATTTTTAAGATAATGATGAAGATGAAGTAAAAATTACCATGAATAAATTTCCCACCTATGTGAAGGGTAAGAAATATTTTAAGAGAATCATATTCAAAAAAAAGATTCTTATTTCATATGAAAATGAATGTTCGAAAGAATTTGAGGTTGAAGATATGGATAAATATATATCTCATGGAGAAAATGCTATGGTGGAAGTTGTTGGTAGCTCCTAGATATGGGAATAAAGTGAAAATTATAAAGAATAAGTTGAATATAGTGTTGACCTTCAGGATGAATTATAAGTTTCAATTGAATATATAGATGTTTAGAGAGCCAAAACAGAGAAATCCAATAGAGTGTTCCATGATATCTAACTTCATATGTTGAAAAAGAAATAATACAAGTATGAGATGATGGAAGAAATTGAAAAACTTAATTATTTAACTTTATGGTACATAAAAAATTTGTTCAGTACAAAATCAATGTAGAATAATAGAAAGGGGTGATTGATGGCCTTACAATCTTAGAAAAAGATAATGTCAAATATATAGAAGAACATAAAGATGATGTTATCAATCTATGAAGAAAATTATATTATCAAGACTGAATCTTGACTCCTGGTATGAAATTAGGAATGAAAATTACTTTAGTGATATAAAGATACAATTGTTTCATAGAGGTCAATAAAAATAGAAGCAACGATCAAATTCTAGTGATAATACTGGTATGGGGCTTGAACAAAAATTGAAAGATATGGTGATTGCTGTCAAACTATAAGCACCCACTTTGAGGTTGAAATTTTATTTGGGTACAAATTAGAATTAGGAGACTCATAATACCCAAGTAGGAATCAGTCCTGTAATAATCTACAAGAATACACATAATATCATGTGTTATTTCTATGTAAATATGGGACATTGTCAAAATTTATGTTCCATAGTCAAAAGGTATTTAATGGAACAAGGAAAAAAAGGAGGCCACATAAAGATCAATATTCAGAGAATTAATTTAATTTTCACTGATTCTTATGAAAATAATTTGGAGACACAATACATATTTCTCATTAACAATGTGAAGGAATGTGTTGAAGAAAAACTAAATTGGCCATAAGAAGAAACTCAATGAATCCTTAGTTGAGATGAAAAAAAGAAAAATTTATTTTCATCGTTATAATAGGCATTAATTCTTTCAATAATCGGTATTAATTCATTTAAATGGATCCAAAATAATATATATGACTACTATGTGGTTGAAGATATTTCCCTTACAACATCATATCATTCTGGTGTATGGATCCTTAACAGTGGATGCACATACCATATAATGGGAAATAAGGATCTTGTTATTTGAATAAAATATGAAAAGGTGGTTGTTGTCAAATTTATAAATTACGAAGACCTAAATATTATTTGCTCAATAAAATCCAAATTTGAGGGAAAATATGTGAGATATGATGCTATCTTGGTTTTTAAAATACTCAGACCCAACTTACTAAGTGTTAGTCAACTATGTGACCCAAGTCATTCTATAATATTTACTAAGAATTTGTGTATAATTAAGGGATAATATGGTAGATTTTTTTATAGGGAATGTAAACGAAGGGGAATCTATGCCATGAAATTTGAGAAGAATATATTTTCTTTCTATCCTGAGAGTAAGAAAATAGGTTATGGTATAAACAGATTTCTCATCTATGCTAACCATCCCTAGAATATCTTGTAAAATGTGACATAAAACAAGATCTCCCCAAGCTATCACGTGATCTTACTCACATGTGTGATCCTTATAAAAAATTTAATATTATTAGAAATATGTAGAAGGAAGAGAAAAAAACATTCAATAAGAGTACTTGAATTGGTTCTTGTATATGTGTGTGGACCTATTTCACTAAGAGTCATTGATGGAAATAGGTTTTGTGTTCTTTTATGTAATGATTTTAGTAGTATTTCATGGTTATTTTTTCTTTCCCACAAGCCCGATGTGCTTAGTTACATTAAAACTATCAAAGGCAATCTGAAAAAATTCTAGAATAAAATATTCTAAAGTTTCATAATAATAATGGTATGTAATTCATAGACATAAAAGTGGACGATTATGTTGGGAAACACAGGCTAATGAATAAATATGCAACTATGAGAAATCCTCAAAAAATTGGAGTGGTTGAGTGAATAAATCAAATCATAAAAAAATGTACATAATAATTTTTATTGAAAAGGATCTACCAAATAAATTATGGAAAGAAGTAGTCTTAACATCGGTATGCATATCCAGCTGGTGTCTGTTGTGTCTGATTGAAGAATATACTCTATATGATATGTGTTATGGAAAAAATAAAAAATTATTATACTTTTGAATTATTGGATGTAAAACACATTTATGATACTTTTGTTTAACAAATTTTGTATTTTTTGACAACTAACATTGTTGTTGAATAATTTTTTTGATATTCAGCAAAATAATGTTATTGGTTTTTGGAAGTTTTTCTTTATCATAAAAAGAGAAAGATTTAATTTGTTGAGTTAGAAAGAAAGAAGTTGTTGAAAATAGAAGTTCCTCTATTAAGAAGTCTTTTTTCTTGCTAAAGAGGTTTTAAATGAGATGTGGATGAATATTGAGAAGTCAGAAATATGAAGTTTTTCAAATTTTATATATTAAATTATATGTTGTTTTCTGATCAAGAGGTTCTCAGAAATCATGAAAACATTCATGATAAAATATTTTGAAGAAATGGTGGAGATGTTTGAGAAAATCAGACTCACTAAAAAGAATTAGAAAATTGGATCCAGTATTATTGTTTGGAAAAACGAATCAAATATTCTTCACAAATCAGAACCAGTTTTCTGGGAAAAAATGAATGAAGGATTCTATGAAAATCGAATCTAGTTGTTGAGAAAAATTAGAACCAATATTCTGTGACAATCCAAACTAGTTTTCTGAGAAAAATATAAACCAATATTTTGTGAAAATATGAACCAGTTTTTTAAGAAAAATTAGAACCGAGATTCATAAAAAATTGGATCCAGTTATCTGAAAAAAAAAATAATAACCATGATTCTGAGAAAATCAGAATAACCTTTTTGATAAAAATCGGAACCAATATCCGGAGAAAATTGGAAGCAGTTTTTTGAGAAAAACCAAAATCAAGATTCTGATAAAATCATAAAAAAATTATTTGTTAAATTGAAACCATTATTGAAAGAAAATCGGAACCAGTTTTTGAAGAAAAATCGGAACCAATATCCTTAGATAATAGAAACTAGTTTTCTAAGAAATATTGAAACCATGGTTCTAAGAAAATCAGAACTGGTTTTTTGAGAAAAATCAGAACAAATATTCCATGAAAATAAAAACTTGTTTTATATGAAACATCAAAACTAATATTATGAGAAAATCGGAACCAATTATCTGGGAAAAATCAAAACTGAGATTCTGAGAAAATCCAAACTATTTTTCGATGAAAATTGTAACCAACATTATAAGAAAACTAGTACCATGATCCATATTTTTCATACTCATATAATGGTAACCCAAATACAAAATTATTATATTTAGAAAATCAAACACAAGATCCATCTTTATCATACTTATAATGATATAAAGAGTTGATGAAGTCAAACATGAATTTAAATTTTTCATAAATATCAGAGAAATTTAATCATGTTTAAAGAAGTCAATGATATAATATTTAATGAGAATTTTTTTTGGAGAGTTTAAGATTTTAGGTAGCGGGACTATTTTCAAGTTTCCCACCTTTTTTTCAATTTTCCTATAAATACATTCTCAGAAAAAAATTTCATTTGAAACTTTTACACTTGCACAAAAGGTGGAGAAATAGAGAATTCAAAGTAAAATGGTCCTACTAGAATGAATAATATTTTTATTGAGTTTTCGAGAAAATTAAATTTTGATCCATCCTTACTGTACTAAGAAGAATGGACTCAACCAAATCATTTTGAGGATTTAGACTAAGCATTTTGTGGAGAAGATTCAACAATGTTTTTATTCATTAGTTTGGATCAATTCTTTTATAATGAAACTATATAAACTAACAGAATTTAGTATAATATTTTATATTGGGAGGTAGAATTTTTCTAATAGGATATAACACAAGTGTTTATTCACTTCTTCATAATAATGTAATTCCATAGACCTACAGGAGTGGATTTAGAAAGGATGTAGGTTCTCACCCTGAGGTCGAACATTGAAAATCTTGTCTTTTTTACTTTCCTTCATACCATTAAAATAATGAGTATTTACTAAAGTCTTATAAGGATATAAATATTAATAGGTTGTAGAAGTTATGTTTCAAAAAGTTTTGAAACATAAAAAAAGTGAACAACTAATTCACCCCCACCCCCTTCTCAGTTGTTATTAAATCCTTCGTACATCAATTGGTATTAGAGGGAAGGTTCCCATGTTGATTACTTATCATGGATAATATAAATTTTTAAAACCATAGATGAATACCTACATTTGGAGGAATAAATTATTATGGATTGAAAAAATAGGATGATTACCTATCTCTTATCTCTTGGTATGGAATTTTTTGATGTTTCTGTTATTGGTTTTCCACTTATTAAGAAAGATGCTCCTATGGAATTATCAAATATGATATATTTATTCCCATATTAGAAAATTTTTTCAGAAGGTGATGGGTCTCAAAACATCAAAAATTATGTTGGACATGCTGGAAAGTGTTTTTGAAGGGAATACTAATGTCAAGGGAGAAAATGTACAAATCTGGAATAGTAAGTATAAAGGAATCTGAATGAGGGATGAAGAAATATTTAACATAGGATTCAAAGATTTCCAAGATGATTCTATAATTTTGAAAAAACTTCTGAGAAACATTCTAGATAGGTTTGATTGTAAAAAATTTTATTTAGAAGATAATGATTATTTATCTCTTGATAAATTGCATAACATTATTATTGCTTATAAGACAAGGAAATCCCCACTATTTAAAAAAAGATGAAAGGTGAAATGGATTATGAATATTTGATCATAATGAAAATAAATGATATTGAAGAACTAGATCCTTCTTGAATTCGAAGATAAATAGATTGATGATTTGAATGAAAAAAATAAAGTCTCTTATATCCAAGAAATATCAAAGAGGAAGAGGTAAGTAATGAGGTAAAATTCCTCACCAATTTTTTGAGTGTGGTGGAACCATTTACTTTTCTATGAATTTTCCCACGATAAAATTTGGATAATATTTAGGTGATTACAATTAAAAACCTCGATAAAAGGAGTGGAACAAAAATAATAATGGAGAAAAGTCTTCCAATAGATTCAAGAAGAAGTTTACTGGAAACAAAATAAGAATGTTAAGTTATAAAGTTGAATAACACTCAACTGAGAAAAATTCATCTTAATTTGAATGTTTTAAAAAAATCTGATCCTATATTGAAAATTTTGGGGAAAAAAGATTCCTCAAATAGTGAAGAAGGTGGTGAAAAATATTATAGATATTTTCATCTCAGAACCGAACTTGTTGAATGCCTTGATCAAATCAAAACTGTAAGCTATGAAATTATTGTAATGAAGAATTATCATGAATAAGTTTTTTATGGGAGAAAACATTTCATTAAGAAATATTATTAAGACATTCCGGATATTTTATGTTACAATCATAGAATTTCTAAACAAGGAAAGATGATTGAAGATCTTATCAAGAAGATGGAAGTTAAAGAAGAAGAGGTTAACAAGTTTCAATAAAATATTATTTAGTTCTAAAGTACTTTCAGTTAGATGAATGCAAATCTCAACAATCCTTCAGAATTAAATGTTGAGACTTATAATGTTACTAAGAAGGCTCAATATGAAAATCAGGTGAAATTAGCTATTACGAGAAATAATGTTTCATCTGATTCTTTAAACATTTCAGGTTTTGAAAAATGAATTAAGAAAGAATGGGTGAATAAAGGATGTGAAAAACTTTTCATTTCCAAAAAAGTAGAAAAATCAATCAAAAAAATATGGTCCACATCTAGAGCATGTTATAGCTGAAAGAAGTTACCAACCTCAACAATATTTCTAGAAGGAAAGACATTTATTGAATAGAAAATCCAGATTTTATGGCTATTGAAGGTCTTGTGGAATCTATGGACATCGAGAAAATAATTTTTGGCACAACTTATCTTTACCTAGAAGTTGGTTTGAGAAAAATTGAAGAAATAGTGAAAGAATAATGAGTATCTTTCCTAACTTATAAGAAGTTGGAAATATGAACTTTCAAGATGTTCTAAACATTCCAACAAAGTATTTATTTGAATGTATGGAAGAATTTTTTGGAATATGTGATGAGTCTAGTCATCATGTAAAATGATGTATGAAACTTCTTCTAGAACAAGTTTCTTATGATAGAAAATAAAATTAAGTTGAAAAGAATACAGTTGAGGAATGAGTTTGGGTTGTTGAGACATATTTGAAAGAAATTAAGATGAACAAACCATAGATACTTTATGGTGGGTTTTCATCAAATGTGATAGGTGATATAAAAACCTTGAAACATATTGAAAGTCATGATGTAGGAGTAGTTACTTTGAGAAATGATAGTTCCTTAAAAATCAGAAGAATCAGAATGATAGAGATTGAAGTAGAGGAATTGAAATGTAGGGAGTTTTTACTTGTTTATAGGATAAAACATAACTTACGTACTATAAGTCAACATTTTGATAATAGAAAAAAAGTAATATTTAGAAATAATTATTGTATCATCAAAAGTTTGAAATATGGAAAATTTGTTACAAAAGGAGAAAGAACCAATGGGAATATCTTTAAAATTGGAGAATTCAATAACTCTAGTTACTTGAGTTCTGAGGATAAAAACATGTTGTGTCACCGAAGACTAGGCCACCATGGGCATGAAAACACAAATAATTCTAGAATTGAAAATAAGGGATGAAATTTTTTGTATCACTTTCCAGAAAGGAAAGACAACTAAAAAAGTAATAAAAGAGTTGAGATTCAATCTACTAGATAACTTTAACTTATTCTTTCAGAATTATTTTACTGATGAGGCATCAATCAACAAAAAGAGACTTATATATTATCACTTTTATTGATGATTTCAATTATATGAGAAATATCATGTTCATGATGCACAAGTTAGAGGCTATTGAAAAGTTCAACTTTATTAGAAAATATGTTGAGAATGAATTGGGGGTTTACATCAATAAGTTGACAATAGATAACGGTACTGAATTCAAAAAAAATGATTTTGAAGCTTATCTAAGAAAACATGATATAAAACATAGGTATAGTTCTCTTTATACTCAAACAAAATGGAGTATCAGAAATAATGAACAGAATCTTGGAAAAAATAAGAAGTAGTTTGTTAGAAGAATATGAAATTTCTGAATTATTTTGGAGTAAAGTTGTTAGTACTATTGTATATGTTCAAAATATAGGCCTGTTGAGACGAAAAACCAACATGAATCCTTATGAAATTTGGTATAAAAAATCATTGAAATACTTCAATGTTTTTGGAAATCCATGTTTTCTCAAGGTCAAAAATATATATTTGGTAAAGTTTCATGAGAAAGCTGACGAAGGAACTTTAATGGTATATTCACAAAATATAAGATGTTAAAAATGTTGGAACAAAAATTTTAAAATTTGGTGGACTCATATGATGTGAAGGTAATTGAAAATCAATGTTCCCTACCAAATATTATTGAAAATGTTGAGGAGGAAAAATTGTAAATTTCCAAAAATGGTGAATGTAATTCAAAAAATTATTGTCAAGATTCAGAAGAATCGTGTGATTAGAAAATTATAGCTGGAAAAGAAACATTAAAATTTCCTACCTTATAAAAACATGTTGAATCTAAAAACATTATTGGGTATCAGAAAACTCTTGTTCACACAAGAAGTAAGTTTATATTAGGATATCAAACATCAATTATCACATAAGATAAATCAGAATCAGTTTCAAAGGCTATTCAACATATAGAATGGGTGGAAGCTATTAATGAATAGATGGATCAGATTAATAAGAATGAATAATAGAAACTTTTTCCAAGGCTAGAAAATAAAAATTTTCTCATAATCAACTAGGTTTATATAAATAAATTGAATGATCATGGATAAGTTTCAAGAAACAAATCACGACTTGTTTTTAAAGGATATGAATAGATAGAAGGTGCAGATTTTGATGAAACATTTTCCCCTATTGTAATGATAGAAATTATTTGAATGTTTCTTGAAGTTTATGCTCATCAGAATTACAATGTTTATCAGATTAATGTAATGTCAGCTCTCATCAATGGTGAGATTGAGAAAGATGTTTACATTGAACAACCTTGTGGGTTTCTTCTTAATGAGGATGAAAACAAAGCCTTTAAATTGATGAAATATTTGAATAGGATGAAACAAGATCCTCATGCATGGTTTTCAATGCATGACAATTGTTTAAGAATGATTAAATTTTCTAAAGGAAAAGTTGATACAATCTTGTATGTGATGTATTTTGACTTTACAACATTAATTGTAATTGTTTATGTGTATGATATATTTTTTTCTGGAATGAAGAAAATGTTTGTGAAGAGTTCACTCAAGAAATAAAGGAGAATTATGAAATTTCAATGTTGTGAGAATTAACTTTATCCCTTGGATTACAAGTTCAACCAAAGGTAAAATATATTTTCTTATCTCATAAAATGTATACTGGGGAATTTTTAATGAAATTTGTGTTGGATGAATCCAAATAAGTTTAAACTCATAATTTAGTGATTAGAAAATTGATTAAAAATGAATCCAGAATAAGTGTTAATTAGAATGAATTTCAAAAGCTGATACGAAGCCTTATTTACATTAAAGATTCAAGGCCTACTGTTGTTTATGCTATGACTTTATGTTCCAGGTATCAAATTAATCCAAAAGATTCACATATGTAGGTAGAAAATAGGATTCTGATATATGTTAAAGGAATAAATTCACATGGTTTGTTATACAAAAGAATTTTGAGTTGTGGTTTCTTGGAGATACTGATTTCATTTGGGCTAGAGATTGTAATAATAGAATGTCAACCTCATGGGGAACATTTTTTTGGGTGAATGTTGAGTGAGTTGGAACATTATGAAATAAATTTCAGTAACATTGAGCACAGAAGAATCTGAATATGTTGCATCTACTAAATATTAAACTCAAATGTTGTGGATAAAAGTTTAGTTATTATATTTGAATGTAATAGTTTCTAAACCATTGAAGATAAATTATTATATTCATAGTTCAATTGATATTTACAAGAATCATATCCAAAATTCAAGATCAAAACACATTGATATAAAATTTCTCTTTATAACTGACAATGTTTCTACTGGAGTTGTTTTACTGGAATACATTTCAACATTGTATTAGATTGCTGACATCTTTAATAAAGTAATTTCAAAGGAATGTATTGTTGAATTGAGGCGACAAAATCAAGTTCATCCTCCTCCCATTCCATCTTAAACCTCAATTGGAATAACCCCCACCATGCTTTGGATTATTTTTACAAAGGAGGAGAGTAAGTAATAACATTGTACTTTGTAAGAAGTTTTTAAATAGATTTCTTTTCAAAATATTATTTTATGGTTATAATATAATAAGGGATAGAAAAATAAATTTGTTAAAGGGTAATATAATATTGAGAGAAAAATAAAAGATATAAAGTAATATATAAGATTGAGATAAAAAGAAAAGAGAGGGGGACTAATCATTACAAAACTGAACAATTGTCTTATCACCAAGGGATGTAATTCCATCAAGAAGATTACTTTAGCCAGTCGTGTGTTGTCAGGACACTATATTTTTTTGAGAAAGGAAATTTTTTTATCAATAAAAAAAGCGTGAGTTGTTTAAAAATGTTGAGTTGTAAAAAAATTACGAGAGTCCAAAAATTTGTTAACAAAGTTTTCAACAAATCCAAAGGGGAATATTGAAGAACCTTTCTGATGTTTTTTAAAGAGGTTTTGTATTTTTAAATAACTAAAACGATTTTTAACAATAATTTTGATATTCAATAATATAAATTTATTGGTTTCTGTAATTTTTTCATCCATAATCAGAGAAATGAATGATGTTTTTGATTTAGAAAGAAATAAGTTTTTGAAGATGGAAGTTTCTCAGAAAAATAAGTCTTTATTTTTTGATGAGGAATTTTAAAAGAGGATGTGGATGAAAATATTGAAGTCATAAGTTAAAAAAATCATACTTTCTAAACTAAATCAGATGATTCATTCATGATCATGAAGTTCTCACAAATCCCAAAAACATTCATCATAAAAGATTTTGAAGAAATGTTTGAGATGTTTGAGGAAATTAGAATCACTAAAAGGAAAAAAAATAGGATCCAGTATTAATGTTCTGAAAATACGATCTAGTATATTGAAAAAATCAGAACCAATATTTTGAAAAAATAATTACCATGTTTCGATGAAAATCAAAAGAAATTTTCTGAGAAAAATCAAAACCATGATTCTGAGAAAATTAAAACCTATTTTCTGAGAAAAATCAGAACTATGATTCTGACCAAATCAGAACTAGTTTTCTAAGGAAATTAGAGCAAATATTCAGAGAAAATAAAAACCAAATTTTTGAGGAAAATCAGAACCAAGATTCTCAAAAAATCTAAAACTGTTTATTGAGAAAAATCAGAACCCGAATTTTGAGAAAATCAGAACCATTTTTATGAGAAAAATCAGAACAATGATTCGGAGAAAATCAAAACCAATTTTATAATAAAATCACAACCAAGATTCTGAGAAAATCAGAACTAGATTTTTGATAAAAAATAGAACCATGATACTGTGCAAATGGGAACCAGTTTATATAGAAAAATTGGAACCAAGATTATGAACAAATTTGAACCATGATTCTGAGAAAATCAGAAATCATTTTCTATGCAAAATTGGAACCCTGATTCTGAGAAAATCAGAACCATTTTTCTGAGAAAAATTAGAACCATGATTTTGAGAAAATAAGAATCATTTTTCTAAGAAAAATCGGAACCAAGATTCAAAGCTATTTGGAAACACTTTTATGAGAAAATCAGAACTTACATTATGAGAAAATAAGAACCAATATCTAGCTTTATCATAATTAGAAAATCATAACAAAATCTAACTTTATCAAACTCAAAATATCATACCCACGATCAAACATTATTGTACTATGAAATATATGAATAATTGAATAATTCAAACAAGAATTTAAAATTTTCATAAATATTAGTGAAATCTTAATAGGTTTAAAGAATTCAATGATTGAAGATTAAATGAAAAATATTTTTATAGAGTTTTAGATTTTAGGAAGTGGGAAACTGTTAATATTTTCCACCATTGTCATTCAAGTTTCCTATAAATTCTTTCTTAGAATATTCTATCATGTGTAAAGTTTACATATGATCAAAAGTAGGAGCACTAGATAATAAAAAGTAAAAAGTACACACCATATTAAACAAGATTTGTATTTATTATATGAGCATATAAAAATCAGAACCATCATTAGTACACTGAGAATATTGGACTCATCCAAATTAGACTAAGGATTTGGAATGAGCATTTTGTAGATTAGATTCAACAATGTTTTCATTGTTTTGTTTGCTTCAATTGCTTTATAAGAAAACATTATAAAATGATGTGAGTCAGTATAATCATTCCAATAACGATATAAAAGGTGTATCATGGGATTTGGCACAAGTTTTATTCACTTCTTTATAATAGTGGATTTCCATAGACAGACGAGAGTGGCTATGGAAAGGATGGAGGTTCTCAACCTGAGGCTGAACCTTGTAAATCTTGTGTGCTTTTCATTATTTCCTTCCTTTTCATGAATGAGTATTTACTAAAGGTTGATATGGATATAAATCTTAATAGGTTGCATGGGTTAAGCTTCTATAATTTTTTGAAACATATAAAAAGTGAACAGTCGATTCAACCCCCCCCCCCACTTAGTTGTTATTTGATCCTTAGAACTTCAGAAGTAATTTGTTTTCTCTAAATAAGGAGAAACATGATAAATTTAAATCATATAGAGATGAAGGGAAATTCCTTGGATATTTAAAAAAACTAAAATAATATTAATGGTTGAAAAAGTGGCTGGGAAAAGTAGTTTAAATAAATGATGTCAATATTGTAGATAATAAAGAGAATATCCAACAATATAATGGATAGTTACAATATGAAACTGATGATGAGGTAAGAAACTAGGGTGGTAAAAACTAGAATATACTGATTCAAAATAATATAATAATGATGATTAGTGCGAATTTAAATACGTACCTTCACGGAAGTTGAGGATTCGAGAAAACATTGATAAGAAAAATGTCATTGGTGGTCAGGCAGTGCTAGTTCAAACATAGATAATAAAGTATTTACAATTGACGACTTTCCTATCCCTAGTAGATCCTAAATGTTTTCAAGAATCTGTTGAATGTAGGAACTATTTTGGCATATAATTGAAAAACTTGATCAAATTGAGAAGAATCATACATGGAAGATTGTTTGAATTCTAATATATAATAAAGTAATAGTCACCCAATGGGTCAATTGAAAAAGGTGGATGCAGATGAGATAATGATTCAATGAAATTCAGGAATAGTGTTCAATGGATACTACAACATAAAGGGATTCAATGCTGATGATACAATTACACCTATTTCAAGGCTTAAAACTATTTTCATATTATTCGCCATAAGAGTGCCAAGGAAACTCAATGTTTTTCAAATGGATGTCAATTCATCATTTCTGAATGATGTTATATAAGAAGAAGTGTATATCGAGAATCATGATGGTTTTCACATTCATAAAGATGAGAATATATTTTTTTCATCTAAGGAAGGTGTTATATGGATTAAATTAACTACTGAGATCATGGTAATCAAAAGTATGATCAATTTATGAAGAAGCTCAGTTTTCAGTGTGGTAGAGTTGATTCTAATCACTATATCAACAATTACAGTAATCAAAAGATAATGGTACTAGTTTATGTCAAATCCATAATATTTGGTGGATCAGATAAATAATAGTGAAAACATTTCAAATAATTCATGAAAAGTGAGTTTTAAATTTCAATGAGTGGTAAACCATTGTTTTTTCATAGTTTATAGGTGACATAAAGAAGTAATTGAACATTCATTCCTATGAGTAAATATTCAAAGGTGGTTTTTAGATGATTTGGAATTGATAATATATGGATATGATGCAACTTTTGGCTACTTTAATGAAACTGTCATGGGATAATGAAAGAAACGTGGTTAATTTCACCGAATATAAGCAGATCATTAGCAGTTTATTATATATTACAGCGACAAGACATGCTATTTTTTTCACAAGACAAGTATTATGGTTTTAAATTAATACCATGTATATCCACTTTCATGCAATGGGAAGAGTAAATAATTATATTAAGGGCACAATGGATTTTAAAATTTTTATAATGGAATGTCTCAATAAGAGTTACTATGATATATAGATATAAATTGGTCCAGATCTGTAGATGATAGAAAACCAATATCGGGTGGTTAATTCTATCATGGTGGATTATTTATTTATTAGCGAAGTAAGAAGTAGGATTAAATTTCGTTTAGAATCATAAAATATAAATATGTTGGGACTACTCAAGCATTCCTTTATATATTATTCCTAAAAAAACATCTTTATTATATGAGATTTGACGTAAATTATTCAATAATAATAAATTTAGAAAATTCAAGTTCTTTAAATATCTGAAATAAATATCATTCCATCACTCACAGTTTAAGTAAATTGAAATCATGTTTCATTTTATTAGGGAGAACGTAGATCGTGGTTTTGTGAAGTTGGATTATATTACAAAAAAACTAGAGGTTGTAGACATTCTAATAAAGGACTTACCAAAAATGGAATTTGAGAGACATTGACTTGCTATTGAATTTCATTTGACTCCCCATATATAAAATGTTGGTATGTGGGCCCCCTATCACAAAGGTATGATGTTTTTTCACAAAATGTTTTGAACCGTGTTTTTAACTTGTTGTATACCATAAAATAGTGACCTTTTGTTTATTGGAAAAAGGGGTTGAAGTTGTGTTTATAAAAGGGGGAGAAAGTGTATTAATCAATCTAGGGGTGAAGCTGATAGGGTGTGTTTTGAAGTAGGGGGTTTTAAATTTAAAGATGTTGAATCAGTAAATTGAATGAAAATAAATCATGATAGAAGTCCATGATGTTAGCAGTTTATAATATATCCACAAAGAGTGGTGTATTATTGATCTCTACATGCGACTTTACAATTGGTATCAAGAATGATGTGAATCATTGATAAGCATTGCATGCTACAATGGTTTATCATGTTGATCATGGCTCATGTGGGCTTAGAGTTTGTGTTGGGTAAATCTTTGATCACTATCAGGAATCTCAAGAAGTGAATTTTTTTAAAAGATAGAAAATGTTTTAATATGGCAACAATGAGTGAATAGTTTTCAAATACCCAAATGGGGAGATTTTTGGACAAAAATCCCTCAAGGTAACTTTGTAGTGTTTTTGGGTTCATTGTGTTTGTTTACAGAGTACATTGATTGGATTATTTGTAATGTTACAACGTGATTTATGACTATGTATGTTAAAAAAGCCTCAAGATAGAGGATTTTATTTTTTAGTAGTGGTTCAGAATGTTGTATGGACAAAGTGGCATCATTTCCCAATGTTTTCAAATTTTTTGAGTCCAAAATCCAAATGATGGAAAATTTTGTTTTTGGAAAAGGAAATATTTTCACATAAATGTAATAATATGTCTTCAATGGTGAAGTTAATTTGAAATTTTTTTGTGAAACTAAATATTTAGGATCTTCCCATCCCTATAAAGAAAATGGGTAGTGTTTATTGAAGGTTCAAAAACTATGTGAAATTCAGTGTTGGGTGACATAAAAAGAGTTGTACATGGACTTGAAATATAGATGGTGTTGTGTGGAAAATGTGACATAAAAAACTAATGTAAATTTCTTAGAGGATTTGCATGCATAGGGGAAGGTGCACAAGAAAGTTGTGTACACGGTCATCCATGTCTACAAATATGTGGTTTCCCCTATCATTTAATAATTTCAACTCTTTGAGAATATCAGGGATCTGAAGTGTGTATGATTTGTGCAAAACTATCTTTTACACACAAGAACAACTTAGATATCAATTTTTTCATATAATAGTGTCTTTTTCTATGTGAAAAAAATGGGAGTTCCAGGACATCGTGTGGAAGTTGGGAGTTCCATTACATTTCATGTAAGTTTGGAGTTCTTCAAAAAAACATAATTTTTTTTTGTAATATGGTAATGTTTTGTGTATGGAATGAAAAGGATGAATGAATGAAAACTTCTATGTAACTATCTGGATTATCATAGAAAATATTTGGGAAATGGTATTCATTAAGTAGACGAATGTGAAACATAATAATGCATTAAATTAAGGGTAAAACATATTGTTTCAAGTGATCAAAGAAGAATATTTTTAAAGAGAAGTGAGAACATTAAAGTTGATATAGTAAGGAGTATTCGAATTGTAGTTGGTCATAAACTAAGAGAGATAGTGATTATTCTCCAAACCTTGTATACAGTTGTACACATTAGTTGATTTAGAACATAGGTACATTTTCTTTGTATTCTTCTTAGACGCAACCTAGTGCAGGCAAACCATGTAAAATTGTTGTTTCTCTTGCATGCTTTCATTATGCTCATATATTTCTACGAGAAATGAAGAGAAAATAGTTTTTTCAACAAAAAAACAAGATCTGAAGGGGGGTAGTTTTAATATATCATAATAACATTCACCCCAAGGTTATTTAACCAAGATGGGCTAACAAAATACTAGCCTTGGTATTATATCCATGCTCAATAACTGAAAAAATACACAAAATTTCCGTTAGAATCAAGTGATATATTCACACTGTGTAAAATTTATTTTAGACTCACATGAAATTATAATGAAATGTTTGATACAATGATCATTCAGATTGAGGGTGGTTTTGGGTAGTGGGTTTCTACTTAACTATAGTGTGAAATATCACATTCCCTGTACTCTAATCCATCAAACCACTTAAGAATATATGAACTTTTATCTTACTAAATTTAATGTGGAGACATAAAATTATACTGTGTAATGTAATGAATTTCTTAAACATAGTATGGATTGAAAATTTAAATGAATGAAATAATTAATAGTCATAAGATTCATTGAGCATGTATATGATAGATACTATTGAATTACTATGAGTATAGTCATGTAAAGTGTGTGTATAACATATATAATGTTAATAGTGAGATTTAATATAAAATATTATATAAAATATTTTTCTGTTAAATTCCATCTAATAAAAATCAAATTCATCAAGACCTTCATGGATTAAATAGATGGTTCATTATTATCTATGAATCAATGATTTATCTTGTGTTAGTTGAAATGGGTGATGGTTTTCTTAATGTGAATGTTGTGTGATACATTAATATGTTACCCAATTGAATTGGTCCCTAGAGGCATTGGGTTTAGTATATTCATGATATGAATTGAAAAGGATATTATTAACTCTATAATCCAAGGGTTATATTAGATATAATTTATAATAGTTGTATATTTAAATAGACATGATTTAAAATATGAACTTATCATAGTTAAGACATTATGAAATATGGATCTTACGCTACTAAATGTTTTAATATTCTTATAATAAATTTATTAGATGTACATTCAATATAATAATGTATTGAATAAAAACATACATGGAATAATAAAACAAATATTTTGTTGTATATATTCATGGAATCAAACAGAAACTCAAACCTATCATTGTGATCCATCCTTGTGAAGGAAAAATTTAATGGTAATAATTTCATTTACTATAATATTAATTTGAGTGTTTTTTAAATAAGAGGAGAAATTATACATTCTATATAAAACCCACACTATGTGATAAATTCTTTTTTACCTCATAAATGGTGAAAATTATTATGAAAATTATCAGAAGAAATGATACGGAAAAAGTTGTCTTGTGTTATTGACAATCATTTACATAATTCGAAATACATATGAAGACAAGGAAAAACTCAATGTGATTTAATAGATTATGAACAAAAATAAATACTTAAAGTTATGAATAATTATATGTTATAGATAACAATATCACTAACATATAATAATGGGTACTAGAAAAAGGTTGGGTATCATATATTTATGGAAATTCATATATGGTCAAATAATAGAGAAAATTTATTAAGGAATATATAGACCTATGATTAGGGAATAGAGAAAGAGTAATTTCATTATCTGTAGGAATAATGAATCTAATTCTTCCATGTGTATTTTCATAATTTTTGAAATATAGTTATCATTTACCATCAATAAAAATGAATTATAGTTTTTTATACTAGCTAGATAATGTAGGTTTTTCTTTTGAAATAAAGTAAAATTTTTGTTTCATTTATTTAAATAAAACTTTGTATGGTTATTTTTATCAGGTTTAATAAATTATATAAATATGATCTTGATACTATTATATAATGTGAATAATAATAAAAAGTATAAAACTTAATTATTTTAATTCTACCTATATTTAGAATTTTGATTTGTTTATATAAATTATAATTCTATCTAATAGCCCTATAATGATGGAGTACTGGATAAAAAGGATTTTGAATATTTTTATGTGTGTGGATATTGAATACTTAGTAGAATTATAAAACATTTCTTTTAAGGGTAAAGGGTAAACTATTAATGATTTATTAGAACTCATATTTACAGAAATAGGTGATCTTATAAGTAAAGTATCTCAATTTATATTTTAGCACACTATTACCTTTATTGGTGAATTCAGCTGGTATGGATCTTTATATCATATTAAAAAGATATCAATAATACATATTTTTCAGTGTTTTCTAAAATTAATTTCAAATTCCAATTGGAATGTTTATTAAAATTCATTAATTTGGTTGAGATGGAGAATCTTGAGACAAGGATTTTTAACTACCTATATATTGTAATATGTTATCACAACTCATTCCACCTGATACACCATTGTAAAATTGTGTATCTAAAAGGATAAATTGAACTTTTTTATACATAGTTTTGTTAATTTCGAGTCATGTTGACCTTATTATTTCTTTTTAGGGTTATTAACTAGAAACTACATTTATTAGGATGAACCATGTTCCAAAATAGTCTATTTAGAAGTTACCACATGAGATATAGAGTAGGAAGAATATTAATTTTTATTTCATTAAGATATGTGTTTAAGAGGAATATTTATAGCATATTACATCAAGTAAACCTAAATATAAAATAGATAAATAACTATCTATAGGTTATCCAAAAATGATATTTGGTTATTATTTTGATCATTCAGTAAAGATCAAAGTGTTTATAGATAGGGATATTTTTTCTTAAAAACGTAATTTATTTCCAAAAATAAATTAATGGGAGTAAATTTAATCTTAGTGATGATAAATTTTAACAAGATGATATTATTCCTGAGATTGATGAGTCAAAAACAAAAAATGTTCAGAAATTGAATTAACTCTATATGCACAAAGAATATAATGTTATGGTGTATTTTATCAATATCTTGATAGAGAAAGATTTATAATTTCTTGTGAAGTTTCTTTATCAGTCATAGAAGATGATCCAATGTCTTACTGAGTGATCATTATGAGTTATAAATCAAATAAATAGCTAAAATAAATGGTATTTGAAATGGAATACATGTACGTTAATCATGTTGAGAACCAGGTATATCCACATAAAGTAATAAAACCCATTTGTTTTAGGTTTTTTTTAAGAATATATACAAGGATAACAGTGAGTATATCTATAAAGATAACTTGATATCTATTGGTTTCATACAAATTCAAGGTATTGTCTGTAGAGAACCCTTTTCTCCAATGTATATGATCAAATTTATTAATATTCTTTTAATTATTATAGTATATTATTATTATAATATATATATATATAATGGATATAAACATTTTATAAATTTATAATAACTTAGTTTAGTATGTGTATGATAAAACATAAATTTTTTAGAGATACATGAAACGATATTAAGATTTATAAGTTATAAAGATCTATTCATGAGTTAAAAAAAGATACTTGGTGTTATAAAATTAATTTTTATGTATTTATCAAATATTTTGGAATTTATAAAAAATATATATTAACCTTTTTATATAACTAGGATAGGCAGATCATGGTTGTATTTTTGGTATTGTATATAGATGACAAGATTCTCATACAAAATTACTTCCCATTTTTATAATCAGTGAAATTTTGGATGGGAAATTTCTTCTCAATTAAATTTCATAAACAATAATTGTATATCCTAGGAGGGAATATTTATAGAGATATAACTAAATTAATTATTTTACTTATTCAAAATACATAAAATGGTCAACTGTTTCTATGGTTTAATAAGGAAAATCTTAAAAGGGTTATTTACAAACATTATATAGAAAAATTATTTCAAATGTTTTGTCATGACCAGACCCACTAGGGCCCCACTTGGGTCAGTAGTAAGCCATGTGTGACACCCTATTCTAGCTTATAATAGGATGGGAGCTATAAAAAAATCCCCAAGAAGGCATGGAAATCAATAGAAGGCTTTAGGTTGAACATCTTGTAGTCTGAAAATCCACTAAGCCAATAAGAGAATATCAATAATGTTGGATATACTTATCTAAAGAGAAAGTAAAATATGCATGTGTACCTCTTAAGATATTGGTATAATAATCGCACCACATTACACCATCTCTAATATATATTCTTATAGCTCCTAGATATCTCCAACTCTACCAAACTCCAGCACTATAGCACTAAGTTTGTATAGTGACCAATTTGTAGGTCATGTCCAAAGACACAACATGTGTAATAATGGGGCTTATGTAAGGATGGGTATTAAAATATTCAATAGGATTCCCCAAAAAAAATGTAAAAGAAACTTTATTTCATGAAAACAAGGTAAAACCATATGACTACCCCACACAAACCAATGGAACTCAACAGAGGAAAGTACATCACCAGAAACCCTAAAAAATCAATCCCACCTTATCTGGAAATGAAAAAATAGACAACACTAACAACTCACTCAACCACACTACAAGGAAACACCAAACAGGTCTGGAACCTTAGGGAAAGACATGTCCCAACCCAAAGTTCACCAAAGAAGACCGGCTCGATTGGTCTGAGTAAGGGAAACACCACATAACACTATCAGTGCACCGTATGGAAATTATATGAGATCACCATCCAATAATAGTACAATTGATGATGAACCGAAAATTATTGACCATAACGACATCTAAATCATGAGACAAGTAAATAGGAAAACCATTATTCTATCATTCCCTAAATGAGATGCCACACTACATTGAGATTAACAAGCTATGTTACCAAAAGTGTTGATTGCTCTCATGACTTCAATGAGGAATCAAGGCACAAGAACATCCAAATAAAAATACAACCTCCTAGAATAATTTCAAGATAAATACCCATAGTATCATATGCTCTCAAGGGTTATATGATAACAAATGTCTTCTATGTAACCATTGATAGAACTCACTCTTCTCTAGAAGAATACTGATAGGGAAATAACTAAATGAGTATGAGCTCCTCAAACCCCAATGATCATGAACTGTCTATATAAGTTACCATTCTCCCCTCCATATAATGTATAGATTAATATATTATTGGATACTCATCCCTAGATAGTATATACAACCTGGATAAGGGAGTACTAATCTGAAACACTATTCTACATTTTCCAAATATCCCATATCAGGAATACCCAATACTATGATTATATCAAGAAAAATATTTCATACTTATGGTGATAACAACTATGATCAACCACAAAATATAATCTCACACCTCGTGAGAGGGGGATCTAGTAGAACAATGCATCATATGAAGGACCCATTCCCTACCCAAAAGTGGGTTTTAACTCTATCAATTGAGAGGAATACTCGCCTGTTGACCTAAAATAAGGGATCAAAGAATGAATCCACATCCATAGACCACACCACAACTATAACCTAAGCATCAAATCTTATGTTCTAGTAAAGGGAACCATTGAGAATATTATGTAACACTACTTCATCTCCTTTAATCATAACCTGAGATACAACATGAGAGATAAATAGAGTATCAAACATAAAAATATTATTGGAAACCTATTCTTTTATGACTATCGAGTGAGTATTTAACTCCCCTATTATCTAAAACCAAGATACATGCACCAATAACAACTCTGTGTTTCATTTATTGAAGGGTATGTCCTCTTATAATCACACATCTGAATAAGACCCAATGAAATGAACTCTAATGAAGAGGTTACTACTCTTGAATAGCCAAACACTAAAATTCATGACATTTTATACCTTGATAAACCATAACCAATAATAACTCTGGGAGGGGTGACGACCTCTTAGTGCACATGAGGACCTCAAAACCTGACTTCAGGTCATGCTATGGGAAGCCCACAGTCCTCGCACCTCATCTTCTCCATCATCAGTATCCTTAATTCTTCTCTATGGGATTAGAAACTACATCAAGCATCAAAATATCTCACCAAAAAACTCTAATAAAGAATATTTTTCCACAAAAAAGTTTTATGTATATAGATACTCATAAAATAATACCCATTTTCCCAAATCCAACTCTAGGATAAGAAGATGCACAAGCCTAGTAAAAAATTATAGTACACTTCTTTTAATCGGAGTAAACAACATATCCACCAAAAGAATCCCTCTTGGAATGTCCTTATACATACCTGGTGTGTTATTATCTGTAACACAAGGTTTCCCAATAAAATATAAGATGAGGGGTTTCACAAGTACCTAGTATTGTACCCCCTGGTTGTGTCATGTAACCAAGCATTGCATGTATAGGTACGTACCCACGTGTTTCACACATATGTATGCTCTTGTACATGTAAAACCATTTTGTTTTGTTCCTTGGGGTTCCACATCATTTGTACATAAAATAATCACACCATTCAGACCCCATCTGTAAACTGATATAAGAAAAATGAGGTACATGTTGTGTGTTCTTGAGAGCACACGTTGTTTAGTCATAAAATATAGATAAAAATCATCTTTGAATTTCCCAAATTTTCACCAAACACATGTATTTTAATCATGCCTAAATAAAAAATGATAATTAGTCTATTTATGATAAAAATTTAAGGAATGAAAATTAAATAAAAATTATTTGAAATCAGAACTAATGTGTCCTATTTCTTGGAAGATCACGGGATCTTCAAAAACATGATTTTATGATCTATGATTCATAGTCATTGTATATAGAACCATGTTTTGATCGTCATAGGATAAATATTCCTCCCTCAAATTCCTCCTCCCAATTATAAATCATCAAAGGGGAATGCAGAGAAATAGCCTTGCACACCATATGGGGGAAGGGAGAGGTTCAGGTTTTATTAAAACCCTATTTAATTAAAAAAGACTCATTAATAGGACTAGATATTGTCCCAGAACCCATGATTATAAATCTCCTATTTCGAAACCCTCATATCAAAACCAACCACAAAGTCAAAATTCTAATATGGAGTATTTAGGATAAATTAATGGTCCAACCCTTCAAATATAATGTATATATATTTAATTAATATTAAATAATCCAAATAAGTTTTCTAAAATATATTCTCACCAAAAATATTCCCTAGGGTAAACACTGCATTCTGAAGTCAAAATAATCAACCAAATAATTACAAGGTTGTTTAACAGACCAAAATCACCATTTTACCCTTTAAAAGGGCTTAGGGCTATAAATATTTACTACATGAAACGTTTTTCACATGGGAAAACACAAATCATTAAATATTTCCAAACTAATGGCTATTCATCCTTGAAAATTGAACAACAACAGTGACTCTCCAATAACACACCAAGCTATCCTTTTTCAAGAGGTAATAACAATTCCTCTTGATCTGCTCCATCCTTTAAAGTCATCACACCTATGGATCTAGAACTGATACCACTCAAGAATATATCCCATCGAAAAAATATTCATAGGTGTTCAAAAAATATATTTAATTTCTTCCATATCCAAACAAACACAACTCATCACAAGGGAAGTTTTAAACCCCATGAAACATTCCTTGTAAACACTCCCAAAGTATTCCCACTAAAGATCTATTAACTTCCTAGAGTGGGGACTACCAATTATATGAGCATGCTTAGATGCCATGAACCAATGGAATCTATCTGATACGATTCATCAAGAAACTTACCAGGGGAGTCATAATCCACACTATAAAACTTTTCAGCCCCATGACTATTATATAGGGAAAATTAAATGGAACCATCATCATCTTGTGTGTGTCTCAAAAGGAGATCCACAACACACCACCATTCCTTCAATCAGACAAACATCATCCAAGTATACACACAATGAAAACATATTTTTTAAAGAACCATAGAAACTTTAACCTCCCCCATTTGATCGTCACAAGTGTCTACAAGGACACCATCACTGCATTATTTTCCTCATATATTTCCTTCCCCACTCTAGAAGAAATAATAAATTCTATTCGAAACTCAAGTCCAACACTCGATATCTTCAAAAATACCACAAATGAACCTAAAAATGGAAAGTCACACCCAAATCCATAGGAAATAAACCATAAAACTTCACACTAATGCATGAAACATCGATGAAGGGACATGAAAACATGATGATTATTGGCTATTCAGCTCGATATTGATAATTCCTAGTCAATATTAATGTATCACTGAAAGGGGGTGGGGTTGAATTAGTGATAACATTTTATATTAAGTTTCTATTATTTTGAAACAATATTAAACACCTATTAAAGTGTTTTTTCATTAATAAAAACAAAATAAAACACACATCAACATAAAAAAAGTCTATATAAGGCTCATTACACAATAATAGTATCTACATCCTTAGTATTGTATAGAAACATTATAACACCACACAATACACTAATAAACAATCCTTTTGTGTGGAATACAACAAGTAGGATATTCTCTTAAACTCATGTAGTACTAATTTCTATACAAGAGTGTATGTACATCAAGTATCATAAAATGGTGTAATAAAATTTTTGTAAAAAACCTCTTACAATGGTTCTTTATCATATTTTAAAAATAAGATATTAAAAAAACCAATTTTTTACCCATCATAAGTCTTGAACTTCCTAAAATTCATAATGAAACTCTATATGATTTCTCAGTCCAATTATCTAGTTTGGCTACTCAACACAATAATATAATTCTTATAGAATACGATTGAGATGATATAAAACTACATTTATCTGAATCTGGAAACGTCATTATGATTTTTATTTGTACTTTTGAAAACTATGATTATGGTATTGTCCCTTATACTTTATTATTCTACATGTAAAACTTCCCCATGAATGTTTAATTTGGAAACATCTTCTCTCAACAATTATTTATCTCTCCACCTTGTCTCTTGAATAGTACTTCGATGTCAGAATGTACAAAGTACATCCTCGTTTAATAGGAATCCCAAAAATGGTTTGGGTGGGATTCTAAAATGTTTCCTCCTAAACCAAAATTTAATTTTGGGTGCATCTAGACTTCATTAACACTTCTCAACTCTTTTAAGAACTCCTTGTATCTTCTCACAACATCATCTCACTTCAGACATTCTTATCAAACATCATCTCAATTCTGATTCCCCATTTTTATTTTTTCATTATGATGATGATAGTGATTTATTTTCTATGTTGGTCCATACAAAATGATAAATAAACAAGAAAAAATATGAAAAAAACATGTATTATTATTATGACCCTTAAAAACAACAGTCCATTCGGATTTCTTCATTACGATGGAGATATTATATTCTTCATTACATTTCTATAAATCTAACAAGGCATATTAAACCCATTCTTTAAACTTCTTCTATAGATTCTATGATTCCCTTGATAGCATTTTGATAAGATTCAAACAATTACATTTTCTTCTTTTCCCAGACCAATGATCTTGTGTCCAATGAATTCATTGGTGTAAACCTGCATAAATGGATCAATCTCTAATTCACTCTGATAATAAATTTCATTGATATTCCTATGTCCCATTAAACAATTTTTATAATACATAAGATAATTTTATCATGAATTATAGGAATAAATATCTGAGTTGCACTTTCTTTTGACCCACTTGATAATAACAAAAATGTTCCCACTTAAAAAACAATCAGAAATTAATCTTGATAAAAATGGTTGACCACATTGTTAATTGATATTTGATTTTATTCTTCATATTGGTCACAAAAAACTTTTATTCTCCTACACATTCATCAGTCCTAATAACTCTCAATTTATTTTCTCTTTATTGGTCCCAAAATTCCCCAAAAATTAAAATTTATCTTCAGATTATTTTCCCAACCGTTATAGCAGCTGATGATTAGTATCATGGTAACTTTGATTTCTAATAATGAAACCAATGAACATTCAGCACACAACTTCTTTCTATGAAGAGGTGTTTATTGTGGATTATTGGTTTTACTCAAAACCAGCATCTTCATATTCTTATAATCTGATAAACCATATCACCCATTAAAAAATTATGTGTCTTGTTAACTCATATCAATGAGTTTGAGATCGGAAAGCTTCATCTTCAACAAATTCATTCACAAACATCTACTTGTATCAAGATGACCTCATGAAATTAAATACATTGAATAATGACATATCATAATTTGTTTTACATTGGGACGTATTTTATCTTCCCATCCTTTCCAGCTATGTATTTATTTTTGACCAATCCTAAATATGACTAGAAGCACCATTTCTCCCATTCATTCACAAGGATTGAATCAAAAGTTTCATATATATATTTTTATTTTTGTGAATTAAATTTTTTTAAATCATAAAAAAATTTACATTATATCCATATAGAATTCAATTCTATTCTTCACTATGATTAGAACCATATTTCGGTCCCAAGGTGATTCCGATTAGATTTTAATTTCAAAAAACATCTTCCCAATTAGATTTAATTTCATAAGCATTTTGAGTCTAACATTATAAATATTATTGTGATTATAATCACCAATAAATTCAAAGTGAGGTGAATTTTTTAAACTTTAACATCTTTGAAAATATGAGACAACACCAAACATCTTCCATCTTCAAAAAACAACTTCTTTCCATCTTGGTCCCAATAATCTCCCCTCTAGATTTTATTGTCAACCAAAGTTGACTAAACAATATAAACTCAATCTATAGATTAATTATCAATAATTATAATTCTACATGAGCTAACTAATTATAGGAAAAAAGTATTATTGATAGTAAAATCGTGTTGTCTAAAAGTAATGACTCAGGAAACATCCTCATATTTTCTTCACATGTTTCTTCACCTCTTTTATTTCTTCTACCACTTTAGAGAGAAAAAAATTATTTCCCACAACCACTCCAACAAAATTTTACAATATTTCACACACTTACATGTTGGATTCACATCATACCCACAACTCCCTATTTTTACATGTTATAGTAATTTTTTTAATACATAATAATTGATAGATTTATGACATATTATCCCCCTTAAAAACACTATCCAAAGACAATAAGAGAGAAGGCAAAAACATATAACAAAAAATTTATGAGAAGAGGGTTAGACACCCATGTTCAACCTCAGTTTCTAAAAAGGTTCCTTTGGAAAAGGTTTTTTTAAAATCTTAGTAAAATATTTTTTTGTAGGAACATACACCAACATTAATTAATTATTATCCACATTCTCTTTGATGAAACAATATTTGATATCAATATGTTTTAATTGATAATTTTGTATTGGATTTTTGGTAAGTATGATGGCACTCCAATTATCTCAACCTAAGAGAAAGGGTAACTTCACTTCAAGATGAAAACATGCCAATCGTGTTTCCATCCAAATATGTTTTATAGTATATTGAGTGGTAGAAACATACCCAACTTCATCCATGATAAGAGATAGTAAATTTAATTCCTTTGTATTCTAAATGACACAAATTTTACTTAGAAAAAAATACCACCAGCTGTGGATATCCTATCATAAATATTTGTTTCCCATTCATCATTTGAATACTTATAAAAGTTAATAATTTCAAAGCTATCATTCTGTATTTTGAAATTTAATGCTCCCTTAATATATCTGAGAATTATTTTGTCATTGAAAAAATGTGATTCTTTTGGAGGACTCTAAAATCATTCAGATATGGAATAACATAAAGATATTCAGGTGTTTGGTAATTCAAAAACAATAAAATTTCTATCATCTAAAGAAACTCTTTCTGATATAATTCCATGACTTATCTATCTTTAGAAAGTTGTTTCCCATTAAAATTACTGTGGAAACATGTTTTAAATTCTCAATTTTGAACATATTAAGAATTTCCTTATAATAATTTTCTTAGGAAAGAAAAATTTATTTCTTCTTTTGTTAGATGTTAATCCCAAGAAATTATTTCATTTCCCCAAACATAGACATCTTAATCAACTTTTCATGTTTTCATCAAATCTTCCAGAAGTTATTTCATCACTACCAGCAAAGATATTTACATCAATATAATCAATTAAAATGAAGTAAAACTCCTAGTTTTATTTATGAAAATATTGTTATCAACTCTAAATTGTCTTAAAATTGAAATTTCTTAACTAGGTATCCAATTTGTAATATAATTCCATGGTTCTTGTTTCATCCCATACAAGTCTTTCTTCATCTAACACACATAACTTTCATCTGTCCCAACAAAAAACCACATGGTTTTTGAATATATAATTCCCCATCAAGATCACCATTCAGAAATGATTACTTCCCATCTATTTGAAAAATTTTGTAACCTCATTGTGTAGAAATAGTAATAAATATTATGATTGTTTCTAAATTTTTCACTTCAGAAAAAGTTTCATAAAAGCCAATGTCTTCAATTTGTGACTAACCTTTACACTATAATCTTATTTTGTTCCTTATCACTTCACTATATTAATTCAAATTCATCCAGAAATCATTATTTTTTCCTATAACATTTTTTGTTTGGTTAATGTATGAGTTCTCATGTATCATTCATTTCAATCTGATTCGGCTCTTCATTCATTTCCTGGACCCATTCTGGATGCTAAAAAGCATTATTCACATCTTTCATCTCATAATTTGATTACAAAGAAGAGTATATAATTGTTATTTATGTTTGAACATTTTTATTTTGATACCAATAATGTTTTTAGCTTCCACTTTCTTCCTCATCTTAGGATGTCATTTTCAAGATTCATCCTCATCACTAGAAATTGTTGAGTTTGATTCTTCTAGAGTAGGATTACCACTATTATCATCCTTATCAGAATTTTATTAAATTATTTCATTATATTTTTATTTATTATCTCCTGGAGTCTATTTATCTTCCTCATATTTTTAAATTACATTCTCATCAATAGAGTTAAAAATTCTTATTAACTCTTTTTTGAAACATATGTATCTTATTCCTTATGAAGAAAAGCTACGAAAAATTCTATCTTCACCTCTATGCTAAATGATTGAAAGGTTTCCACCTTTTTTCATTTTTATACATGTACTATCAAAACATCTTCAGTGATTCAAACATAGTTTTTATCATAAACCATTTTGTGTGGAGTCATATATGAACTGGGTCTATAAATACGTCAGTTTTTAATATACACAACAGTCCTCCGGGCTTGCGTCCAAATAAAATGAGAGAGACCATATTCATGTAACATAGTTTTCCCCATTTACACCAAAATTATATAATTAATATTGGAAAAACCTTTCTATAGAAGTGTGTATGGGGTACTAAACTCATGAAAAATCCCATGTTCTCAAGATTACTTTTAAACTATACATTATTATATTCACCACCATTTTATGTTCTCAACTTATTCACTAAATAATCACACTCCTTCTCAGATTTCCTATTAAAAGATTTAAACCATTTTAGAGAATCTGACTTATGTTTTATATACATAACTCAAGTAATGTGATTAAAGTCATCAATGAATGTATTAAAGTACTTATCTCTATGATTTTATTATTTTCTCATTGGCCCACAAATATATGAATGAATATGTTCTAGGTGATATTTTTTTAAAATGTCAACATTATTATTCATTAAGTGTTTAATAATTCCTTTATGAAAGATAGTGAAATACCAATATCATCTTCATGAAATATCAGGAATAACTCAGACACTCTCTCAATTTGATAACTTTCTCATGTTTCTATGATAGATGTGACCCAACCTTTTATGTTGTAGCTGATTTTCCTATACAACAACCAGGTAAAATGATTTTTTTATTTCACCAACTTGGAACAATTTAACTAATTTTTGTCCTCATGTGACTATCTTTCCAACTTCCTATATTTTTATAAAAACCCATCATTTTTGGAAAAGAAACATTATTTCCTTCTTCAAAAGGTTTTGAATCACTTATCATGTTGTGTTTCATCCCATAAACAAACAATTATTTTTTAGATTACAACTTTTCTTCCCCTATAACGACTGATACAACACGTTTTATTTTAAGAGAGTCATCATTTTCCTAATTGCATAGTTCCTTCTTTGAAATTTTTCACATTATTAAAAAATTTTAAGCATGTCACATGAAAAGAACAACCACTATCCAGAATCAATGTTAATTCTCCTTTTCTATCTCAGAGAGTGCTTTATACAATAAGATACTTTACATTCACTTTATCTTTCTTAACTTTTGGATTCTAAGAATCGTTAAAAAAATTTGTTGTTCTAGTAAAAAACAGTACAACATTTTTCAATGTGTCCCAGTTGTTCACATACTTCACAAATAGTTTTTATATGTTGGAACCCATATTAAATTTTTACACTACCCTTCTTAGAATTCATCATAACATCCTTCTCCTACATTTTTATTTAAGAGGATTGAATCCCCCAAATAATTTTCATTTTGGAACTTGTGTAATAGTTAAAATATTATTGATTAAACGAACACATATTTTTGATGTTCCCAAATCCACAAAAATACTAAATGTATCCATAGAAATGATAATTTCCCCTAAAATATCAATACTACCCATAGTTTTGAGAATGTTTCTCAACAACCTTTTTTTCTTTCGTATCAGAACATTGTTGAACACCACTATTTTCTCTATGAACAATAATCTTATTTTTCATCTTGGTCATTATTTAAGACTTATTAGAACTAGAACTAGTAAAAAAATTCAGACTCAGGATTTTTATAAACTTATGAATTCCCAATTTTGTTTGTTTTGGCAACATACATAAATTTCCCATATTACATCATCTCAATACCATTTCCATATTTCTTCTCAAAATAAATTCTATATTTATTCTCATCCATTGAAGGTTACTTTTTTTATCCTTCTCAGGTTCATCCATAAAAGAACATTTACCAACATCAATGATAGAATTATTGAAATATGTAACCCTCTATTTAGAATTAGAAATTTTTTGTTATACAAGTTCAACCTCTTCTTCTTTTTACTTCATTATGATTTTTCTTTTTGTTAATACATTTCTCCAAATCATCAATCACTTTCAATATCTTTACCTTCTTATCCAAAAAAAATTCTTGTTTTTTTTATGTGTATTCACTTTTCAACTTCCAATTATCTTTTTCAAGCCTTCCAATATTTCTAAAAAAACATTCAATTATTCTTTAAGAAGAAGTTATAATATATTTTCTTCTAATTCAGAACCGATACTTATGAACTCTTCATTTTCCATTGTTTCAATGTTCATATTATCACCATATTTTTCAAAATTCGTTTCAAATTTACCCCGACTATCTTATTCTTCATCATCATTAGATAATAAGGTTATTCTTTTTTATTTGAATAATTTTGTATCTTTCACTTTGGATTAAGATTTATCATTATGAACTTGTTTATTTAATGATTATATTTTCCTTCTATAATATTTATCGATATCCTATTCTTTATTTATTTTAATATAATTATCCAAAATGTGTCTAATGGATCCATATTTAAAAAATTTAAAGTGATTTTTCCCATATATTTACCTATACCTCATTTTACATTTTTAGAGAATAAGGATAAAAATTCATCATGATTTTTATATACCTCGTTTTCTGAATCAGATTCACCGGCTTCTTCTTAAAGAAGAATCTCCTTTTAATTTTCCTTCTTGGCATCCTTGAAAGACATTTCTATATCAACTATTGTTTTTTTACTTTCACAACCTTTTCCCTTACCATTTAATAAGTAATGAAAGTTATATGAAAATAATCCAAAGATAATATTTTTGGATATCTATCTTCCAATGAGGAAACCTTAACATCAAACCATTCAAGAAGAATTCTAAAAATATTTTCAACAAATGTAGATTCTTCAAACATTTCACCCAAGAATATAGTAGTGATGGAAATGTAATTTACCCTGGTAAATAAGTGACAAACATGTTCATATTCACCCATAGAGGGATATCCATAATTCAGCCTCCATATTTGTAACTTTGAATTCATTACTTTTTATTTCCTTCATAATTATTTTTTAGCTTATTCAAGATGCATTTTTTCATGAAAACTCCATTCACTATTAAAATCTAAAATTCAAAGAGTGATGGGAGTAATGAATTATTATACCATAAATCATTCTCAAGATTCTTCTTTTCAACGGATATAAAAAGAATATTGTCATGAATATGCATAAATACATATATTTTATCTTCAAGAACATCATATCCAATATAAATAAGATAAGGAAACACTATATCATTCTGTATATGATAATTATTACCATATAATATTGGAATCCCCTTACTATTCACACAATTGAGATTCTCCATCACAACATCATCTTAAAAATTTTATAAAAGAGTAAAATAATGAAACCATTGGATCTGATACAAATTCAGAATACCTAGTCAAGATTAATGTACCACTAAGAGGGGGATGGGTGAATCAATAATGAATTTTTCTTTTATGTTTCATTTCTTTTGAAAAAAATTCACCTTCTATTAAAGAGTTGGTAAGTTTTCTAAAACCAATCCAAACACAAATCTACAAGAACATAATAATTTAAAAGTTTCACTACCCAAAAAAGTATATATGTCCTTGATATGGTATGGAAAAAATCAAATACCGCACAATCTACTAAAAAAATATTTTCTGTGGAATAAAATGAGTAGGATATGCCCTTAAACTTTTGTATCACTAAGTTCAATACAATAGTGCATGTTCTTAAAGTAGAATGATATAATTGAATCCAATTTTTTAACAAACATGTTATGGTTCTACTTGATCAACTTTCACAAATTAAAATTTTAAAACAATTTTTAACATTCTTACCTAGTAGTAGGCAAGAACTTACTAGACATCATAATGAATCCCAATATGATTTCACAGTTTTATTCTATAGTATGATTTCTCAATATAATAATGTGATTATTCCAAAATAAGATTGAGATAATACTGAACTACTTTTACCTGAATCCATAAACTTCATTCTAATTTCTCAATCTGATTATAGAAACTATGATTATGATCTTGTATCTTATCCTTTATTACTCTATCCCGAAAAATTCCTCAAGAATTATCAATCTGGAAGCTTCTTCTCTCTACAATTCTTTAGCACTCCATATTCCCTCTTGAAAAATACTTTGATGTCAAAAAGTACAAAGTACTTCCTTATTTTATGGGAAACCCAAAAATGTTTTGTGTGGGATTCTAAAAATGTTTCCTTCCCAACCAAAATTTCCCAAAACATAAATTATATAATTTGGGGTGCATCTTGACTTCTTCATTGATTCTAAACTCATCTCAAAACATCTCAAAGTATATCACAACTTTATCTCGCTTTAGTGTTTCTTAAAAATAATTATTCAAATTTTGATTAACCATTCATATTTCTTCATTATGATGAGGAAAATTAATTATTCATTATGTGTATTCATACCAAATAGAAAATGAACCAAAATTATATAAAAAACAATGTTATTCTATTTGGATCCTCAGAACCTACTTCCTATTCTTCTTTATTCATTATGATGGTGATAGTTGATTCTTCATTATGTTTCTCTACACCAATCAAAATATATTGAAACCATTATTCAAACTTCTTAAAAATAATCTATGATTCCCCTAATAATACACAGATAAGATTAAATAAATTATTATTTTATTATATTTACAGACCAATGATCTTTTTTCTGATGATGTGATCAATGTTAGCCTACATCCGATGGATCAGTTTGTGCTTTACTATGATAATCAATGTCATTGACATTACGATGGATTCTGAACCAACTGTTATAAGACATAAGATATATTTTCTCATTTTGAAAATTATAATATATCAAATTTCTTCTTTATCTTGACCCCCATGATAACAAAAACAATATTATCAGATAAAATAATTGACTACATTGTGGATTGATCTCTAATTTTCTTCTTCTAATTGGTCACAAAAAATATTCTTCATTGCATTCATCGTTCATAATAGCTCCAAATTTATTTTCTTTTTATTGGTCCCATATAGTTAATAAAAATAGCAATTCATCCTCGGATTATTTTTTAAATCATTACAACATCTAGTAATTAGTATTAGGGTAAATCTAATTCCAATTATGATACAAATTAATGTCTATCACTCAATGTATTTCTCAGAATATTTGAATACGGTGCCTTATTGTTACGACTAAAACCTATAATCCTCATCTTATTAAAATGCAATTAACCATGTCATCCTTTAAATATATCTTTATCTATCTATCTCATACCGATGAACTTGAGACCGGAACACTTCATCTTCAACAACTTTTTCCTTTCACAAACTTATAATTGTATCATGACTTACTCATAACTTGGAATACATTGAAGAATGGAATAGAATTGTACAAATTACATTGGGAATTATTGTAACTTCCCATCCTTTCCATATACATCTTTCTTTCTAAAAAATCCTCAATATGATTGGAAATTCCATTTCTCCCTTTCATTCATAAGTATTTCATAACAAGTTTCATAGATTACTTATGATTTTTGAAAATTAAATAAAATAGTAATGAATCGTCATATTTATATCAGATCCTTTTTGAATATGATGATATCCCTCATTATGTCCAGAACCTCATTCTGAACCCAAGGTGAGTCCAATTAACCTCTTTTTCAAGAAAACACATTCCTAGTTCGATGGACATTCTTTAGTATTGCGAGTCCATAATTCTGAATACAATTTTGAGCATGATCTCCAAAAAATATAAAGTGAGAGGATTTATGTCCTTATTTATCTTCTCTAAAAAAAACACACACAACTAAAAATCTTCTAGCTTTAAAAAAAATTATTTCCAACTTGGTCCCAATGGATATTTGGATCTTCTGAACTCATATGGTCTAATATACCTCTATCCAAGTACATGGAAAGACCCTATTCTAAGGTCATAATATGGAAATAAATAGGTGGACCCACTTTCTAAAAACACAAAACAAAATCAAAGATAAACCTATACTTCAACCCCACTAAAACCCTCTGATGTACATCATAGTAATTTTCTCATCATTCAAATCATTTATTACATCATAAATACCACCCATGTGAAATAAAAAACCCCTTTTCTCTACAGATGATGGTATTTTATTCTGAATAATATAGTTTATGAAACCAAAATTTCCAACCTAATAATGCATTTTATGAATCCTCTAAGGGTTGGTCCTTCTTACTAGCTAGGTCCTACTACTAATGGAGTGAAATGAGACATATTGAGTTAATCACCAAAATACCTCAAAAAATAAGTCACAAACCCAACCTTGATCTTAGGGTTATCATCCATCACCATGAAATTTCAACTGAATCTCTCCTTTTTAAGGAGGAATTTCTAGGGGAATCACTTTCCAAACCATCTCTCACCCCTTATCGAATCAAGGTTTATGGTTCACCTCTAAGAGAGGAACCCAGTCTTATTATACTAGTCCAAAATTAACATGTGCACCCCAATAAGGGTCACAAACTAGGCCTTGGTCATCTCAGGACCTTCCTAGTCTTCCCATCTATAGAACTCACATTTAACCCGATAATATAGTGCTTATCATCCAATTATTTAATACATCTGTGATACAAGGTGGGAGCACAATAGATACCCCACATGCTTGAGGTAAGAACCCATCCACCCATGCTTCCAAATAAAACCATCTATCATTCTAGGTAGCACTGGCCTGAAAGAAAGATCTTCATGTACAACACTCTTAGGTAGGAAATCATACTAAACATCACATCATTCCAAACTCAAATCCATTATTGATCTATTATGAAGTATATTCACCTCACAGAGTGTCTATAGGATATTCATGGGATTTCCTAACTCACAAGTTGTGTTCCTCACACTCTAATTCAAAGTATAGGTACATAACTATAAGGTATAACCATAATACCCTAGATTTAATTAAATTTCAATCAATATAGATACATGAACATAATCCCACCTCATATGATGGTATCAAATCAATTATAAGATAGAGAAACCATGCCTAATTATTTTTTAGGGAGTATCAAACCCATGTACAAATTTAAAATATATCATCCAAGGGTAAAACCTACCCTTACCATAGAGGACCTATAACTTTTTCAATAGATGATTACCATCTCAAATGGTTAGGAAACCACATCAATCCTAAAAAACATTTTCTCTACAAATTAAAGACCTGAACCCTACCTGGTAGGGAATTACTAACTATAATATAGTATAGGGGACCCTTACCTTATGATATCAATGGATTTTTAACCCCATTCTAGTATTGGGGACCTGTACCTCAAGAATGGAAGTGTATTTACCTACACCCATGGGGGTACCAAAATCCAAAATATCAAATAGATAAACCCTACCTCAATGGGTGACACAATATTCAATGGACTACCAACCATAGTAGAGGATCTCACGACCCTTTAAAGACCATTAGAAAAGTGAATTATGGATCGGGTTAGAAAATGGCATCGACCTTAAAAATAAATTCAAGAGATCCTCCTTGGAATCCCACTAATTGTTGACTTGTCATGGGACTCTAACCATCCACAGAATGTATGAATTTCCCCTATACCACAATAATTTTAGTGAGGGGAATGAACATAATACTTGGATGTTGTCAGTACTATAATGGGATGTCATTCCATTAAAATAAAAAAATTCATGACACCGCTACATGATGGATGAAACTAAAAAACTATAACCTACAACTAATGATATAAGAACCCAAGTAAATCACCCAAAATATTAAATTTCATGGTATAGTATTGTGTTAGACACCAAACCCTAGTATGGTTCCCTAGGCTGACCAATAATCATAATCACCTCAAACATTATCTCCCCATATGTCCAGAACTAATCACATCAGACACTTATCTCCAATCTCTATACAAATGAAAGAACTCATTTTATACAACTCTATGATGATCTGACCCAATGTGACCTGACCTAGGTAATTAGTAAGTCAATTTTGACACCCCAATCCTACCTATAATAGTTAATAGGCTAGCGACTAGCATTAAGAAGGAATAAAAAACAATGGGAGGACTTAGACTAAACTCATTATTCTCATAAAAGAAACAAAATCAACAAGAAAACCACAACCATATAGGATATACATGTCTTCATTGTCATTAAAATATAATTTTTACCTCTCATGAGACAGGGATCATTCTATCTCCAATCATAACTCTATTATATCCTGAATCTCACTGGTTCTAACAAACTCTTGCTCTACAGTAACAATTCTAGGTAAAAAATGGTGTACACGATCACCATAATCATAATAGGTGTGGTCCTTAGCCCTATTCTAGGGTGTGTATGAGAATAATCAATAGGATTCCCCAAAAATATGATATGACCATTGTTTTTCATGAAAATATGGTTGAACTTCATGAATACCCAATGAAAAGCAATATAACTCGACTAGGGAAAGTACATCATGAAAAACCCATAAAATCAACACCAATTTGTCTGGATTAGTAACAAGATCCAACTAGAACAAGCCACATAGCCATGCCCTAGGGACACCCATATTAGGTCTCATGCCTTATTGGGATAATCCTCTCTACCCAATGTTTTTAATAGAAGACCATCTTGATTGGTCTGTTCAAAAGAAACACCTTACAACTCTGTCACCACACCTTGGGGAAATCCAAAGAAATCCCTATCCAGTGATCATACACTTGATGAAGAACAAAAAATTCATGACTAGAACTACCACCAACTTATAAAGTGAGTAACTAGGAAAAATTTATAACATTTTTTTCCTCAATAAGGCCATGAACTATAACAATATCAAAAAGTTACCCATAAAAAAATACTAATCACTCTTGGTATATTCTTGAAAATTCTAAACATCATACCACCCAAATAAAAACATAACCTTATGAAAGAAGAATAAGATGAGAAACAATCATCCTAGAAACTCTCAAGGTTTATAGGATAACAACCATATTAACAGTAACCATTGATGTAAATCACTCATCTAAATAAGTGAATTGAGAGGGAAATAATTATGAATCACTTTTCACTCCTCAAATCCCTATAATAACAAACCATCCAAAGAAGTCATAATTGTTTAATAAAATCTATATTAATCTAAATCTATCTTGGGAGGTACTTTCCTCACCAGTACATGCAACTTGTATGAAAGAGTACCAAACCCAAACAATGGTTTTCCTTTTCTTGGCAACTAATATCAAGATAAACCAACATTTTGACCATGTTAGGTATAATACACGATGCCAAGGGTGAGACTAGATAAGAAAATAATCATCATTGATAATGAAATATAATCATGAACTTAATGATAGTGAGATCTAGGAGAACAACACATAGTACGCGGGACCAATTCCTTTCTCATAATGGGTGTCCTCTCCATCAACTAAGCGGAATGATCACCCCTCAACCTTGTATGAATGCTCAATGAAAGTACCCAAAAATAGATATTGTACTTTAACCACAACCTCAGCATAAATCCTAACAATTTGGTGAAAGGGGAACTTAAATAAATAAAATTAATTCTAATTTATATTATTTAATAAAAACCAGAGTTGCAACATGAGAGATATAGAGAGATTATCAACCATCGAAGGAAGACTTTCCATGGTGGCTACTATGAATAAGTAGAGTGTGTCCAACTCCACTATCCTATGAAAACTTTCTATATGCCCTAATTAAAAATACATCATTATTGGGTAGAATAATATTTCCACCTTGAGTCACACATATAAATAATACCCATTAAATCATACCCCAAATAAGACGGTATTACTCACACCTAGACAAAAAATAATGTGTGTGTCCCTTAATCCTCCATGGAAGCCATAACTACAAAAAACTCTTGAAGGGGTATCAATATTAGAGTGGACATTAGGAATTTGACACCTTAATTTCAATCATACCACAAGAAGTCCATAGTCCTCACACCACCTCTACTTCATCATAAACATCTCATCATCATTTCCATTGGATTAGGAACCACAACAATCATCAAAACATATTTCCAATAACCTATATTTGTTAAGAGGTAACCATCATAACATTCCACATAAAAATATACCTGTGAAAGACTTTACATTTTTTTCAATCCGATCTTGAGTGTGAGAAGATATGTAAGAATAGTAATAATGAGAGTACATGGTGTGTACATACAGTATACGACATGCCTACCCAAAACCTCCCTCTGGGAATGCCCATGAACCAACCCATCATATACTTATCTCATACTCAGGGTGTTTCTATACTATACAAGGTGTGGGGTGAATGGTTTCATTGCTATTTACTCCACCCTATGACAGGTTGTGTCACACGGAATTGCTTGTACAAGTACATGTCCATGTTTTTCACATGGGTGTCCGGTTGTGTACAGGTGAAGACCCAATGTCATTTTACCTATGGTTTCACTCAGTGAATACTTCATACGTACACATCAGTAAGACCATGTACTTAACAAATAAAAATATGTATATGGTGTGTTCATGAGACTACATGTCATGTATTTATATATTCTAGATACAGTTGGCGAAGGACCTACCCAAATTTGCACCAAACAACTAAATTCAATCCAGGACAAAGGGAAAAATGAAAATAAATATATACAATATCTAATTGATACTTAAGAATAATAATTGAATAAAAAAGATTCCAAATATAGATTAATGAGTCCTACAACTTTTTAGATCGTCAGAACAACACAAACACTTGTTTTTAATCCATGATTCATGTTTGTTGTAACTAGATTCATGTTCAGATCATATCAGGGTAATGATTCCTCCTTTAAATTACTCTTATAAGATCCACTTCTTTAATAGGGAAGGGGTTGATAAATGATTTCACAATCCATAGGGGAAAATGGCAGAGGTTTGGGGTTAATTGATATCCTATTTGATTAAAAATAAAGACCCATTCAATAGTCTCGACCTAGGGTCATAACCTAAATGGTGATTATACCACAACTAGGTAAATCCCCCATTCCAAACCTAATCAAAAAGATATAAATCAAATATATAGATTTATTTTGGAGAAACTAAACATTGAACCAGATAAATATAATTAATATTTATTTAAGAAAATTTTAATACTCAAAATAAATTATCTTACACAAATTCTCATTAAAATAATTTTCTAAGGTAAACACAAAATTATGGAGTAAAAAACCATCATAAAATTTTTCTCTGGTCATTTGAAAGGTTGAAATCACTATTTTACCTATAAAAAATCATACATCTAAGAAACCCCAAAACAGTTAAAATCATTCACTTGTAAAACTCAGATCATTACATACAAAATGTCTTAATGTATTTAAATAAAATGAATTCATGATTAAGAATCCATATTCTTCTATTATTGGATTTATTATGTATACTATTTTATGTACTCATATTGATTCATCTTATGAATTATTTATTATTGATAGATATCAAACAAATTTTTATGAAATTCAATGGGAATCGATTTAAAATAAACATAAGTACGTATGAAAAACAAATGATTTATTATTAGTCTCTGGTAGTGGGGAACGAATTATTATAAAGGGTTATACAGATTCATGTTTTTAAACAGATAAAGAACACTTTATATCTTATATATGGTTTTGTTTTTTCCAAAATAGTGAAGTTTTAAGCTATAATAATTTCCAAAAAATTGATCGTTGGTGATTCGATACTAGTATTTAAATATATCACAACATCTGTTAGGGCTAAATAATCTATTTAGATAAAAATAATTGCTAAACCATGGTTTTTCTTCAATATCATGTATCCAATTATACTATATTGTTACTATAGTAGAGCGGTTAAAAAATCTGAATTGATTAGTATGGACCATAGATCCCAACATATTCTTTATTGATTAATATCATTTAATATATTATTAAAAAACGTCATATTAAGTTGTGTTGAGTCACTAAAAAGGATAATATTATGGTCACTCCAACAAAACCTCTTATACAACTAGTAATACAAAAAAATAGCATTCACATCGGGTTTTAAAAATTGATTATTCCATAACGGATAATAAAAAAATTAACATCACTTAATCTATAATCCATATTAAAACCCACCAAAACATGAGTGTTAACATCATTTATATAAACAACCTACTTCAATAACCACCTTGATATCCATTTTAAATACATTTATATCAATAATGGATGTTAAACCCCTTTTTTGATGGGTTTTAACATCAAATATATATTAACAAATGTTAAAAGTAAAATTTCACATATTGCATTAATGTTGTTTCAAATTTTTTACAGTGCACAACTCGAATTTTTAACTTCTTTTATTTAATTTATTATGTCACAGGGATACTTTTTCATCCTTCATTTAGAAATTTTCATCTTCCCTTTTTCTAAATTTATAATCTACTCCTCTTTTGATCTAAACCTTTATCTTTCCCCCACTTTTTCATTCTATAAATTTTCAATGGTATTTATAATTACTCTATCATTATTTAATTTTTTCTTTAATATTTTCATCAATGATATTTTTGTGACGCTTTTTTTATGATAAAAAAATTTCTCCTGATTGACTAAATAAGATAAAGATTCCTCATTAATTATATTGGTCATATTTTAAGATTCCTTACCATTCACAATTTATAATTCTTCTTGAGAAATTTCAACAAAAGAAAATTAATATCTGTAAACTGGTATTTTGATTTAAAGGACCCTGATATAAGACAGGGAAATAATACAAGGAATTAAATCTCATTTTTTATTTCATTTGATTTATGTAATCTTATAGTTCATAAATACTATATTTTGTTCCAAAGGATTTATGTGTAATGAAATACTTTAAAAAATGGATGCATTCCACAACTGTTATTTTGATAAGAGGTGAAAAATAGAACTTATAAAATCAATTAATTTTACATCAAGTATTATAAGTAACTTTAAATACTTGTTATCAAAATATCCAATGTTGAAAGTACCAATGGTTAAGATTTTGACATTAGTTGAAAAAATAATCTATGATAAAATATTAACTTTTGTGACTTTTTACATCCATTATTTAGATAAGTGACACTGAAAATCACTTATAACATTATTTAAAAAACAATATTTGTTATAAGTTACATTTAATTTCATTTATCAAAATGAACAATGTCAAAAGTATTGATATATTATCAAAATATAGATTTTTATTTTAGTTTATATAATTGGTTTTAAAAAATAATTTCAATGTAATACATCATTACATACAATGACAAATTTACATTGACAAAATAAAACTAATGTTAAAAGGTATTTTTTATTGAAAAACCCATGGAATACACACCATATCTCTTGTTATTCAATACAAGGGTGACTATATTTAATGTTATTGAGATATTAAATTCATGAATTGTGAATTAAATATTTGTTCTTCATGAATTATTTATTGTAAATTATTTAATTTTGTCCAACCCCATTGATAATTATCAAATCTGCATTCAAAGTTTAAAATCTTTGGGCAATAAAAATTTTAGGGTAGAAATTATTTAACCATAATTTTTTTCTTTTTTATTTTTTTATTTGTTTGGTAGAGTAATGAATATTGAGGACACAAATTATCCAATCCTTATCTCTCTCTCTCTCTCTTTTTCTCACATGTATAATATGGGATCATCGACTATGGGATTGGTCAAATATAGTGGTGTGATTTTAGGGTGATAGAAACATTGGGGACACAGGGTGAGGGGGACAATAATGGCATAGTGTAATTGGTTGAGGGGTGGTGTGGGTGTCACAAATCATGTGAAGTATCCATAGTGGGAGGTGGCTTGGAGGATGGAAATGTTTCGTCACATTGGAAATAAGAATTATGATGAGGACATTGGTCATACAAGCATATTATGTTTCGGGAAGGTGGTAGCCAAATGAATATTGCCACATGACTTCAATGGTGGTGTTAATACCACCAATACAGGCTATGCTGGTCACATAAACAATCTACCTAGGTCTGCTAAGTGTATTGTGCCGCATGGGCCTAGCCCTGAGGACTGTGTGATTCATCTCAAACAATCCCAACACGGTTGAATTTTTCCATGTGAGGGTTTCATGCATTCTATAGGGGTGTGAAACCTAACCTCACACTTGGATACCACCACATTTACAACTCCTCTTATACTAGGAATTTTTTATGACTAATTCATCTGATTTCTGTTCTGAAAAATATTCTACCCCAATAGTTTTTCACGTAAATCTTAGTTTTTAGTCCATTTGGAAATCTAACACTATTTTAAAGGTGAGAGAAGAATATATATAATTTACCTCTATAAAACCAATGATGCGGATCACGAATGAATATCAGGGAATTATTGGGATTGGTAACCCCCTTGGTAGCTAGTTTAGGTTATGGTGTGTCTCCCCTACATCATTAAAAATAGGATGGATTACCCTCAAAAATATACTCAAGGTGTTGGTGCTATTTATATAGATCCAGTTACCCCCATCCCCCATCTAAGAGATCAAGTGGGGTGAGGGTTCCACCCTCCCAAAAAAACATGTAGGGTATATACCCCAACATAAATCGTGATGTGGTCCTCTATCTACATATTCGATTACCCCATCAACCAATACTATTTTTATAGGGACGTGAGGGTCCCCTAATAACATTTTAGATAGGTGAGAAATGTTTCCTTGGGTATAATTTCACCCCTCAAGTCGCTATGTTGTTTAATTGTTCATGATTTTTTATTCCTTTCATTTTCATTGAGTTTTTTTTAATGGAGGGATGAAATTTAAAATTTTAGAGAATTTTTGGGAGAAGCAGAGTAAGTATACATGGTATAAAAAACTATGTGATTTCCACGAGGATGGGCCAATCACATTGACAAAGTTTTTTTATGGATTCCATATGGTTTCTCAAACTGTGAAGAGGTCTCTTAATACCATGCAAGGTATTGGAGATTTATAGGGTGAGGCTAATAGTTTTTCAAAACTATGCGGAACCCAAAAAAAATCATTTTGGCTTAAGTACTTGGGAGGAAGTATCTCTTGCATGGTTAGCACATAGTTTTCCTAGATGTGTATCCAAACTCTGTAGGTTTTCAAAGTGTTTACTAATTTTCCAAAATCCCATTTTCACTTTAATTAAGATGGGTTTAACCACCCTTCTCCCCCATATTATTTGATCAACCCTTGGGAGATCATGGAAGAGATCCAACCTCCTCCACCTTCTAATCTTTCCCTGATTCTGATGATTTCCTAGAGGTCTGAGGTGATATATTTCCCTCTTTACCCCTTTTTACCTTTTCTCACACTCTTCTATTAGACTTGGATTTTCACATGAATCCTATATCTATATTAGCTGATTTTATGTTTTTGGTTGATCTAATGATGGGGTTTTTGTGTTTAGAGTTTTCAGACAACAAATCTATCCCCGTGCACCATTAAATGACCTTTTTCTGTAAAAAAATTATTTGGTTCTCATCCTTTTGAGGTAAGTGTTACTTTGAAATTGTTTCATTTTTTAATTCATATTTTTCTTTATCTTTCAAAATTATCTTTTTTTTAAATTATGACTATATATGATATCTTCTTAGTGATTTGAAACCATTTCTTTATTTTATACCATTGGCATAAAGTGGTTACATTGTAATTTCCAGGTTTTTTTGGAAATGGAATGTTTAAATATTATAATTTTTTAAAAAATTCATGTGTGGATTTTTGAAATATTTTTTATGCGTTGGATTTTGAACTGTTTTTAGTTTATAAAGTGTGAAAACTATGTTTTAAAAAGAGAATTTGGTTTTGAATTGAGGTGTTGTCCACTAAATTATTTATAAAGGGGTTCTTTAATATATTTAATATGGAGATTTTAAATGTGTACATGATTTTCAATATTTATAAATTCCTAGATGAATTATTTAAAATTTCCTGATGCAAAAGGATATCCCTTTAGCTTGTTTTGGATTTTAAAATAAGATGGCAATTTTTGAAGGATAGTTTTGAAAATTTATGAATGTGATGGTGATTTCTATCATTTTATAAATTGTGCATATGCAAGAATTTTATGAAATATGGAAGGTATTGGAATCATGAGTTTGGTTTTTGGGCTAAAGTAACAATTGACACATTGTTTATTTAAAATGATGGATGTGAGACACCCCTTGATTACCACTACATTGTATACCCCTTTAGTGGGTTCTTGACCACTATTTGATGTTGTTATTAACATTTTGTGGGAATTTCGTTGTTGTACCTAGGACTCACTTCCTATATTGGTCATGGGAACATGGATACTAAGTGAGAGTCCAGATATCTACTACCATAGGGAGTCTCACACTTCTAGTGACCCCTATAATATAAAAAAGAGATTGATGCGGTGTTCCATTCTGTTGATGTTGGTATAAACAATAAAATTGGTTGTTGTTTAGCTGAAACATACACTGGAAAGTTGGTCGATTTTAGGTTAGTATAGGATGTATATACATTGAGAATATTAGGTTAGATCACATGACACATGTTATTTCTTCATGAATGGTTAGTTATTGAGGCGAGTTTGATCAAGATATTGTACATATCATTTCCCCTACTTCCATCGTTATGGATGCTTCTTTGTTTATAGATGGTATAATCTGTGTGATATATATGGTGCCTCATTTTTTCTTTTTCTGACCCCTGAATTTTTCAGGTTGTTTATTTTGGAAATTATATCTTAAATATTTTTGTAAAATTCTTTTTAAATTTTAAAGGATCTTGTGTGGGTGCTTTAAATTGGGATTCAAAATGGTTGTTTTTAAGGGATATTCAACTGTTGATTATTATAATTGTAATTATTTTCAATTAAATAAAACAAATGGTTTATTTTGTGAAATGATAGTGGTGTTTTTAATTTTAAAAATTTATATTTTGGGAATCATTGTTTGGAAAAAATGTGTTCAGTTTTGAGAAACTAAAAGGGTGATTCAAAAGGGTGATTATAAAAAAAATTATTAATAATATGGTATGTTTCAAAATAATATTTCTAGTTTATTCACAAACTATAATTTATGAATTTATTTATGAAACATATTTCATTGTTTTAGCAGTTTTTTGTGATCTACTTGGATTTTCAGCTCATACATTTATATTTTTGATTCTATGTTCTTAGTTAGACACATTCATGCACATCATTGCGGACATGGGGAGAGTTGGGTGTTGGTGAGAAACTAAAGGTTGCATGGAGATAGATTAGGATCAGCTCGAATGTTTCTACCTCTTTAGTTAGTATAGTTTATTTATGTCTGCCTATATCTTAATTTATGATTATTTATATGGAAAATGGTTTAGATCATTCTAGTTGGTTGTGACCTTATTTGAATGTTTATATATTTTTTATCTTATATTTATTTATATTACACTATCATTTTTGTCCATTTTGGGTGAAATTGTTTGCAAATATTTTCCTTTGATTCATAGGAACTTGTTTCTAGCCCATGTAGATTGAAAACTCCCTTCAAGCCTTATGGAAAATTGAGTCAGGTTTTGAGTGAGATAGAAACCTTGAATGATTCATTATAAAATGGTATCATTGGAATAGGTTATTTAGTAATATCCTATGCCACTTTTTTATACACCTTTTTATTTGGGGATATCCTAGTTGAAAAAAAAGTTTGTCATAGCTTATGATTTAAGGGTGGGGAGATTATTAAAAGCTCCTGCTTATCCCAAATCTGAAGAAGCTAGGGGAAGTTGAGTTTCAAACTGTGAATTCAGGGTTCTTTTTAGATTATTTTGATATGAGTTATTTTTTTATCCCCCATTAAATTATATGAGTGATATTGTGGGTATCTCATTGATTTTTTGGTTTGAAAGGATGAGTTATTATGAAGTTAGGTAAGCTTACACATCTTAGAAAACCATGTGGTTATTGTGCAATCAAGTCTTCCTCCGTAGTAGATCATGATTATCAGTTCGAAAATAGTTTCCAAAACCACGTAGAAAAATATTAAACCTCACTATTTACCCCCATTTTGGTTGTTTTGACTCTTATCGGCTATGTATTACTCCAAATAAGATTTTCACTTATTGAAATTTGATTGGGGAGTGTGTTTATGGCCTTTGTGTGTGTAGTTCAGGTGAAAATTATTTGGGTACTTGTGTGGTGATTTTATTCAGGATTATCATAAAAAATTATTTCCTAAAAAAATAGGATTTTGTTTTGAAATATATTTTAAAGGTATTTCAAAAAAATTAAATGGTTCTTGATGAGAATCCTTCAGGAACATAGTTTTCAAAATGAAATTAAATTTTGAACGGGATTTTTTTTATATTCCTCTTTTGGGAAGTGTGTGTGACACAAATTTTGTTTTATTTTAAATGGTGGATTTTATTGGTTTTTAAAGAGTAAACATTGGTTTAGGGTGATTTCAAAATTACTTGTTAAAAATGGTGCTTTCAAAGGAAAAGTTATTTTGGTTTTGTGCTTGGGCTTTGATTGTGGGCTTGTTGTTTTGGTTTGATTCCAGATTGTGAAGGAATTATTTGGGATATGATTTTATTCATGAATTGAAGTGTTTCATGTAACCAATTATTTATATTATGCCTCATAAAATGGTCAAAATGTTTTTTGCAGTTCTCTTTCCTACCCAGAATACAAGTGAAGTTGTGGACATAGAGCCTTCATTGAGATCAAAACTCATTTCAGACAACCCATATCAGAATCAAACATTGTTTAGTCAGGATCATGGGTTAGTGGGAGCGGAGTGATTGTTGGAAGTTATTTTGGTTTTCCTTCATTCTCTTTAGATAGCCAAATCTTCATGGGATATATCCTTTGAGATCTTTTTTGTTGGTTTTAGCTGAGTTTAGTGAGATTTATTGGTACCTGCTTAGCTTTGAAAAGGATTGTATTAGGAGATCATCAGGATATCATTTGTTTAGTAGTTTATTCTTGAGTATGTAAAATTATATATAGATAGTGATATTTTGAGTATTTCACTTGGTGATCAGTCAATAAGGGAGTATGTTGATCTCTTTTCTAAGTTATTCATATTTTCTCAAGGGTTTCTAGTTTGTAACTATGAGAAGGATAATTTATTTGGATACATTCCTCACCAATCCATTGGTTTATCTATACCTTTATTGGTCTTAAAATTCATTAAGGAAGTTTTAAAAAGAACCATGAAAATATGAGCTAACTTGCCTAGCCTAACTGTGGCAGGTGATGCATCAGTCCCTTCGAGTATGTAGCAGAAGTGTGGTGGGCATAAGAATTACCCAATGAGAAAAGAGAAAAGTTGTATGATCTATAATTTTAAGAAAAGGTCATCTCCCATGGAAATAAGATATCCCTCACGTTCTTCTATTGTGGAGATCTATGTAATTATAGTCCCCACTACATGATGTACCCCCATGTTTTCTTCTATTATGGCTGTTTGGGCCTTCTTCATAAGTTTTTTAAATAGATATTTCATAATATATTTTACTGTGCAAGAGCCTCAGCCCAGTTGGTGAGGACACAAAATGTGCATCCAAGAGACCCTAGTTCAAAACCAGGTGGAGACATAATTGTCGAGTTACTGTAGCAGGTATTGTAACAGGTATTATTGCAGGTCTTGTTTGGTATTGTAGCAGCCATAAATATTCATCCAGTCGGGATTTTGAGTCACCGATTTGGGCCCTATGTCTTCCAAGGCCTTTGGGCCACCCAAGTCCTTCAGTTCAGTAAAAATTTCAGGCCACCTCAAGGCCTTTGGGCCACAGAAAGGCCTTCAGGCCACCTGAAATTATGCATAATGATAAGAAAAACACTATAAGGAGTAGACTCCATATGAGGATTCATAGGAGTAAAATTTACCAGAGAAGAAGCTAAGTGTATTTTATAGAAAGATAGGGTATGTAATTTACATTGGTAGAAGCCTGTGCATGCACGGGAAGCCTATCCAAACAAGCCATGTGAAGGTGGAGAGATTACATCACGATGAAGAAGCTGGGGAGGAGCAATTCCATATATTTAATGTCTTTATATTTCCCAAAGACCTACATGTCATGTAATATTTATTCCTACGGGCCTTGAAAGGGTTCCCGCTAATCCCTTGAATGAGGGGTTTTCAAAAATCAATTAAAAACATGGATTTCAAGCCATTCAAGGCATAATATGTTTTGAGTTGATCCTTTGATGGTATTTCTTTCACTTGGTATTTCCCTTTGATGATCAAGATCTTGGGTTTCGGAGATTAGGGTTTGGTTGTTGGGATTTTTTTGATGATTGCATTTTTAAATGTTTTGATAGATTTTTTGAATATTATTTTATGGAATTCCTTTGTTTTCATAGGGAATGTGTTTCCCTCTTTTGGGTGGATTTTACATTTTTTCTAGTTTTACTCATTGATTTTAGTTGGTTGTGAATGTCATTTGTTGAACCTAATTGTTTGGGTGATCCTCTCTTGATTATTTTGGTTATTCTCATTTTTTCATTGTGCCTTTGAGGTTCTTGTTGTTCAGAAATGAGATAGACCTTGTGTGAATGATTGGGTAACTTTGGTGTGTGATCCACTAATTGAGTTTGTTATAATATATAGTGTTGGGTTGTGGCCATTTAAAATATTCTATATAAGGTTAATCTATGTTTTTAACCTAGGTTATCTATATTTTTCACAACCTGAGGTGAGAGATCATGTCACAATTTTAGGATTCTTATGTTTGTTCTTCTTTTTGTTGGGTTTAGAAGGGCCATTGTTGAGATGGGGTTCCTATCTTAGTTGCTCAGTTTCATAAGGATGTGTCTCTTAGTAGTATTGTTTTGTGACACTATATTAGAGAAACTCAAAATGGTGTGGAGACCATTTTAGGTATCCCTTGATGTTTAGGGATACATGATTGAGTTTTAGTTTCGGTTATGCATGGAGACATTTAGTGCTTCATGGTTGACCAGTTTGATCATTTTGAGAATGTTAGTTTTTTTATTTGAGAATGATCCACATTAATTGATTCTTTCAGTTAGATCCTCTATGGACCTTCCATATTCATCATTTTTTTCTTTTTGGCAGGTAATTTTCATGGAGCATAAATTGGTATGGTGGGGAGTTAGTGACACTACTAATCTCACTATGTTGTTTAATTCTATATGATTTTATCTTAACTTGAGTTTCATTGGGTTTTGGTAGGTTCTTAGTCTATATTTTTTGTGAGGGTCACGATTATCCGATATGGTTAATACTAACCTTACAATGCCCGCGTGGATGGTCATATCACATTGATAGATTCATTTTTTTATGGCTTCTAAATGGTTCAAAAAATTATATACAGACCCCCTATGATCATGTGGGGTATTTATAATGTTTATGGTGGGGCAGATGGTTTTTCTAAACCCTTTAGAAACTAGGGAGAAACCATTCAGATTAAGTCTTTGGGATGAATTAGCTTCTTCATGTTTGGAACATAGTTTTCCAAGGTGTGTGGACAAAATATGTGAGTCATCCTTGTGTTTAAAAATCATGGTAGTTCCCATTTTCCCTCTTGAAGTAATTGAGGTTTAACCCCCCCCCCCCCCTCTCACCCTCGCCCATACATAAGTCGATCAACCATTTGGAGATCAAGGAGGTGATCTGACCTCCCCTAACATAGATTCTTTGATCTTATGATGATTTGCAATAGTTTTAAGGTGAATTCTTCTTCTCCTTTTCCCTTATTACTTTTTATACCTCTTTTCACTTGGATTTTCCTTTCCATATAAACCCTATGTCTCTATTGGATGATTTTAGGGATCTAGGTAGATCTAATGATGGGGTTTCTGTTTTTAGGGTTTGTGGACATTGTTTCTATCCCTAATGGTGTGGATACCATTTAAGGAAATCTGTTCAAAATAATTTGGATTTTTTATCATCACCTTGATGTAGGTGTTATAATGAAATTATTCCATTTTTTGAATTCAATGTGATCTTGTGATTTATAAATTCACTTTTTTTGAAATTATGAATATATGTGATATCTCGTTGGTGAGTTGATAATATTTCATTGTTTTTTTAGTTAGTCCTATATTTTTTCTTAGTAAATTCCATGTTTTTTTTAAATGGAATGTTTAATGATGTTATGATTTTGTGAAATTATTTAGTGTCTTATTTAAATGGATTTCATGTTATTTATTGGGTTTTGACACAATTTTACTTTTTAGAGATTGAAAACAATGTTTTAATATGGAAATTTGGTTTTAATGTTAGGTGGTAAACAATAAATGATTTCTAAAGAGGTTATTTAATAGATTTAAAATGGTTATTTTAAATGTATGTGCAATTTACCCATTTTGTAATTGAGTGGATGGATTCTTTAAAATGATTTGAATTAACAGGAAGGCCCTTAACCTTATATTATATTTTCAAAGAAGAATAAACTTGTTGAAGGGTTGATTTAATTTTTTTTGAATGTGTGGCTAATTTATATCATTTTTCAATTGGTTTTTTGGAAAAGAATTTTATGAAATTTGGAAGGTCTTGGAAACTTGATTCATGTTTTGGTGTTAGAGGCCTAGTTGGCACTTCTTTTAAAATTATGGATAAGAGACACTAATTGATTGTCTCTTATTTTTCTACCCCTTGGGTGCGTTCTTGATCACTATGTTATGTTTTGTATACTTTTTTGGGAATGTGATTGTTATTTCGTGGGTGTATTTTATATGTTTGTGGATTATCAGTATTGGGTGTTGGGTGTGAGGGTAGATTTTATTATTACATTTGAGTTAGACTTGTCTTTTTATTCATATGACTAAATTCCTCTATTGTCCATGGGATCATGGATAATAAGTGAGATTCTATGTCTCTACTAGACTAGGGAGTTGTGCACTACTAGTCTCCCATTTAGAGTAAAAAATTTCTAAATTGGGTGTGTCATTCTGATGAGGCTGGTGCAAGCTACTTGGATGGGTTGTTGTTATAAAAAAAACATACATCAGAAATTTTTTCTAGTTTAAGTGATTTTTGGACAACTACGCATTAGGGATCCTATAATAGATCCCATGAAACATTTTATTTCTTCATGAATGGTTAGTGATTAAGGCGATTTTGATCTAGTGCTTGTTTGTATCATTTCACATACTTTTAATGTTATGGTGTGTTCAATGATTATATACGGCATGATTCATACGATATGTATGGTGACTATATTTTCATTTTTTTTGACCCATGTATTTTTGGTCGTTGTATTGGTAAATTAGATCTCCATGATTTTTGGAAAACTCATTTTGAATTTTATAGGCTCTTGTGTGGGTGCTTTATAGTGGGTTTCAAAATGGTTGTTTCGTTTTAAATATAATTTTTTCTTGTGAAATGTTTTAAGGAGATCATTTTAATTTAAAAAAATGGTTTATTTTAAGAAATGGTCAAGAAGTGTGTGTTTTTTGAAATGAATTTGGTTGGTAGATTTATTTTCAAAATACATGTGTTTAATTTTGGGAACCTAAAAGAAATGTTTAAAATGGTGATTATAGACTTGTCTGGTTTTTGTTATGGTATGTTAGAAAATCCTATTTTATAGTTTATTATGCATCTAGAATTGATAAATTTTATTTGGAAACATATTTCATAGTTTGGTAAGGTTTTAGTGACCTACTTGGCTTTCTAGATCATTTTTATATATTTCATGTTTCATGTTCCCATTTAGACCCATTAATGCTAATTATGGATGGCATGTGGAGAGTTATGTAGTGGTGATCAACCAAGGGTTTTAGGGAGATTACATGGTGTCTTATTGAGTTTTAATATTTTATGTTTTTAGTTAATATTTTTTGTATTCCTCCTTATAGATTTGTTTAGGATTATGTTAATTAAAATGTATTAGATCATTCTAGGTTTTGTGACCCCTTTGGCATGTTTATTTATTTTGGATCTTATGTTTATTTATATTACACTATCATTTATCTCTTTTTTTGGGTTAAATAATTCCCAAATTGATTCATGTGATTCCCTGGAATTGGTTTCCAGTCCTTGGGGATTGGAAAAACCCTTTATACCATTTCAAAAATCAATTTGTGTTCTGAGTAGGATATAACCTAGGCTAGTTCATCGCAAAATGTTATATGATTAATTTGTTCTTTTTTAAGAGCCTAATCCTATTTTTTGGAACCATTTTTATTTGGTTATATCCTAGTACAATGGATAATTAGGTTACCAGAGATCAAGAGGTAAGGGTGGGGTTAGTCTAACTAGCTCTTACTTATCCTGGACCAAAAGATCCCAAGGTAAGTGGAGTTTTAAATTTTTATTTCAATGATTTTTTATCTTACTTTGATTTCATTTGATGTTTATCCCCTCCCTCTGATTATATGAGTCAAATTGGTGGTATCAAATTAGTTTTTAAGTAAAAATGGTGGAGTACTAGAACAGTATGGTTAGTTCACTTTATAAGGAACTGACCTTAAAACATTACATAATATTGAATTAAATGGATAATTCATATTGAGGATCATTTCAGGTTTAAAGTTTTAGATAATTAGGCCATAACTATTACATAACCACTTGAATATTACATGTAGACACTACTACTCAATATCCATTTTTTTCATAAAACAAAAACTATTAAAAAGAAACATGTCTAGTCCCATGTTTTAGACAACATGACTTTTCCTTGATCCAATCCTTGACCCTATTCATCATTAATTCTTGTCGAAAACATTTCAAAAACATGGGATGAGAATAAAATGCTCAGTAAGGGTTATTAAATAGGGAAGGAAAATATTATCCCATCAATAATTACAAATCAATGAAACCATACATTTCAATCATAACATACCTTACAAAATCATAAGATTTATGAAAAACACACACAAATCATAAATCATAAAGGTTACGTACAAAATCCATATCAAAATTACATTGTAGCTAACACAACTACATAGGGATTTACGCTTGGAATACACATCATAGTATATTCTTTAAATCTCTTATGAGAAACATCACGTTTACCTCTGTCACGTTACCCAATGTATTGGAGAGCTATCTCGGGCTCACCCGTACTAGGATTATCACGATACCACCCATATACGTAAAAAAATTCCCAATAACCATAACATAATCATAACACATATCACACATATAAATGAAAGATAAAATTTCCACATTCCAATATATAAATTCAAGATATTGAAATAAACAATGCTTTATCAAATCATTTTCAAAACCATTTAAAAATAGATTTTTGAATCAAAGTGTCCCATAACACTTTGAAGATTTTAAATGAATTATCATTTGAAAACATTAATGTGCATATAAATAAATCGTAAAACCCATTTTGAAAATGTGGACATTAATGAGAAATATTTAGAAGAATAAATATTTAAAACATTTAAAATGATATTTTAGTTAGAGTTACTAACCAAAAGAGAGACACTTGAATACAAATAATTGATGAAATAAAACATTATAATATCATGAGAATAAATGGATTCATGATATACTATGTCAAAGTACATTATATACACCATATAAAAGTGAATTGGTGTATAACAACAAAGAAGTCTCAATGGAATATAAATTGAGATGAAATCCCTTATAAAGATATTATCCTTAAATTGAGGATAAATCAATCACATAATTATGTATGAAAAATATAAATACACCCAATATAAGTGGATATTAAGGGTAAAACAATCAGATGTCATTAAAAAATATTCATTGGATGACATATTAAAGAAGTACAAGCTGAACCCAAAGAATTGAAATTGGGTTAAGAGGTTCCCTAGTACAAATTCGACAGCCTAACGGCGTATCATTAAAATTAAGAAAATGATTTGATGAGATAAAAAGGTTATCTCAAATCTTGTACATAATGTTTATATCAATAATCATATATAAGAACATATCCCAACATAATAAGATTTAAATTAAAAGACATAATAAAAAGAAGTCTTTTAAAAATAGGGGTGAAAGGTTCCCTTACCGATTCGGTAACATACAAAACATACGCCACATGAAAGAAGGATCATAAAATGAAGATGTAAATACTCATAAATTAAAATATATTACACAAAGAGTACAATCATGGGAAGTAAATACCAAAACAAAAGGAACTCGTGGCCAATATTGCATGAATCTCATGGGAAATAAAAAGTGAGATGAAACCCTTTACCACGTTGAAGTCAACTGAGTCGTATGACCAAAAGTTAATATCCACAAAATTAATCACAAAATAACATGAATATAAGGAGAATAATGATAATATATATCAAATTATAGTACACAATACACCACATGAAATGAATAAGTGGAGAATAATGGAAATCTCACGGAATTAAAAGTGAGATAAGAAAATCCCTTACCACGTTGTAATCAATCAAGTCGTATGATCAAAAGTTAATAACCAGAAAATTAATCATATAATACCATTAATATAATGAGAGTAATTATAATATATATGAAATTGTAGAACACAATACACCACATGCAATGAATAAGCCGCAAACAATTGAAATCTCAAGGAATTAAAAGTGAGATAAGAAAATCTATTACCTCGTGTCCGACTTTACTCGATTGTTCTCTAATCTCCTAAATAATAAATAAAAGTTAATTTATAATTTCTTAATAACCTTTTTTAAGTTTATTATTCCATTTATATCAATTATTAACATGTTGTAAACATTATGTAATCATTTAAGTTAATAATGTTCATTTTGTCGATATTTGGTACTTGAGTAAAAAATGAACAACGTATATTTAAATGTTGTCCATGTGGTCAATATTACATTATATCCAGAATTAAATTCTTTATTTAGATATCATATATATCCATTATATATATATATTTATAATAGTACATTACATTTAGAGGTAAGAAATGAAATGCACCGTGTAAAGACCCGGAAATTTCAAGGAAATTTTTTTCTTAATTTTCTTTGGAATTTTACAAGAACGCAGTTTCTGACGGCGCCTGATTCCGAGGCCCGGTGTGCCCGGAATTAATTTCCGAAGTTTGGCTCGGGTACGTTCAATGAACTAGCGAGCGGGAATTTCTATCTTTTGAACCGGTGCTCGGAATTGAAATCCGATTGCACCGATGAACTCGCAACGCCGGTAATCTCTTAAGGGAACCTTTACCGTAGTTGCGTTTGTGCGGGAGAAGAAGTTAATTTTTTGGGGTTTTATTAAAAAAGTGAATAAAATTGTTAAATCAGTTTTATTTCATGTTATGTTGTTAACTTCTCCCATGGGAAGTTGGTGGTGGTCCCACATCCATCCAACTTCCCATGTGTGGATATTTGAAAGGGTGGGGCCCACACAAACCCCTCCCCACCTCTTCAATTCCTTAACTTTCCTTACCCCTCTAAACCCCCCATTTAAGTTTTGATAACTTAACACCTCCTTAATTTTATAACATCTTATGTTAATAACTTAAGTGAGTTAAATATGGGTTTTTTAATTTTCAAACTCTTGAAATTCAAAACCTATGTTGGGTTAATAAAATAAGTGGGAGGATTATTTTTATTTTGGGGTTAGTTGTTCTTGTGGTGGAGACTTGGGAGAGAAAAGGCTAAGTCTTCTTCTTCTTCAACATCGACGAAGAACGCGAAGAACACCTCCAACGAAGAACATCTCCACCGAAGAACGCGACGTCTTCTTCCAACGACGTTTCCCCTTCGAACGCACCTTGAAGACAATGGAGTCGACGTTCTTTCCCCGCGACGCCCGACCTCCGCGACGCTCGTCTTCCGCGGGTTGTTGACGTGCACCGTATCTGAATCGAGGTAGGGGTTTATTTATTTAATTGTTCGTGAATACAAACTTGGTGATAATCGTGGATTAAATCCCTTTTTGTTATTGAATAACGCGAGGGGGTCGGACCGCACAAACACGGCCGACCCTCCTCCTTTGTTTTTCGTGATGGTATCTTGAGGATGATATGAGAAAACGTGGTGTCGTTGCACCACAAGATTTATTGCGGAAGATACGCGCGGCGCCATCGCGCCGCGCCGTGGAAAGAAATCAAAGAACGCGATGTCGTCGCGTCGCATCGAAGAAAGTCAAAGGCGCCGCGGCCGGAGCGGGGCCGCGGCGGAGGGAAGCGATGCCGTCGCATCGCTCCGAATGGCATAGGCCGCGGCCGGTTCCGGGCCGCGGCGGAGCAAGATGACCGGTGGCCGGCACCGGGCCGCCAGTGTCGGTGAAGGAAGGATCGGCCGTCGCCGGTCCCTGGTGGCGAAATCGGCCGGCCAGTGCGGGCCGGCCTGGCAGTGGAGACCGGGGGAATTAATTCCCACGGCTGGGTCTTCAAGAGGCCCCAATTAAGGGGCCACGGTTTCACAAGGGGGGGGGGGGGATTTGCCCCTCGCGCGCGGCACCCGAACGACGTGCTGGCCGCACCGCCGGCCGGGTCGCGCCGCCGGCCGGGCCGGGTCCAGCCGAACCGGGTCGGGTCGACACGGTTCGGGTCGTACCAGGGGGGTCGGGCCAGGTCGGCCCGGGCCCAGACCCCCAGTTTCGGACCACTTTTGGTCAAATGCCCGTATCTTGGGCTACGGGCCTCCAAACGACTCGCCGCCAGCGGCAACGCGATCCTTGGATCGAGACGGTCGTTTCGGTATACTATACTCAAGGTACATCTTCCTTTTCGGGAGGCTACGTGATTAAAACTCCATAGCTAAGCGTGCTTGGCCTGGAGTAGTGATCAGGATGGGTGACCTCCTGGGAAGTTTCCCAGGGTGGGTGTGAGACGGAAAAGCCAATAACATCCAGACCAGGCGTCCAATTGACGTGCCGTCTGTTGCGTTTCGTTCCTATTGACGGTACAGAACTTTTGGCATCCTCCGCCCAGGTTTTGGATGTAGATGGATATTGGCCGGGTTGGATCGCACCGAAATCTAACCGGGACCCTGGAACGGAAAAGCTGATATCATTCTGACAGAACGTCCGTTTGAAGAACCGTCAGCGGCGTTGGTGATCGCGTTGAGAAACGGTCCCTATGAGTTTACCCTATGAGAGTTCGGGGTACAGTTGAGATATGACCGGGTTTGGTTCGTCACGAAACCAACCGGGCCCTTGGGACGAAAAGGCTAATAACTCACAGACCGAGCGTCCGATTGACGCGCTGTCTGTTGCGTTGAGACCCCTATGACGTGGCGGTCCTTTGAGATACTTCTTCGTGGGACTTTGAGATACTTGGAGTATCGACCTGTAGCTCGTGGAGCAGACCCTCCCAGTGACGAGCGTGCGGAGTACGGAGACCGTGTAGCTGGCTGAGACCCGATGACTGCTGATCGAACGACTCAGTGTGTTACAGAGGTGCGCTTGGTTGTAGCGGCACATGGGAGCGCTTGGTTGTAGCGGCAGACCCACGACAGAGGTGCGCTTGGTTGTAGCGGCACATGGGAGCACTTGGTTGTAGCGGCAGACCCACGACAGAGGTGCGCTTGGTTGTAGCGGCACATGGGAGCGCTTGGTTGTAGCGGCAGACCCACGACAGAGGTGCGCTTGGTTGCAGCGGCACATAGGAGCGCTTGGTTGTAGCAGCTGGCCCACAGTACTCGATGGGTGGAGTTCTTCAGCAGTCTTAGGTTAGTGAGCAGTACCTCGGAGTCGTGACAGGACCACTTTACACTCCAGAGATGGAGCTCTTCCGCAGTTACGGTTTCAATAATGAAAATCCTGGTTGAGCTGAGACTTTTGACCTTGTGTTTACCTCATGATTGAGATGGGTCACTTGCTAACTTAGGTATATGTATGGGCATATACCCATGTAGTGGTTATCCATTGATTTCACAATCCTTGTGTTTCCTCATGATTGAGATGGGTTACTTGATAACTTAGGTATATGTATGGGCATATACCTATGTAGAGGTTATCTGTTGAGATCTTCTTTGTGGTTATCCTTTTTGGTTTAGTGAGACCTTGAAAGTCTCAGGGTCCCCACTGAGTATCGTTATACTCACCCCTGCACGGGCTATGCCCGCACCTCGTTGTGTTGGTTGCAGACAACGGGCAGTGCTGAAAGAGGCCGAGTGTTCGAGGACTGGACGGTACCTGGAGGTGGACTATACGACGAGATGGTACCTGGAGGAGGACCTCACGACAAGACGGTACCCAGAGGTGGACGTGACGATGAGGCGGTACCCGAAGGTGGACCTCTGGGCGGACATACTCGGAGCGGACGGCGGGACCCGAGGAGCAGAGGAGCTATCTGTACCCACCCTTCAGGTGGGATTTCCAGTGGACAGCTCGGCGTAGTAGCTTTACATTTCAGTTGTTGTTTTCCCTTCGAGTTGTACGTTACAGTTGGGCTTGTATTTCCGGCCCCTTTTTACTTTCTGCACTTACTGTTGTACTCAGATTTTACTTAGTGTTTACTTCTTCCGCTTGTACTCTATGTGATTGTTTACTTTACAAAGGCAATGCCTTCCCTTTTTACCGGGATTTACGCCTTGGTGCTAGTCGCCAGCCCCTGGCCTATGGAAGGCGGGCTTGGGGTAGTCACGACACGGGCCCCGAGGACGGGTCGTGACACACCGTTCATGGAGACAGTAAGTCGTATGTACGCATGAACGCTACTTACATTTCTACTTCTTATTTTAATGGAATTAAAAAAATAGTGATACATAATTATATTATCATTTCAGTATAATATAATATACAATATTATTAACTCCATTCTTTATACTTCTCACATAAGGAATTAATGAGTCATATGACTTTGAGGGGGCGGTAGTCCGCACTACCTCTAATGAGATTATCGTATTTACCCACTATGAAAACCATAAAGTATTTCTATTAGTACTTCTATAAATGGAAAAATACATAAGAATAAAGAAAACATAAACATAATATATATCATATATAATATAGTTCCATCATAATTGCCACCTTGAGAGGCAGTTGGAGATATTTGAACAATCATCGTTTCGTGAGGCGTTAGTTTTCCATCCACTGAAACATTATGTTCTTCAACCATTAGATGGAGGTGTGTGTAATTTTAATCCGCATCCTTCTCATAACATTATCCTAGTATATTGAGGATAATATTGTTGTTACAAAATAAAGGAGTAAAAAGATTTTAGGGGTTGGAGAAGTAAAATAAATGAAAATAAATAATGAGAAATTGTTACCTTTAATTTACGTAACTCCCATTGGTTTGAACCAAAGGACATGTTGAAGTTCCTTATGCCTATGGTAAGGATTCTAGGAGGATTATAGGGATGTATAGAGCTTAATTGGTCATAGTTTGGATGATCCAAAAGGCTTCAGAGGTGTTGTTAATTGGATTGAAGTGGTCTCCCTTTATAAGGGAGAGGAGGGGCTCTTTAGGAAAGTGTGATAATATTATTTTATTATATAATGATATTTGATTTCTAAAGGTCCAAAATCATTAAATTATACTGTAATATTACTCATAGTCGAAATAATATCATCCAATAGGAATTATACAGGTTTTGGATGTTATTTTAATATTTATAATCTTATTTTTTTAAATATTTTATCAATGAGGTAAATACTACATGATTATTGTGTCATATATAATTTAATTTCTGTGATGTCTAAAAATTATAAAAAACGATGATATAGGGAATATTTTTATATTTCAAATAAAAATTTATAGTCTAAAATATAATTTATATATCTCCATATAAAAATTAATTTACTAAAATATTTTTGTTTATGTCATCTTTGCCTTCACATTTAATTAATTAATCTAAAGTGTAATTATCTTTCATAAGTGGCTCCATGGGGTTCCAAAATAGACCAAAAGATGACCATGGTCGTCCATTACTCATACAATAAGGTTAGGACATGTGTTAAGGTAAGTTTTAATTATTACAATATTTTTTTTACCTTGAATTACCCTATTTACCTTTAACCACGATAAATAAAAGTCAAAAGTTAATATTCACCAAAAATTATTTTCATCTTATTGAACCACATATTACTTTTTTATAACAACCATATATGTAGGATTTTCGAAATTCAATTCACAGAAGTTGTAAAATTTCATTTAAAAGAAAATGTCAGATTTTTAACTACTACTAAGTGATTTCACTATTCATCAAAAATTGAATTTTTTTCAGAAAAAATACAAAATATTCATCCTAATATTTATTTGATATTATGAACACAAAAATGATGTCTATTTTTCTAAATTCAAAACATATAAGTGGCATTAGTTAATTTAAAATTAATTCCCGTTGTTAAAATAAATAGCGTGTTTTTATGAAACAATAACTATCAAAAGATTGAAACTTGTTTCTGTCCAATTTCAAAGTGAAATTAATTACAATGACCAAAATTGGATTAAATGGTAAAAATATATTCTAATTAAACTTTAAAACTAATTAAAAAGATAATCTAACCATATAAAAAAATTATATTAAAACAGAGTTTTGAATTAAAATACAATATTTTCACTATTCATTAGAAAATGAACTTTATAAGAAAAATTCCAAAAATTTACACAAAGTAATATTTGATTTCCCCATTCTAAAGAAGTATTTTATTTGGTCAAATAGAATGTATTAATGTGTCTAAATATATATTTATATAGGGTTCACCATTAGAAGGCGGAAAATCGGCCTTTAAATGTAAATTATTCTTAAAATTAGATTCATTCAATTTTTAAGCCTCTAAATGTTATTGGATAAATGTAAATTCATTTAAAAAACATGTATAATAATATTGTAGTTAGTTTTATTCATTCCTTCCAATACAATATCTAGGAGTTAACTACCATTTAAAATAATAATATTATATTATTAGTATGCAACATAAGATTTCAAAGAAACCCGTTGTTGTGTATCAGTTAGGCTATCGAACATAGAAACCCCTTAAAAGTAAAATTAATAGTTAATTCACAAATATTAAAAAATATGAGATATGCCTTATTCCTTATTTACATGGGATGTTACATCCTTCCCCCCCTTTTGGGAATTGCGTCCTTGTAATTTTAAAACTGGGCTTGGAAACTTCATTAAAAGTCCCACATCGGAAAAGAGTCAGTAAAAGTGTCACATTAAAATAAAGAAAGAAAAGTAAAATGGTCACCCAAGATAACCCGTACTATGATTCCATGTAGGAAATCATGGATGTGGACGAGAGAACAAATGTTCATGTTCTAATGGATAGTGATAGAAAACATGATTAAGATCAAGTTAACCACCATAAAATCACAAACTTATGATGTGTTAAATTGTATTTGATTACCCAGTAGGAAACGTAAACCAACAATGTTTTTGTTTTACATTACATTTCATAATTATAAGGAATTCATTTACTACATAGAATAAGAACATAATGAAATATACTTACCTTCAAGTAGAGTTTCATCCTTTAATAAATTTCTACCAAAAACTTATATTTTCTCCAAACAAAGAGCATTCAAAAAGACTTGGTCACATCAAAAGCACAAGAATCATCTTCTTGAGAATCACATAATTCAAAAAAGAAGGACTATATATTTCCCTTGTCTTTAGACATCAAATAAAACCAAAATTGTTTCTGCAAGATCAGATAATACCCAAAAATGATAATCTTTTACAAAAATTAGAACTACTCTTAATCTAAAATATTCTTCAAAAAAACCCAAAGTTCAACAAATACCATTCAAAAAAACCAATTTCTTTAAAATTATTTAAAAGCAATACAAACTAATATTGAAACCCAAATCTCATATGGATTTAATTACACAGTCTTCCAAGATAACATTTATCTCCAAATAACAATTTTTACTCATAAAGTCTCATATAGAAAAGTAATTAACCAAATCAAATATTCTCCATGATATGTTAATCATTTTCATAAATAAACCAAATCGTCATATGTCCACAATAAATACATAGATTCTTCCAAACTAAAATTTCAACCACTATTCCACAATTGAAATCCATAGTATATAGTGTTTACTTAAAAGAGAGAACGTCTTCCACAACAGCCTTTATCACTTAATCACTAAATAATTTTTCTATAATAAGTATATCCATTTTATAAAACATAAGTTCCAAAAATCAACTTATTATTGTTCCAAAAAAACATTTTACTAAAATAAAAATTCATACTAACTAGGGACTTCAAGTAGGCTATTGGTAGGCGATGCGCCCTTGTCGCCCTTTGGTTGTGGATTTGATTCCTGCAGCCATTCCCGATGCGACGGGTTGTCACCCATCCTACGGGTTGTCCTTTTTATAAAACTCAAAAATAACCCTAATATGTTTTAACCTCAATGGTATCCTTATACCTTAAATTTTCATCCAAATTCATTATGATTTCAACATCTTAATTCTTGAACCCTTTTTTCACCAACATATGATAAAATAAAACAATCCCTAAAATGAAGAACATCATACCTAGATCATGGTGTCCATTTGGTTTCATCGTCATCTTGTTCATGTAGGCAGAAGGTCCATGCATCATAATAATTATTTGTAGATACTTAAAAATAATTTTCTTCCTCCATCCAAATACACCTTGGACAACATGGGTCATATGGGTGTTCGCAAAAAACTAGTTTTGGAAAATAATGATGTATGACATATAATTTCAAAACACCTGATAAAACATGATTCGTATAAAATAGTCGGACCGAATTTGAATTCAAAATTTCAATTAATGGTCCTTTTAAAATACCATAGGTATATGCTGAGATAATATATTTTAAAAGAAAATATAAATAGGTTTCGCAAGGGTCTCCATCTTCAGAACCTTTTTTAAAATCACAATATGCTTCAAAATCCTGTGATAAGGTAAAATATTTGAAAATGCATTGATAATATTTACCTTTCTTCAAAATATAAAAATATTGTGAAAATAGGATTTGTATAAATATAACTAATGATCCATGATGATAACGAGGTATAGTGGAGGTCATTGATATCTCAAACAACTGCTTGCAAGTGAGTTGTATGCAAGAAAAAGATTCACAATCATCCAAACATGACTTTGCAATAATTATTGCAAGAATGTCATCAGTAAGGGATATATATGTTGTTTTAGATCCTCCTCCTTCCATTTATAACTATCTTTACATGATCTGAAAAAGTTATAAAACAAGGATTTAACAAAAATAATAGACATAGGGACTAACCAAGTGTCTAACGAAAACTCTTAATCCTTAATGTTGTCTAAACCGACCTCTAATACCAACTATAAGGACCCGACCTTAAAACATTACATAATATTGACTTAAATGAATAATTCAACTTGAGGATCTTTTCAGGTTTAGAGTTTTAGAAAATTAGGCCATATCTATTACATAACAACTTGAATATTACAAGTAGACACTACTAATCAGTATCCATTTTTTAAAAAAAATAAAAACTCTTAAAAAGAAACATGTATAGTTCCTTGTTTAAGACAACATGACTTTTCCTTGATCCAATCTGTGACCCTATTGATCTTTAAGTCATGTGGAAAATATTTCAGAAACTTGGGATGAGCATAAAAATCTTAGTAATGGTTATAAAATAGGGAAGGACAACATTATCCCATAAATAAATATAAATCAATGAAACCATACATTTCAATCATAATATACCTTACAAAATCATAAGATTTATGAATAACACACCAAAATCCTAAATCATAAAGGTTACTTACAGAATCCATATCAAACTTACATTATATCTATTATAGCTACATAGGGAGTTATGCTTGGAATACCCATCATAGTATATTCCCTAAATCTCTTAGGAGAAACATCACGTTTACCTCTATCATGTTACCCAATGCATTAGAGATCTATCTCGGGCTCACCCAACCAAGGTTTATCACGGGACCACCCATATACATAAACAAATTCCCAATAACCATAAAAAATCATAACACATATCATAAGTATAAAGGAAAGATAACATTTCCACATTCCAATATATCAAATCAAGATATTGAAATAAGAAATTCTTTATCAAATCATTTTCAAATCCATTTAAAAATAGATTTTTGAATCAAATTTTCCCATACCACTTTGAATATTTTAAATTAATTGTCATTTGAAAACATTAATGTCCATATAAATAAATCCTAAAACCCATTTTGAAAACATGGACATTAATGAGAAATATTTACAATAATAAATCATTAAAACATTTAAAATGATATTTTCGTTAGAGTTCCTAACTAAAAGAGAGACATTTGAATACAAATAATTGAGGTAATAAAAACTTTATAATATCATGAGAATAAATGGATTCATGATATACTATGTCAATGTACATTATATACAACATATAAAATTGAATCGGTGTATAACAACAAAGAAGTCTCAATGGAATGTAAATTGAGATGAAATCCCTTATAATGATGGTATCCTTAAATTATGGATAAATCAATCACATAATTATGTATGAAAAATATAAATATACCCAATATAAGTGTATATTAAGTGTAAAAAAATAATATTTCATTCACACATATTCATAGGATGACATATTAATGAAGTACCAGTTGAACCCAAAGAATTGAAATTTGGTTAAGAAGATCCCTTGTAAAATTTCGACAGTCTAACGACGTCTCTTTAAAATTCAGAAAATGATTTGATGAGATTAAAAAGGTATCTCCACACTTGGACATAATTTTTAAATCAATAAGGATATAGAATAACATATCCCAACATAATAAGATGTAAATTAAAAGACATAACAAAACAAAAGTCTTTTAAAAATAGGAGAGTGAAAGGTTCCCTTACCGATTCAGTAACTTACAAAACATACGCCACATGAAATAAGGATCATAAAATGAAGATTTAAATACTCCTAAATGAATGTATATTAAAAAAATAGTTCAATAATGGGCAGTACATACACCACACAAAAGTAAATAGTGGCAAATATAGCATGAATCTGATGGTAAATAGAAAGTGAGTTGAAACCCTTTACCACATTGAAATCAACTGAGTCATATGACCAAAATTTTATATCCACCAAATGAATCATGGAATACTATGAATATAATGAGAATCATGATAATATATATCAAATGTGATTACACAATTCACCACATGCAATTAATAAGTGGAGAACAATGGAAATCTCACAGAATAAAATGTGAGATAAGAAAATCCCTTACCACGTTGTAATCAATCGAGTCATATGACCAAAAGTTAATAAACACCAAAGGAATCAAATAATACCATGAATATAATGAAAATCATGATAACATATATCAAATGGATGTACATAATATACCATGTGCAATAAATAAGTGGCGAACAATGGAAATATCATGGAATTAAAAGTGAGATAAGAAAATCTATTACCTCGTGTCCGACTTGACTCGATCGTTCATTAACCTCCTGAATAATAAACAAAAGTTAATTTATACTTGATTAATAACCCTTTTCAAGATTATTATTCATTTTATAACACTTATTACCATGTTTTAAAAATTATGTAATGATTTAAGTTAATAACGTTCATTTTGTCGATATTTGGTACTTGAGTAAAAAATAAACACCTTATATTTACAAGTTGTCCATGTGGTCAATATTAAATTATATCCAGAATGAAATTCCTAATTTAGATTTCATATATATCATTTATATCCAGTATATATATATATAATAGTACATAACATTTAGAGGTAAGAAATGAAACCATTCATGGGGACGGTAAGCCATACGTACGCATGAACGCTACTTCCATTTCTATTTCTTATTTTAATTGAATTAAAAACATAATGATACATTGTTATATTATAATTCCAGTATAATATCATATACAATATTATTAACTCATCCCTTTATACATCCCACATAAGTCATTAATGAGTCATATCACTTTGAGGGGGCGGTAGTCCGCACTTCCTCTAATGAGATTATCATATTTACCAACTATGGAAACAATAATGTATATTCATAAATGGAAAAATAAATAAGCATAAAGAAAATATAAAGAAAATATATATCATATATAAATAATTTTCCATCATAATGACCACCATGAGAGGCGGTTGGAGATATTTGAACAATCATCGTTTTGTGAGGTGTTAGTTTGTCATCCACAGAAACATTATGTTTTTCACCCATTAGATAGAGGTGTGTGTACGTGTAGTTAGAATACATATCATAAAAAAAATACTAGTATATATACGATACTACTGTGTTAAAAATAAAGGAATAAAAATAGTTTAGGGGTGGGAGAAGTAAAATAAAAGAAAACAATTTAAGAGAAATTGTGACCTTTAATTTGGGTAACTCCCTTTGGTTTGAACTAAAGGAATTCTTGAAGTGACTTTTTCCTAAGGTAAGGATTCTAGGAGGAGGATAGGGATGTAGGGAGATTAATTGGGTAGAGTTTGGAGGAGCCATAAGGCATGAGAGGTGTAAAGAATTGGTTAGAAATGGTGTCCTTTTATAAGGGAGAGGAGGGGCTCTTTAGGAAAGTGTGATAATACTATTTTATAATATAATGATATTCGGTTTCTAAAAGTCCAAAAACCATTAAGGTTGAAGATACGATGTCTCATAGTCGAAACAATATCATCCAATATGAATTGGACATGTTTTAGATGTTATTGTAATATTTATTTATTTATTTAAATCTTTTATTAATGAGGTAAATGCTACATCATTATTGTGTCACAAATAATTTAATTTATGTGATGTCTAAAAATTATAAAACAAATACCATGATGTAGGAAATATTTTTATCTTTCCAATTAATATTTATAGTTGAAAATATAATTTATATAACACCATATAAAAATTAATTTTCTAAAATATTTTTATTTATGTCATTTTTCCCTTCACATTAAATTAATTAATCTAAAGTGTCATTATCTGTCATTAGTGGGTCCATGGCGTCCCAAAATAGACCGAAAGATGCCCATGGTCGGTCATTACTCATCCAATAAGGTTAGAATATGTGTTAAGGAAATTTTGAATTATTAAAATTGTAAAGACCCGTAAAATTCAAGGGAAATTATTTTCTTATTTTTCTTTGGAATTTTACAAGAGCGCGGTTTCTGACGGCACCTGATTCCGAGGCCCGGTGTGCCCGGAATCAATTTCTGAAGCTTGGCTCGGGTACGTTCAGTGAACGAACGAGCGGGTTTTTCTAACTTTTGAACCGGTGCCCGGAATCGAATTCCGAGGGCATCGATGAACTCGCAACGCCGATATTCTCTTAAGGAGACCTTTTCCGAGGTTGCGTTTTATGCGGTTTGAGAGTTAGTTTTGGGGGAATTAAAAAGAAGTTAAATAAAATGTGGAAACACATTTTATTTTTATCCATGTAGGTTATATCCTCCCAAAGGGAGTTAGAGGTGGGACCCATATCCACTTAACCTCCCTTGAGTGGATTAAGTGTGGTGGGGCCCACACGAACCCTAACTCCTCAACTCCCATTTAAACTCCCAATAACTCCACTCAATTTAATTTTGACAACTTTTTTAATTAATGAGGTGAGTTAAGTGTGGTTTAATTGAATTTCAATCTTTTGAAATTCTTTCCAACACTTTGCATTTAATTAATTAATCCAACTTAATTAATTATTTTGAGTGTTTGATTTCTTTTGAAATCATATTTCCAACATTAAAATGAGAGATTCTATTCTTCTCTTTGGGTTGGCATAAACTTTGTGGGGAGAACTAAGGAGAGGAGAAGAAATTTTGGAAGATCTTCAACCTATCGAAGAAGAACATTCCACATCTCCGAAGAACGTGAAGCAACACCTTCTACCTTCTTCAACTGGAGCAAGGAAGGGAAGCACCACCGCCCACAAAGTATTCTGAGAGTGTCAACTCGACTCGACTCGACTTCACCGAGCTCTTCTTCCCCCAACATTGACGGAACGATGCCGTTTCCGCGACACCCGACGTACGACATCTTTTATCACGTAGGGGTTTATTTTATTATTCTTTTGTTCATGATTTATACCCGTGATTTTATTTCTTCATGAAATTTGTCCAATTGTTAGAGAATAACGCGAGGGGGCCGGACCGCACGAACACGGCCGACCCTCCTCCTTTTTCATGTTGATTCTCTTGTGGATTGAAATGGGTGTGGCACGGTGCCGTCGCACCGCGCAGGATCATACGGCAAGAAACGTGCGGCGCCGTCGCGCCGCGTCGTGAAATAATGCAAGGACGAGACGCCGTCGCGCCGCATCGAAGAAAGTCGAAGACACCGTGGCTGGAGAGGGGCCGCGGCGGATGGGCGCGACGCCGTCGTGCCGCGCCGGACGACAAGGGCCACGACCGGTTCCGGGCCGCGGCGGAGCTTGGTGACCGGCGGCCAGCTGGGCCGCCGGTGTCGGAAGCCGGAAGAGGGATCGGCCTTTGCCGGTCCCGTTGAGGAAGAACCGGGCGGCCAGGTCGGGCCGGCCGGAAGGGAGGAAAACAGGGGGAATTTAATTCCCTCGGCCAGCAAAACGGCCCCCCCATCATGATGGTGGGCCCACGGTGTCACAAAGGGGGGCAGGCGCCCCACCGTTTCTCAATCAGCTCGGCCGAAGGCCGAGCTAGTAGCGCGCCCAGTGCGCTGCCTTGAGCCGGACCGGCGCCTGGCCGGGCCGCGCCGAGCCGGGCCGTGCTGAGTCGGGCCGGGCCTGTGCCGGGCCGGGACGACCCTGTCCGGGGCGGGTCGACCCGGTTCGGGCCAGCCGGGGGGTCTCGGGCCGGGTTCGACCCGGGCCCGAAACCCCCGATACCGAACATTTTGTATTCAAATGCCCATAACTCGGGCCACGGTCCTAAAAACGACGCGCCGTCAGTGGCGATGCGATCCTTGGATCGAGACGGTCGTTTCGGTATATCGCACTCAAAGTTTCGGAATACATTGAGTTTGGCCGGGTTGGTTCGTACACGAAACCAACCGGGCCCTCGAAGCGGAAACACTCATATATTGAGCTACGGACGTTCGTTTGACGTGCCGTCAGCTTTGTTTAGTTCCTCTTAGTGAGACAGATCTTTTGGCATACTTCTCCCGAGGTTTGGGCATAGGTGGAGTACGGTCGGGTTGGTTTTGCCTTAAAAACCAACCGGGCCCCTGGGATGAAAAAGCCAATAACTCTCAGACCGGGTGTCCGATTGACGCGCCGTCTGTTGCGTTGAGTTCCTGTTGACGATACGGAACTTTTGAATACATCAACTCTAGACTTTGTGACAGTTGATGTATCAGCCTCTCGGCTCGTGGAGCAGACCCTTCCGAACGAGCTTGCAGTGTGCGGGAACCCTAGAGCTGGCTGCGACTGCTTCTGTGACTGCGATGACGACTGTGCAGAGATCCTTAGTGGATTCGACGACGACGACTACAACACTCAGCGATCCTGTGTGGATCAGTGCTACCGATCCTGTGTGGGTCCGATCCTGTGTGGGTCAGCGCTCAGCGGTCCTGTGTGAACCAGCGCCTATAGATCCTGTGTGGGTCCGATCCTGTGTGGGTCTTTGTGGGGGTTAGTACCTATCGATCCTTTGTGGGTCCGACGACTTAGATGGATCAATGATCATCTCTATCGTCTTTCGAAGAAGTATACCTGTGTGAGATGAATCCTGTTTACCTTCCTGTGTGGATTGTGTTGTGCTGTCCTGTGTGGATTACGTTTTTCTTTCCTGTGTGGAATACGTATACTTTCTTGTGTGGACAGAGTTGTACTTGGGCTCGAAGGTTGGAGCGTATTGAAATGACGACTTAGGTATATGAATGGGAATATACCTAAGCAGTGTCGGTTGTTACTTTGTGATTGTATCTTTCCTTTGTGGTTTATCCTTTGTGGATTTTGGGAGACCTTCGGGGGTCTCGAGGACCCTACTGAGTAGCTTATACTCACCCCTGCACGGGCTTTTCCCGCACTACGTTGTGTTGGTTGCAGATGACGGACATCGTTGATCGTGGTTGAGGTGTGCAGAGCAGGATAGTAACTGGAGGTGGACCACTGGGCGAGACGTACTCAGAGTGGACGGCGGGACCCGAGGAGAAGTGGAGCTATCTGTACCCACCCTTCAGGTGGGATCTCCAGTGGACAGCTCGGTGTAGCGGCTTTACTTTTCAGTTGCTGTTTTCCCTTTCGAGTTGTACTTTACAGTTGGGCTTGTATTTCCGGCCCCTTTTACTTTTCCGCACTTTCAGTTTTACTCTGTTTTTACTTAGTGTTTACTTTTCCTCTTGCTTACTCTGTGGTGCTTGTTTACTTTACAAAGGCAATGCCTTCCCTTTTTACCGGTATTTACGCCTTGGTGCTAGTCGCCAGCCCCTGGCCTATGGAAGGCGGGCTTGGGGTAGTCACGACACGAGCCCCGAGGACGGGTCGTGACAAATTGGTATCAGAGGAGTTCGGTTCTACCACGAACTCTGATCTTTTCTATGTGAAGTAGTAATGTTTAGCATATTGGGTGTGGTTATCAGTCCTGGGAGTCCAGTGTTGGTGCGGCGGCCGACGTATCCGTACACCAGGACCCTGACTTCTGATTTCCGACTTAATGCACGAAAACATTGATTGCGTGTGTGTTTCATGTTTTCTTTGTGATTACTTTGTATCAGCTCACCAGGTATACTGTTCTGATCGTGGTGCACCTGTTTCCTTTTCAGGATGGCCCCACGATGGCAGCCAGCTATGGTTCCGAGAGTCTAGCGTGACGACATCCGACCGAGCGACGAGGCCTCATTGTAGGGCCCTTTGTCAGCAGTGGCACCGGCAGTAGCACTACCCGCTGAGCCACCGATGCTTCCAGCACCAGCCGCTGATGATGCACGTTGCCTCAGCGCACTGCATGAGGTTTAGCACCAGCGACCGCCCAGGTTTCATGGGGAGACATACCCCCAGGAAGTAGAGGACTAGCTGGAGGCAGTCGTACGAGTTTTCAGGCTAGTGAGGACACCGGCAGACCTCATGGTGATCCTCGCTGCGAGCCTACTGCACGCTGCAGCGGGCCGATGGTGGAGCTTGAGGCTCCAGGTGCACGATGAGGCATCTCTACTCTGGACAGACTTTGAGAGCCTCTTCCGCTCAGAGTTTGTCCCAGCCACCCTCTGTGCGGTGCGCATACAGGAGCTTCTTCAGCTGCGGCAGGGTAGCTTGACGGTCTCTCAGTACTTGGCGAGATTTACTGATCTCTCGCGCTACTCGACCGACATGGTACGGGACCCATTCTTCCAGGCCCGGACCTTTGAGAAGGGTTTGAGACATGAGATCAGGGCATCACTGATCTCCCTCAGCATTCCGACTCAGACAGGAGTACTGGAGCGGACCCTTTTGATCGAGAGCTTTCTTGCTGAGTCTACACCAGCGCTACGACCCACCGCAGGGCCGCACGTGGCAGAGTCATTTGCAGCAGGCAGTCGACGGATGAATCAGGGGTCCTGGCAGACCAGACCCTCAGGCAGACGACCTCAGGACACTGGCTCAGCAGTGCGGGGCACACAACGCGGAGCCAGTCTTTCAAGAGGCAGACAGTGCTACTCGTGTGGCGGGCAGGGCCACATGGCTCGTGACTGCCCGACCCGCCGTGCTGAGGAGCAACAGACGGTTGAGGGACCACCGAGGTATAGGAAGAGGATCGACCGTGGCGGTCCACAGGGAGGAGGTAGATGAGGCAGAGGAGGTGGCCGAGCAGCAGGTGGTGGGCGAGGCTTTGAGGCTCTACCACCACCACCACCAAGAGGTCCACCCCGACCACAGGGAGCTGGCGGGCAGAGACAGGTACAACTCCAGGCAGTGGAGGCCTATGATGACGGCGTGCCCGATATGATTCGAGGTACTATCTGTGTCTACTCCAACCTTGTTGTAGTACTTATAGACACAGGAGCGAGTCACTATTTCATAGCTGCTTCCCTTGTTCGGAGCTCGGTGATTCCGACAGAGCCGTTGGCTCGATCCTTACGGCTAGAGACTCCTACGGGAGCAGACTCGATGATTACGCACTGGTGCCGGTAGTGTGAGCTTACTCTAGGAGGCGAGAGCTTCGGCTGGGATCTTTTTGTAGCAGCGTCGAGGCCTTATGACGTCATCTTGGGCATGGATTGGTTATCTACGGTCCATGCATAGATTGACTATTTTAGGCGCAAGGTGTGATGCGTACACACCGACGGGAGCAGGTTCTCCTTCACCGGAGAGAAGGGATCCTTTGCAGCAAAGGATGGACTTCCGCAGAGGAGAGGACAGCCCATCACTCATCATTTGGCTAGCCTCATCCTAGGAGCATTTGGCGTGCGGAGTCCTGGTTTTCCTGCAGTGGTGGATCAGTTTGCAGACGTTTTTCCCGACGACGTTCCAGGGTTACCTCCTCACAGAGAGGTAGACTTTTATATTGACTTGTACCCCGGGACACCTCCAATATTGACTCCAGCATATCGGATGGCCCCCGCCGAGCTTCGAGAGCTACGGGTACAGTTGGAGGACTTGCAGGGCAAGGGGTTCATTCGACCTAGTGTTTCACCTTGTGCTTCCCCAATTTTGTTCGCCAAGAAGGTGGACGGGATCTTGCGACTTTGTGTTGACTATCGTCGTCTGAACCAGGTGATAGTGAGGAACATGTATCTGCTACCGAGGATTGATGACCTCTTTGATCAGCTCAAGGGAGCACGGTGGTTCTCGAAGATAGACCTCAGGTCAGGCTATCACCAGCTCAGAGTTCGAGACGAGGACATACAAAAGACGGACTTCAAATGTCGGTATGGCCACTATGAGTTCTTGGTTATGCCTTTAGGTGTATCCAATGCTCCAGCAGTGTTCATGGCCCTCATGAACAGGATCTTTCAGCCATACCTCGATCGATTTGTCATGGTTTTCATCGACGACATTTTGATCTACTCGACGACTGAGGAGGAGCATGCCTACCACTTAAAGGTTGTACTAGACACACTCCGAGAGCACCAGCTTTATGTTAAGCTCTTGAAGTTCCAGTTCTGGATACGTGAGGTCCACTTCTTGGGACACGTTATCTCTGAGGCGGGAGTTTTAGTGGATCCTGCGAAGATCGAGGCTGTGTTAGCTTGGGATCCACCCAGGAGCATGACGGAGGTGTGGAGTTTCTTGGGACTAGCTGGATACTATCGGAGATTTGTTCCAGACTTCTCTAGAGTTGCGGCACCACTCTCAGCTTTGACGAAGAAGGGGAAACACTTTGTGTGGTCAGACAGACTTCAGCAGAGCTTCCAGGAGCTGAGACAGAGATTTACCAGCGCACCTATCTTGAGGTTGCCTGAGGAGGGAGTAGGGTACATAGTCTACTGCGATGCATCAGGGACCGGACTCGGTTGTGTCCTGATGTAGGAGCGGGTAGTGATCGCCTATGGATCACGTCAGTTGAGGCCGCATGAGCAGAACTATGCTACCCATGACCTGGAGTTAGCAGCAGTGGTCTTCTCTTTGAAGACATGGCGACACAACCTGATGGGCGAGCACTTTACAGTCTTTTCTGATCATCAGAGTCTCAGGTACATCTTCTCGCAGAAGGACCTGAACCTGAGACAACGGCGATGGATTGAGTTCCTATAGGACTATGACATTGAGATTGTCTATAATCCTGGGAAGGGGAACATAGTAGCTGATGCCCTCAACAGGAGGATGGGCATTCAGCTACTTGAGGAGGCGACAGAGCAGCTAGCCTCTTTGCAAATATCCTTCGTGGACAGAGATGGAGCAGCCTTCCTTTAGTCTCTCACAGTCACTCCTCCACTTATACAACGGGTCAGAGAGGCACAATGTGGGGACGCTGACTGTGAGACGCGGTGTCCACAGATATCCTCAGGTCAGGCACCTGATGGTTTCTTCTTTGGAACAGAGTACGACATCCTTTTTAGAGGACGTACCATGGTACCAGTCGCTTTACAGGAGGAGGTTCTGAGAGAGTTTCACACTTCTCCTTTGGAGGTACATCCTAGAGTGGCGAAGATGTACCAAGACCTCAGACGACAGCACTGGTGGCCGGGCATGAAGAAGGTTGTGGCAGAGTTCGTTTCTCGATGCCTCACCTGCAAGCAGGTGAAGGCTGAGCATCAGGTACCAGCAGTCTTGGTACAACCCTTGGAGGTTCCGGAGTGGAAGTGGGACGACATATCTATGGACTTCATGACTGGAATTCCACGCACATCCAGAGGTCACAACTCCATCTGGGTGATTTTTGACCAACTCACCAAGTCGGCTCACTTCTAACCATCAGAGAGCAAGGCTCATTGGAGAGATTGGGGCGACTTTACGTTCAGAAGATTGTGCGGCTTCACGGTGTGCCATTTTCTATCATCTCCGATAGAGACGCTCGCTTTACTTCCCAAATTTGGAAGGGGTTGCAGGAGTCGTTCGAGACGCAGCTATGTTTGAGCACAGCCCTTCACCCTCAGACGGATGGTCAGACGGAGAGGGCCATTCAGACTCTCGAGGACATGCTCCGCGCATGTGTCCTCTACTTTGGTCGTAGCTGGGACGACCACCTACCCTTGGTGGAGTTTGCGTAAAACAACAGCTACCACTCCACCATCGGGATGGCACCGTACGAGGCATTGTACGACCGACCTTGTAGATCTCCTTTGTGCTGGACAGACCCTGGGGAGTCAGCACTTGTGGGACCGGAGATGGTCTAAGCCATGACAGAGAAGGTCCAGGTCATCCAGGAGCGGATGAGGACAGCTCAGAGCCGACAGAATTCATATGCTGACAGGAGGCGGAGGCCACTGGAGTTTGTGGATAGTGACCACGTCTTCTTGCGGGGCTCACCTCGACGTGGTATACGAAGATTTGGCCAAGGCGGAAAGTTATCTCCGTGCTTCATCAGACCCTTCCAGGTCCTCAGCAGGATTGGCGAGGTGGCTTATCGCCTGGCTCTACCACCTATGTTGCACCGGGTGCATGACGTCTTCCACGTGTCTCAGCTGAGGAGATACGTGCACGACCCAACGCACATCATTGACCATGGGGAGCTTGACGTTGACGTTGGGGAAACTTTTATAGAGGTTCCGGTGGAGATCTAGGATCGACAAGAACGGGTCCTACGTGGACAGTCGATTCCTCTAGTTCACATCATATGGCAGCACAGGAATCTCCAGGAGAGCACTTGGGAGCGGGAGGCTCAGATGCGTGCTCAGTACCCTCATTTTTTTCCCTAGTTTTGGTGTATCTTTACAGGGTCATAAAGTCCTAAGGTGGGAGTAATGTAAAGACCCGTAAAATTCAAGGGAAATTTTTTTCTTAATTTTCTTTGGAATTTTACAAGAGCACAGTTTCTGACGGCACCTGATTCCGAGGCCCGGTGTGCCCGGAATCAATTTCTGAAGTTTGGCTCGGGTACATTCAGTGAACGAACGAGCGAGTTTTTCGAACTTTTGAACCGGTGCCCAGAATCGAATTCTGAGGGCACCGATGAACTCGTAGCACCGATATTCGCTTAAGGAGACCTTTTCCGAGGTTGCGTTTTATGCGGGTTGAGATTTAGTTTTGGGGGAATTAAAAAGAAGTTAAATAAAATGTGGAAACACATTTTATTTTTATCCATGTTGGTTATATCCTCCCAAAGGGAGTTAGAGGTGGGACCCACATCCACTTAACCTCCCATGAGAGGATTAAGTGTGGTGGGGCCCACATGAACCCTAACTCCTCAACTCCCCTTTAAACTCCCAATAACTCCACTCAATTTAATTTTGACAACTTGTTTAATTAATGAGGTGAGTTAAGTGTGGTTTAATTGAATTTCAATCTTTTGAAATTCTTGCCAACACTTTGCATTTAATTAATTAAACCAACTTAATTAATTATTTTGAGTGTTTGATTTCTTTTGAAATCATTTTTCCAACATTAAAATGAGAGATTCTATTCTTCTCTTTGGGTTGGAATAAACGTTGTGGGGAGAACTAAGGAGAGGAGAAGAACTTTTGGAAGACCTTCAACCTCTCAAAGAAGAACGTTCCACGTCTCCGAAGAACGTGAAGCAACACCTTCTACCTTCTTCAACCAGAGCAAGGAATGGAAGCATCGCCACCCACAAAGTATTCTGAGAGTGTTGACTCGACTCGACTCGACTTCACCGAGCGCTTCTTCCACCAACGTTGACGGAACGACGCCGTTTCCGCAACGCCCGACGTGCGACATCTTTTATCAGGTTGGGGTTTATTTTATTATTCTTTTGTTCATGATTTATACCCGTGATTTTATTTCATCGTGAAATTTGTCCAATTGTTAGCGAATAACGCGAGGGGGCTGGACCACATGAACACGGCCGACCCTCCTCCTTTTTCATGTTGATTCTCTTGTGGATTGAAACAGGTGTGGCGTGGTGCCGTCGCACCGTGCAGGATTATACGGCAAGAAACGCGTGGCGCCGTCGCGCCGCGTCGTGAAATAATGCAAGGACGCGACGCCGTCGCGCCGCGTCGAAGAAATTCGAAGACACCGCGGCCGGATCGGGGCCGCGGCGGAAGGGCGCGTCGCCGTCGTGCCGCACCGGACGACATGGGCTGTGGCCGGTTCCGGGCTGCGGCGAAGCTTGGTGACCGGCGGCCAGCCGGGCCGCCGGTGTCGGAAGTCGAAAGAGGGACCAGCCTTTGCCGGTCCCGTTGAGGAAGAACCGGCCGGCCAGGTCGGGCTGACCGAAAGGGAAGAAAACTGGGGGAATTTAATTCCCCCAGCCAGCAAAATGGCCCCCCATCATGATGGGGGGGGGGGTTTCACAAAGGGGGTCAGGCGCCCCCCGTTTCTCAATCAGCTGGGCCGAAGGCCGAGCTGGCAGCGAGCCCAACGTGCTGCCTTGAGCTGGGCCACACCGGGCCGGGCCGTTCCCAGCCGGGCCGGGCCGATCCGACCCTGTCCGGGGCGGGTCGACCCGGTTCGGGCCAGCCGGGGTGTCTCTGGCTGGGTTCGGCCCGGGCCCGAAACCCCCGATACCAAACAGTTTGGATTCAAATGCCCATAACTCGGGCTACGGACCTCCAAACGACGCGCCGTCAGTGGAGATGCGATCCTTGGATCGAGACAGTCGTTTCGGTATATCACACACAAAGTTTTGGAATACTTTGAGTTCGGCCGGGTTGGTTCGTACACGAAACCAACCGGGCCCTCGGACTAGAAACGCTCATATCTTGAGCTACGGACGTCCGTTTGACGTTCCGTCAGCTTTGTTGAGCTCCTCTTAGTGAGACGGATCTTTTGGTATACTTCACCCGAGGTTTGGATGCAGGTGGAGTACGGTCGGGTTGGTTTTGCCTTAAAAACCAACCGGGCCCCTGGGACGAAAAAGCCAATAACTCTCAGACCGGGCGTCTGATTGACGCGCCGTCTGTTGCGTTGAGTTCCTATTGACGATACGGAACATTTGGATACATCAACTCTAGACTTTGTGACAGTTGATGTATCAGCCTCTCGGCTCGTGGAGCGGACCCTTCCTAACGAACTTGTTGTGTGCGGGAACCCTAGAGCTGGCTGCAACTGCTACTGTGACTGCGACAACGACTGTGCAGAGATCCTTAGTGGATTCGACGACGAAGACTACATCACTCAGCGATCTTGTGTGGATCAATGCTACCGATCCTGTGTGGGTCTAATCCTGTGTGGGTCAGTGCTCAGCGGTCCTGTGTGAACCAGCGCCTACAGATCCTGTGTGGGTCCGATCCTGTGTGGGTCTTTGCGGGGTTTAGTACCTATCGATCCGTTGTGGGTCCGACGACTTAGATGGATCAGTGATCATCTCTATCGTCTTTTGAAGAAGTATACCTGTGTGAGCTGAATCCTGTTTACCTTCCTGTGTGGATTGTGTTGTGCTATCCTGTGTGGATTACGTTTTTCTTTCCTGTGTGGAATACGTATACTTTCCTGTGTGGACTGAGTTGTACTTGGGCTCAGAGGTTTGAGCGTATTGAAATGATGACTTAGGTATATGTATGGGAATATACCTAAGCAGTGTCGGTTGTTACTTCGTGATTGTATCTTTCCTTTGTGGTTTATCCTTTGTGGATTTTGGGAGACCTTCGGGGGTCTCGGGGACCCTACTAAGTAGCTTATACTCACCCCTGCACGGGCTATGCCCGCACTACATTGTGTTGGTTGCAGACGACGGACAATGTTGATCGTGGTTGAGGCGTGCAGAGTAGGACAGTACATGGAGGTGGACCACTGGGTGGGACGTACTCGGAGTGGACGACGAGACCCGAGGAGCAGTGGACCTATCTGTACCCACCCTTCAGGTGGGATCTCTAGTGGACAGCGCGGTGAAGCGGCTTTACTTTTCAGTTGTTGTTTTCCCTTTCGAGTTGTACTTTACAATTGGGCTTGTATTTCCGGTCCCTTTTACTTTTCCGCACTTTCAGTTGTACTCTGTTTTTACTTAGTGTTTACTTTTCCGCTTGCTTACTCTGTGGTGCTTGTTTACTTTACAAAGGCAATGCCTTCCCTTTTTACCGGGATTTACGCCTTGGTGCTAGTCGCCATCCCCTGGCCTAAGGAAGGCGGGCTTGGGGTAGTCACGGCACGGGCCCCGAGGATGGGTTGTGACATCAATATTCTTTTTATTTTGAATTTCCCTATTTACCTTTAACCGCGGTAAATAAAAGTCAAATGTTACTATTCACCAAAAATTATTTTCATCTTATGGAACCAAATTTTTCTTCTTGATAACAACCATGTATGTCTTATTTTATAAATTTAATTCATAGGAGTGGTAAAATTTCATTTAAAAGAAAAAGTCAGTTTTTTTAACTACTACTAAGTGATATCACTATTCATCAAAAATTGATGTTTTTCAGAAAAATACCAAAAATTCATCCTAAGATTTATTTGATATTCTGAATTCAAAAACGATTTCTATTTTTCTAAATTCAAAAAAAAGAAGTGACATTAATTAATTTAAAATTAATTCCCGTTCTTAAAACAAATAACGTGTTTTTAAGAAACAATAACTATCAAAAGATTGACACTTGTTTATGTCCAATTTCTAAGTGAAATTAATTCCAATGACCAAAATTGGATTAAATGGTAAAAAAAAATTCTAATTACACTTTAAAACCAATTTAAAAGATAATATATTCATATAAATAAATTTGATTAAAGCACAGTTTTGAATTAAAATACAATATTTTTCACTATTCATTAGAAAATGAACTTTATGAAAAAAAATCCAAAAAATTACACAAAGTAAATTTTGATGTCTCCAGTCTAAAGAATGATTTTATTTAATCAAATAGAATGTATTAAAGTGAAAAAAATTATATTTCAAGAGGGTTTGACATTAGTAGGCGGTAAATCAGCCTTTTAATGTAAATTATGCTTAAAATTAGAGTCATTCACATTTTAAGCCTCTAACTTTTAGTGGATAAATGTAAATATATTTAAAAAACATGTATAATCATGTTTTATTTAGTTTTGTTCATTCCCTCCAATAAAATAACTAGGAGTTAACTACCATTTAAAATAATAATATTATATTATTAGTGTGTTGGGTAAGATTCCAATGAAACTCGTTGTTGCGTATCAGTTACACTATCAAACAAAGGAACCCCTTTAAAGTAAAATTAATATTTAATTCAAAAATATTAATAAATATAAAATATGTCTTATTCTTTATTTTCCATGGATGTTACATCCTTCCCTCCTTTTAGGAATTGCATCCTCACAATTTTAAAACTCGGCTTCGAAACTTCATTAAATGTCCCACAAAAGAAAAGAGTCAGTAAAACTATCACTTTAAAAGAAATAAAGTAAAAATATCACTTTAAAAGAAATAAAGAAATTTACAATGGTCACCTGCGATAACCAGTACTAGTATTTCATGTAGAAAAACATGGATATGGAAGAGAGAAAAAATGGTCAAGTTCTGATGAAGAGTGATAGAAGACATGATTAATATAAAGTTAACCACCAGAAAATCACAAACTTATGATTTGTTAAACGTTCTTTGATTACCCAGGAGGAAACGTAAACCTAAAACATTTCTGTTTTACATTCCTTTTCATAATTTGGAGGAATTCATTTACTACATAGAATAATAACATAAGGAAATATACTTACCTTCAAGTAGAGTTTCATACATTAATAAATTTCTACCAAAAACATATCTTTTCTCCAAACAAAGAGCATTCAAAATTACTTGGTCACATCAAAAGCACAAGAATCATCTTCTTGAGAATCACATAATTCAAAAAATAATAACTATATATTTCCCTTGTATTTATACATCAACTAAAACCAATATTATTAGTGAGAGATTAGATAATACCCAAAAAGGATAATCTTTTACAAAAAGATAAACTGCTCTTAATCTCCAAAATTTTTCAAACAAAACCCAAAGTTCAACAAAGACCATTCAAAAAACAACTTTCTATAAAATTCTTCGAAAGTGATCCAAACTAATATTGAAAACCAAATCTAATAAGGATTTAATTACATAGTCTTCCAAGATAACATTTATCTCTAAATAACAACAGTTACTCATAAAGACTCATATAGAAAAGTAATTAACCAAATCACATATTCTCCATGATAGGTTAATCATTTTCATAAACTATCCAAATCGTTATATGTCCACAATAAAAACATAGATTCTTCCAAACTAAAATTTCAACCATTATTCCATAATTGAAATCTATAGTATTATATATTCCGTTGGCATATAGTGTTTCCTCAAAAGGGATAATGTCTTTGAAAACAACCTTTATCACTTAATCATTAAATCATTTTTCTATAGTAAGTATATCCATTTAATAAAACATAAGTTCCAAAAATCAACTTATTCTTGTTCTATAATAACATTTTACTAAAATAATAAGTCATACTAACCAGGGACGTCAAGTAGGCTAGTGGTAGGAGATGCACCCTTGTTGCCCTTCAGTTGTGGGTTTGATTCCTACAGCCTTTCCGGATGCGATGGGTTGTCACCCATCCTACGGGATTTCCATTTTATAAAGCTGAAAAATAACCCTAACATGTTTAAACCTCAATGGTTTCCTTATACCTATAATTTTCATCCAAATTCATTATGATCTCAACATCTTAATTCTTGAAGTCATATTTCACCACCATATGATAAAATAAAATGATCCCCAAAATGAATAACATCATACCTTGATCATGATGTCCATTTTGTTTCATCGTCATCTGGTTCACGTAGGTAGAAGGTCCATACATCACAAAAATTATTTATAGATCCTTGAAAATCATTTGCTTCCTCCATCCAAATACACCTTGTACAACATGGGTCATATGGGTGTTCACAAGAAAAATAGTTTTGGAAAATAATCATGTATGACATATAATTTCAATACATCTTAATAAACATGATTCCTATAAAATAGTCGGACCGAATTTGAATTGAAAATTTAAATTAATGGTCCTTTTAAAATACCATAGTTATGTGCTGAGAGACTATATTGTAAAAGAAAATATTTATAGGTTCCACACGGGTCTCCTTCATCAACACCATTTTTAAAATCATAATATGCTTTAAAATCATATGATAAGGTAAAATATTTGAAAATGCCTTGATAATATTTACCTTTCTTGAAAATATGAGAATATTATGAAAATTCGATTTTTATAAATACAACCCATGATCCACAACGATAATGAGGTATATTGGAGGTGTTCGATATCTCAAACAACTGCTTTCATGTGAGTTGTATGCTATAAAAACTTTCACAATCATCCGAACATGACTTTTCAATAATTATTGCAAGAATTTCATCAGGAAGGGATAGGAATGTTGTTTGAGATCATCCTCCTTCCATTTGTAACTATCTTTCCTTGATTTAAAAATGTTATAAAACATGTATTTAACTTAAATAATAGACATAGGGACTAAGAATGTGTCTAACGAAAACTCATAATCCCTAAAGTTGTCTAAAATGACCTCTGATACCAACTATAAGAGCCTGACCTTAAAACATTACATAATATTGAGTTAAATGAATAATTCACATTGAGGATATTTCCAGGTTTAATGTTTTATATAATTAGACCATAACAATTACATAAAAACTTGAATATTACATATAGAGACTACTACTCAATATCAATTTTTTCATAAAATAAAAACTCTTAAAAAACATGTCTAGTTCCATGTTTTAGATAACATATCTTTTCCTTGATCTAATATTTGACCATATTCATATTTAAGTCATGTGGAAAACATTTCAAAAACTTTGGATGAGCATAAAAAACTCAGTAAGGGTTATAAAATAGGGAATGAAGACATTAGCCCGTCAATAAATACAAACCAATGAAACCATACATTTCAATCATAAAATACATTAAAAAATCATAAGATTTATGAATAACACACACAAATACTAAATCATAATGGTTACTTAAGGCATCCATATCAAACTTACATTGTAGTTATCCCAGATACATAGAGAGTTACACTTGGAATACCCATCACAATATATTCCTTAAATCTCTTAGGAGAAACATCATGTTTACCTCTGTCATGTTACCCAATGTATTAGAGAGCTATCTCAGGCACACCCACCCTAAATTTATCAAAGAACCACCCACATACGTAAAAAAATTCCCAATAATCATAACATAATCATAACATGTATCACAAGTATAAAGGAAAGATAACATTTCCACATTCCAATATATCAAATCAAGATATTTAAATAAACAATGCTTTATCAAATCATTTTCAAAACCATTCAAAAATAGATTTTTGAATCAAAGCGTCCCTTACCACTTTGAAGAATTTAAATGAATTATCAATTTAAAACAATAATTTCCATATAATTAAATCTGAAAACTCATTTTGAAAACATGGACATTAATGAGAAATATTTAGAAGAATAAATCATTAAAACATTTAAAATGATATTTTAGTTAGAGTTCCAAACCAAAATAGAGACACTTGAATACAAATAATTGAGGTAATCAAAACTTTATAATATCATGAGAATAAAGGGATTCATGATATACTATATCAAAGTACATTATATACACCATATAAAAGTGAATTGGTGTATAATAAAAAATAAGTCTCAATTGAATGTAAATTGAGATGAAATCCCTTATAAAGATGGTATCCTTAAATTATGGATACATCAATCACATAATTATGTGTGAAAAATATAAATACACCCAATATAAGTGGATATTATGTGTAAAAGAACCATAGTTCATTCACACATATTCATATGATGACATATTCAAGAAGTACAAGTTGAACCCAATGAATTGAAATTGGTTTTAGAAGTTACCTTGTAAACATTTGATAGCCTAACGCCGTCTCCTTAAAATTAAAAAAAATGAGTTGATGAGATAAAAAGGGTATCTCAACACTTGTACATAATTTTTACATCAATAAGGATATATACGAATATATCCCAACATATTAATATGTAAATTAAAAGACATACAATAAAGATGACTTTTAAAATGTGGAGGGTGAAAGGTTCCCTTACCGATTCAGTAACTTACAAAACATACGCCACATGGAAAAAGTATCATAAAAAGAATATGTAAATACTCATAAATGAAAGTATAGTATACCATGATAACAATTATGGGTAGTACATAGACCACACAAAAGGAAATACTGGAAAATATAGCATGTATCTCATGGGAAATAAAAAGTGAGATGAACCCCTTTACCACATTGAAATCAACTGAGTCGTATGACCAAAAGTTAATATCCACCAAATTAATCACATGATACCTTGAATATAATGATAATAGAGATAATATATATCAAGTGGAAGTACACAATACAACCCATGCAATGAATAAGTAGAGAACATTGGAAATCTCACAAAATTAAAAGTGAGATAAGAAAATCCCTTACCACGTTGTAATCAATCGAGTTGTATGACCAAAAGTTAATAACCACCAAATGAATCACAGAATACCTTGTATATAATGATAATAATGATAATATATATCAAATTTAAGTACAAAATACACCACATGCATTGAATAAGTGGGGAACAATGGAAATCTAACTGAATTAAAAGTGAGATAAGAAAATCACTTACCTCGTGTCCGACTTGACTCGACCATTCTTTAATCTCCATAATAATAAACTAAAGATAGTTTCTACTTTATAAGAAAAATTTTCAAGTTTTTTATTCCTTTTATATCACTTATTAACAAGTTTTAAACATTATCTAATCATTTAAGTTAACAGCGCTCATTTTTTTGATATTTGGTACTTGAGTCAAAAATGAACACCTTATATTTACAAGTGGTCCATGTGTTCAATAGTCCATTATATCCAGAATTAAAATACTTATTTAGATATCATATATATCATATATATCCTTTATATATATATATTTCTATATTTATAATATTACATATCATTTAGAGGTAAGAAATGAAATGCACCGTTCATGGAGACGGTAATCTATACGTATGAATGAACGCTACTTCCATTTCTATTTCCTATATTAATGGAATTAAAAACATAATGATACATAGTTATATTATAATTTCCATATAATATCATATAAAATATTATTAACTCCATCCTTTATACATCCCACATAAGGCATTGACGAGTCATATCACTTTAAGGGGGTGGTAGTCCGCACTTCCTCTAATGAGATTATCATATATACCCACTATAGAAACCATAGAGTATTTCTATAAATGGAAAAATACAGAAGAATAAAGAAAACATAAAAATAATATATATCATAAATAAATACATTTCCATCATAATGGCCACCATGAGAGGCGGTTGGATATATTTAAACAATCATCGTTTCGTGAGGCGTTAGTTTTCCATCCACAGAAACATTATGTTTTCACCCATTAGATGGAGGTGTGTGTAAGTGTAGTTAGAATATCTATCATAAAAACATCCTAGTATATTGATGATACTGGTGTTTTTACAAAATAAAGTAATAAAAAAATTTATGGGTTGGATAAGTAAAATACAAGAAAACAATTTAAGAGAAACGGTAACCTTTAATTTGGGTAACTCCCTTTCGTTTGAACCAAAGGACTTCTTGAAGTGCCTTCTGCCTACGGTAAGGCTTCTAGAAGGAGGATAGGGTTGTAGGGAGAATAATTTGGCATAGTTTGGATGATACAAATGTCTTGAGAGGTGTGATTAATTGGATAGAAGTGGTATTCTTTTATAAGGGAGAGGAGGGACTCTTAAGGAAAGTGTGATAATATTATTTTATTATATAATGATATTTTTTTTCTAAAGGTCCAAAATCATTAAAGTATAAGATAAGATTACTCATAGTCGAAATAATATCATCCAATAGAAATTGGACTGGTTTTGGATTTTATTTTAATATTTATAATCTTACTTATTTAAATCATTTATTATTGAGGTAAATACTACATCATTATTGTGTCATAAATAATTTAATTTATGTGATGTCTAAAAATTATAAAAAAATACCATGATGTAGGAAATATTTTTAGATTTCTAATAAATTTTTATAGTCTAAAGTATAATTTATATAAAACCATATAAAAATTAATTTATTTAAATATTTTTGTTTATGTCATTTTTGCCTTCACATTAAATTAATTAATCTAACGTGTCATTATCTTTCATAAGTGGATCCATGGGGTGCCAAAATAGACCGAAATATGCCCATGGTCGGCCATTACACATACAATAAGGTTATGACATGTGTTAAGGTAGTTTTTAATTATTACAATAATCTTTTTACCTTCAATTACCATATTTACCTTTAACCGCGGTAAATAAAAGTCAAAAGTTACTAATCATCAAAAAATATTTTCATCTTATTGAACCAAATTTTATTTCTTGATAATAACCATGTATGTTGAATTTTTTAAATTCAATTCACAGAACTGATAAAATTTCATTTAAAAGAAAAAGTCAGTTTTTTTAACTACTACTAAGTGATTTCACTATTAATCAAAAATTGAAGTTTTTCAGAAAAATACAAAAAATTAAGCCTAATCATTATTTGATATCAAGGATTAAAAAATGATGTATATTTTTATAAATTCAGATCATAGAAAAGGAATTAATTAATTTAAAATTAATTCCCGTTGTTAAAACAAATAGCGTGTTTTTTAGAAACAATAACTAATAAAAGATTGACACTTGTTTATGTCCAATTTCATAGTTAAATTAATTCCAATGACCAAAATTTGATTAAATGGTAAAAATATATTCTAATTACAATTTAAAACCAATTAAAAATATAATCTCTCAATATAAATAAATTAGATATAAACACAGTTTTGAATTAAAATACAATATATTTCACTATTCATTAGAAAGCGAACTTTATCAGAAAAATTCCAAAAATTTACAAAAAGTAAATTTTGATGTTCCCATTCTAAATAAGGATTTTATTTGGTCATATAAAATGTATTAAATTGACCAAAATTATATTTAAATAGGGTTCTCCATTAGAAGCTGGTAAATCAGCCTTTTAATGTAAATTATGCTTCAAATAAGATTCATTCACTTTTTAAGCCTCTAACTTTTAATGGATAAATATAAATTCATTTAACAAACATGTATAATCATATTTTAGTTAGTTTTGATCATTTATTCCAATACAATGGCTAGGAGTTAACTACTATTTAAAATAATAATATTATATTATTACTGTGCAATGTAATATTTCAAAGCAACCCGTTGATGCGTATCAGTTATGCTAGCGAACATAGAAACCACTCTAAAGTAAAATTAATATTTAATTCAAAAATATTAATTAATATGAAATATGTCTTATTCTTTATTTGCCTGGGATGTTACACACATGGCTTGTAAAACCATGTGGTTCTCGTGTAGTAAAGTATTCTGCCCTAGTATAGTGTGATTCTCGGTTCTTACATGGTTTCTTAAAAAATGTGTCCAAAGAGTACACCTCACCACTTCCCCCAGATATCCTATTAATTCTCCTCCTAGTTCTAAATTACTCCAAAGTTTATTTTCACTTGTTGGATGGGGGATTGAGAAGTGTGTTGATTCCCGTTGTGGATGTGGTTCATTTGAACCTTATTTGGGTGCTTATGGGGTGATTTTTTGTGCTTGGTTTTCATAAAAACACAATTTTTTTAAAAATGGGATTATGTTTTAAAACATGTTTTAAATGTATTTTTAAAAGAGAAATGGTTCTTGATGATTATCCTTTGGGTTCCTGGTTTCAAGGTGAAATAATTTTTTGAAAGGATTTTTTGTGATATGCCTCATTTAGATAATGTGTGTTCTACCAAGGTTTTTTTATCATAAATTACAGTTTAGATTGATTTTCCAAGCATACACCTTAGTGGAGGGTGATTCAAGATTCCTTATTCAAAATTATAGTTTCAAAGGAAATGTTATGTTGGTGTTTTGATTATGCCTCATTTAAGGACTTTTTTATGTGCTTTGACTCCTAATTATAAAGGAGTTGTCTGAGTTATTATTTTATTAATTAATTGGTGTGGTTCATGTATCCTATTATTTGTAGTATTCCTCCTAGAAGGTACTAAGTATTTTATGTAGTTCTGATCCCTACCCAAACTCAAACTGGTGTGGTGGACATGGATCCTTCATTTAGATCAGACTCTATTTCAAACATCATGAATTAGAATCTTCCTTCATTCAGTGGTGATCATGGTTTATTTAGAGAATTTTAGTGTTTTGAAGAGGTCAAGGTGATCCTTCATTCTATAGGGACACATACAGATTCATGTTTTATATCCATTGAAATGTTTTTTTTGTTTTATTCAAGTTTGGTGGGATTCACTGGTATCTACTCATGTATATAAGGGTATATCTTAATAACTCTTTAGGATGGAATTTGTTCAATATTTATTTCATGATAAAGTGAAATTATATAAGGATCATGAAATTGTAATTCTTTTATAGTTTGACTGATCAGTAAGGGAACATGTAAATAAATTTTAATGGTTGGATGTCTTTTCTCTAAGGCTGGTGTTCAATAACTCTATGAAAGATCATTTCATTGGAGCTGGTCTTTCCCCAGACCATGGTTTATGTATAATTTCATTGGCCCTAACATCATATTGGGAGGTTATCAGTGGGGCCATGAAAATAGAATCTTACTAGTCTAGGATACTTGTGGTGGGTGATGCCTTAGTCCCTTTGATTACATAGTGATAATGTTGTGGGTTTAAGGATTACCCAACGTGCAAGGTGAAGGGAAAGGGTAAGCCAATATTTAAAGAAAAGTCACATTCCCATAGAATGAATAAATCCATAGTTTTTTAGTGTGGGGATCCAAGGAATTCTAAACCCCAATACATGAAGTCCCCTCAATATTGGATTTATAGTGCTCATTTGGGTTATCATTATAAGGTTTGTTAATAGGTGTTTTGAAATTAATATTGGGTTGATCATTGGTGGATTGTTTTTTTTGTTTGGGACATTTCTTTTGATGGTATTGATCTTGGTTTTGGGAGCTTTGATTGTTGGTGTTGAGATTTTCTAGATGATTTCCTTTTTTGGTTTTCTATTGGATGGTTTTATCACTTTATTATGACATACCTTACTTCACTTGGGGAATGTTTTCCCCATTTTGTGTAGATTTTGTGGTGTTTATTATTTTCCTAATTCATTTTGGTTGGTCATGAGTGTCATTTGTTGAGACACATTGGTTTTATAAACTATCTTGTTTGTTTTAGTTGAACTTGTTCATTCATAAAGACTTTTATGTGATCATCATTCAAACAAGAGATAGGCCTTGGGTGAAAGATAGGGTTACTAGGGTGTGTGACACACTAGTTGAGTTTGGTATACTAGATGTAGTTTGGTTGTGTCCACCATAGATGATCCATGTAAGCGTGATCTAGGTTTTGAATATATATTATCTGCGTGTTTCATAACCCAAGGTGAGATCTCGTGTCATTCTTTTATGGAATCTTATTGTTGTTCTTTTTTCCACTAGGATTGTATGTGCCTTGGTTGAGTGTGGGTTTCTCTCGTTATTTCCTTGATTCTTGAGAATGTGTCTTTATATTGTCTTATTTTGTGCCACCATATTATAGGAACTCTAAATGGCGGGGAGACTAGGTTAGATCTCCCATTCCATGTAGGGATGGTCGATTGAGGTTTAGTTTTGGTTGTTCGTGGAGAGATTTGGTGATTCACGGTTGATCACTTTGATCATTTTGAGGATTTTGGTTGTTTTTGTTTTAGAGATTTACCAACACGGAGTGATTCTTTTGGATAAGACCTCTTTAGACCATCCATATTCTGCTTGTTTTAATTTTTGACTGGGAATTTATAAGGGAATAATTTGGAATTTGGGGATTTTTTGACCCCCCCCCCCCATGTCACTATGTTTTATAATATTTTTTTATTTTATCTTTACCTGATTGTCATTGAGTTTTGGTTAGTAGAGGTCAAAATTTCATGTTTTTAGAGGCATTTTGGTAGGAACATAGTTATACCACGTGGTTAGTACCAACAATATGATGCCCATGTGGATGGTTCTGTCGCTTTGATAGAGCCATTTTACATGGATTATGCAAAGTTGAATTTTTTTTATAGATCTCCCTTGACACAATGAAGGGTCTTTGGTTTGTCTAAGATGATGCACAATGTTTTTCCAAAACATGAATCACCCATGGAGAAATTTTTCTAATTAATTTTCTAGGAGGTAGTAGCACCCATATGTTTGGAATGTGTGTTTTCTAGCCATAAATCGAAACTGTACAAGTTGTCTATGTAATTAAAAATATTCTTAATTACCAGTTTTTTCTCTTTAATTAAAAGGGTTTTCACACACCTTCTCCCCCATATGAGTCAAACGACCCTTGGGTAATCAAGGAGGAGCTCCATCCTCCTCTACCTATGATTTTCCCTTATATTAATGATTCACAAGATTTTTGGGTTGAGTTCTTCCTCTTGTTGCCCCTTATTCCTTTTCCTACCACTCTTCTCTTGTATTTAGATTCCACAATTAACCCATGATTTATCTTGGGTGATTTTGGGGTTCTAAATGGATCTAATGATTGGGGTTTTGGTGACTGTGGGTTTTTAATCCATTTCTATCCCTTTTGGGTGTGATTACAGTTGAAGGCAATGTCTTCTAAATCATTTCAACTTTGTTCTTACTACTTTGAGGTGGGTGCTATGATTAAATTGTTTCCTTATGGAATTCAATGTGTTATTGTGATTTTTGAATTATATTTTATTGAAATTTTGTATATACTTTATATCACTTTGGCAATTTTAAACCATTAATTGGTGTTTTCATCATATCCTGAAGTGGATCATGGTAAATTCCGTGTGATTTTTGAAATGAAAATTTTAAAGATTATAATATTTTTTGAAATTATTATGTGTATTTTTAAATGGTTTTCATGTTATGGATTGTGTTTTGAACTATTTTTAGTTTTCACATAGTGAAAAATATGTTTTGAAAGTGGAATTTGGATTTGAAGTGAGGTTTGACCTCTTAATGATATATAATGGGGTTATATAATGAATTCATAATGGTTATTTGAAATGTGTGTATGATTTACCCCTTTTATAAATTCATAGATGTATTATTTAAAAACATTTGATATAATTTTATGGAAAATAACATTATTATTCATCTTCAATGAAGAAGGCCCTTTTTGAAGGCTAGATTGAATTTTTTTTTGAATGTTTGAGTGATTTATATCATTTTCCAAGTGGTTTTGGGAAAAGAATTTTATAAAATATGGAAAGGATTGGAATTCCATGCCTTTTGTGTTCTTAAAATACAAATTAGAACATTGTTACTTTAAATTATGGATGTGGTACACCACTTCATTTCGCCTTTCTTAAATACCCCTTGTGTAGATTCTTGATCACTATATTATGTTATTATTTCTCTTCAGTGGGAATGTTCTTGTTATGTCATCGGTTCATTTTATATGTGTGTGGATTAAATTTATTAGGTCTTTGGGGTGATGGAAGCTATGAAAATTCCTTATGATATAGACTTTACTTGTTTGTTCATACACCTCACATCCTCTATTGGTCATGGGAACCAAGATACTATGTGGGATTCTCTTTATAAACTACACTAGAGAGTTTCACAATGGTAGTGTTCCCTATAGTGTGAAAAAGGTATATATGTGGTGTATCATTTTTACGAGGATAGTAAAAGATACTTTTATGGGTCTTTGTTAGGACACAATACAAGCGTGAAATGTGGTCCATTTCAAGTGAGTAAAGGACATCCACACATTAGGGAATCTAGGGTAAAACCCATGAATCATTTTGATTACTTCATGAATGGGTAGTGATTTAGGGGTGTTTGATCTAGTTCTTATTTATATCATTTTATCTGATTCTATTGTTATGGTTCCTTCTTTGTTTATATATTATATAATCCTTATAATGTGTATGGATCATATTTTATTCATTTTCTGACCCATGTAAGTGTTGGGTCATTTTATTGGGAAATGAATTTTAAAAAAAGAATTTAAAAACTATTTTGAATTTTAATTACTCTTGTTTATGTTATTTAAAGTGGGTTTCAAAATTTTTTTAGCATTTTTAATAAATATTTTGCTAGTTAAATGTTTTAAGGTGACCATTTTCAATTAAATAAAACAAATAGTTTTTTAAGAAATGGTAATGGTGTGTGTGATATTGGATATGGATTCTTTTGTTAGCTTAGTTTTCAAAAAGATTATGTATAGTTTTGGGAAATTTGAAAGGAATGTTAAAAAGGGACATGTTTTTTTCTTATGTTATGTTAGAAAATATTTTAATCTGGTTTTTTATCAAACTAGAAATAATAAATTTCCTTATGAAATATATTTCATATTTTTGGTGGGTTTTTTGTGACCAAATGAGATTTTAATCTTATGTCTATATATTTCAGGATCGATGTTCTCAGTTAAATCCATTTATTCTCATTGCGGTTGGCATGGGTAGAGTTAGGTTATGGTGAGAAATTGAAGGTTTTATATATATAGTTCAGTCTCATATCAATTTGCCTATTTTTTTAGTTATTCTTGTTTTTATATTAATATCTATATATTTGTTTAAGATTATATATATATATATGGGTTGTATAATTTTATTTGGTTATGAAATTTTTGGCATGTTTATTTTTTCTATTGCATTTATTTATATTATGTTGTCATTTATCACTATTTTGGGAGTAATCATTCCCAAAGGGATTTTTCTGATACACAAGCACTGGTTTCCAAACCATGGTGAATGTCAATATGCTGAATATTTATGGATAATCGAGTAAGGTTCCGGGTATGATTGAGGACTGGTCTAGTTGTTTTTATGTAGATTGGATTCATGATGTTGCTTGCTGATTCTCTAATAACTAGGAAATTAAGAACAACACTCGCCTATGTATAGAATTCAAACCTATGAAGAATATTTGTGTTTTTGTTATTATCATTCATTATTATTTCCTTATTACCATATGTCTTATAGGTGACAACGTTTTTTATTATTTCCTTGTGGGTTTTTTGGTGTCTAATTGGGTGTGTGTACTCACCCCTACACTGGCATCTTCACTCACACATGTTGTGAATTATGAAAATAATGGAAACTTTTGTGCTGACCTTAGTGGAAATGGTGTTGGTAGAGATTAGAGGTGCCTTGAGGTGGTAGTAGCAGATGGTGTTTTTACCCAAAGTTAGTTTTTTTCACATACCATTTCTATCTCAATTGTTAGTTCTTTCCCTTTCCAATTTGCAGGAATGTATCTACCCCTTTTCATTAGGGATTATATAATGGCTTAACATTTTGTTTCTTAGTGTTTTTTCACATTAATTATATTTATATTCATATATATATATATATATATATTTAAGTTAGTTTTATTTATCTATTCTTCATTATTATGTATTTTTTGATATGTTTATTATATATATGATCATTAGGCTACTTGGAGCTAGTCACCAACCCATGGCCTATTGAAAGTTTAATTGGAGGGGAACACTTGGTATGTTGAAACCTAGCAGGGGTATCAGTGATTCAAGTCATGTAAATGTGGTATCAAATAAGGTTCTATCATAGGGATGTTATTTGGAGTTATATTTATTTTATAGACTGGTTTGATAATTTTGTGTGATGGTTTTAAAGGGTCTCGGTTTATTATTTTAGTCTAAGTAACCCTGTGTTGATGTGGTAACCGATGTATCTATTTACCTAGACTCTAATAACCTTACTATCAACTCAAAATAAAGAATAATTGGTTGCACAGAATAAATAATAGTATATGAATCCAAGTGGAGTAAGTCAATAATTTCCATTTCCGTCGTGATTAGACTCCCTTGATATACATTATTGATCATGATCCATCGTGTTAAATTGTAGAATACAACTAAGAAGATGTCCAAAAAGGTTTTTGTACTAGAATAATAGAGTTCATGTACCTATGATTGAACATATTTTTGATAATAGCCGGTAGACTCAGATTTTTTTCAAAGGCCTATTCATGAGGTGTTTCAACTAGGCATACATGTAACAGTACCTCCACCAATTTTGTAGTGAGAAAACCCACCTTTGGAAGTTCAAGAGGGAATTTTCACCTATTGTATTGTAAATTTTTCTACTTGGGTGGAATTAGTATGCACGTCGGCTGAGATCATTTTATGAGTTTTAGGGATAAAGACTACTCAGGTTCTAAGATGAGATTGGGCCTCAGGTAGTTGAGGACTACCTTAAGATATTAGATGTTGTATTGTACCTTTTTCATATTACTACTCATTAGATGGAATGTGTTAGTGATGGTTAATCATGAGAAAATTCAATGGTGGATTATAAATAATGGTTGGAATTAGGGCCATGACATTAGATCATTATGGATAAATGATCTCATTCTTGATAATCATCCACTCAAGGGTCATGTGGAGGATTTAATCCAGTAGAGAAGAATGATTTTATATTCTTATAGTTGATGAGGTCATATGTATCATGAATTACTAACTGGACATGCATTATAGAGTAGTTAGGAAATTGACAGACCACCGTATTAGAGGCAACGGCTCAATCAAGGGCCCCTGGTGGTTGTTGGGGTGGTCTTGTTAGAGGAAACATTGGTATGAAAGATGGTGGTATGAAAAAAGGAGGATCTAAAGGAAGAGTATACTATGATTTTCTTATACTTCCACCACCACCAGGAAATCCATGCTAAGCTCATAGGTCTGTAAATCAATGATGTGGTCTGATGTAGGATATGTAGGGTTTTTACTAGGAAACATATGGTATGATCTATTATATTATCTTAATTTTCTCTACACTAGAACACATACTCAAATACATTGACATGATCCATTCCTTGATTTTTGTAATCCTTATTCTAAGAGATAAATATTCTAGTTGATCCCTAAGACCCACCCATGTGGCTAGAGACCCGGACTAGAATTGGTCACACGCTCACTCACATTTTTCAATGATTTTAGTCTTTGGTTATTAGATATGGGTTTTCATGGGACCTCATATTGGTTGTGATGAATACCTAAAAAAACATCCCTATTATAGAATATCAATCTATAGTGAATTCCTGGATATATTTATCTCATTAGATATTAGTGCGCTTCAGAGCTAATAGATTGAGATTCTTCCTCATGGGAAATTAGGGCCTTTAGTCAAGAATATTGGGGTTTGTGTGTGGGAAGATGTATCTGAGCACCCACCATTTAATGAGTTTATATTTACAAGTAATGGATACATCAACATATTATCCTCTAGTAGTGGTGGAGAAGTTCATTGAAATTTCCCCCATGGATGTTCTAGGATTGTTCCCTCTCTGGGAGGTAAAATTTGGGATTCATATACACATTAGGGAAGATTTTATATCTTTATTATCCTATCATACCGATCTATATAAGCTCAGGTAGATGAAGGTGTGGTTGAAAGAACTAAGAGATAAGGTTTTTATTAAACCCAGTGCTTCCCCATGGGCATCTTCGATGTTGTTCTATAATAAGTCAGATGGGATCTTTAGGCCCTATATTTACCATCAATGCCTAAATATAGTGACATTCATGAATAATTTCTCTTTATTGATGATTAATGACCTTTTTAACAAGCTGATATGACATAAGAGGTTATTAAAGACCAATATTATGTATATTTATCACAATATTCTTGTTCATGAAGAGTATATTCTAAATATGGATATGAGATATCACTCTTACTATTATGATTTTTTTGGTGATGCCCTCTAATGTGATGAATTCACTTGTGCTGTTCATGAGAGTGATAAACTACATATTTCATACATTCCTAGACCGGTTCATGGTCTTCTTCATATATGATATCCTTATCTATTTATCATCATATGTTCAGCATGTTGATCATCTGAAGATTATTCTATATTTACTTCGGGAGCACCACCTAGATAAAAACCTCTCAAAGTGTTAATTTTGGATTCGAGGGTTTCACTTCTTAGGGAAAATTGTCTTAGATGGAAAATTATTTGTGTACCCAGTAATGATAGAGGTGTTCTAGCTTGGGATCCACCCAAGAGTGTGTAATAATTGTATATATTTATTGGGATGGAAAGTTACTGTTGGAAATGCATAGTTTACTTCTCCAGGATTATGTCCCCCATGAACGCACTATCATAAAAGGGGAATCCATATTTTTTAGGTTGATTAATGCAAGAGATATTTTGAGGAGATGAAGTAGAGTTCGAAAAGTGATCATATCTAGAGGTTTTTAGAGAAGGGAGTAAAGTGTGTGGTGTTTTTTATTCATTTAGTATAGGGAATGGTTGTGTGTTGATGTAGATGAATTGGAGATTGATTTTTAGTACAAGTAGTTAAGATGTCACAAGAATACATACATGAACCATTATTTGGGGTTTGTAATGGTAGTATTGTCCCTGAAGTCTTGGGGGAAATATCTTCTTGGTGAGTACTTCATAATCTATATAGACCATAAGAGTCTCAGGTACATTTTCACATACATATATCTCAACCTAATGAAGATAAATTGGTCAGAGTTATAACCAGTATATGAATTCAATATTTTCTATACTTTGGGGGATGTAAATGTGGCGGTAGATTCCCTTAGTTGGAAGTCTCATTTTTAGTTATTAGGCGAGGCATTTAGGAAGTTGGCCTTATTTTCATTGTCCTTACTGGATAAGGTAGAAGAGTAATATCTATTAATGATGTTCCTAACCACTCTACTTATCTATCACATGAGGGAGGCTCATTTGGGATACATAGATTGAAATGTTTTATATGACTAGAAATTCCGAGGATATACATCACATGAATATTTGGAATGTGGGGAGAACATTATCCTCTTTTGGGGATAGAAAGTGGTATCAGTCACATTGTATGAGGAGGTACTAAGGGAGTTTTATACATTACGCTTAGAAATTCATCCATGGGTGATGAATATATACCAATACATTCAGTATGATTTTTGGTGGATAGGTATGAATAGAGTATTGAGCATTATGCCTCCCAGTGTATCATTTTTTACATGTGAAGGTGGGGCACTAGGTCTTGGCTGGTTTTTCCCAACCTATTTTGGTTATGAAGTGGATGTGGGATGAAATACATATTAGTATAATCAAATAAAACCTGAAAAATAATATCATGAGTAACTAATTGTCTGAACTAGTGATAGACCACCAAAAGTACGATCAAAATATCCACTGTAAATTTGTACATTATAAAAGTATAGTGAAAAAAAGTAACCATAAGTTCATTTACCCTTCAAATAGTGTTCCAAATGTGAGTAGTCACTATAACCAACTCACCACACAATGTTTCCCTCATTCACACACCTATGTATACAAGATATAAGTATCCGTAATACAGGAAAGAAGAGAAATAATAGAAAGGTTAACATGCTTTGAACTATGCCCTTTGCACACGGGGGAAAACACACTATTACTTAATTTTATTATAACTAGTTTATTATAGGTGAAAACTAATTATAAGGAAAATTAATAATCACAAACTTTACCTCTCAAATAAATTCTTAGTTGAACCATATCTTCTTCCACTAATCTACTTTTTGTTAACCTATTATTTATTGAAATGTAGAACCCACATACTTATGTACTATGCATAACTCGGCATACTAGTTAAACCTAATCTCTTAAAAACCAGGATCAAACGAAATTATTATCTGTAGAAGGTTATAAAAAAGGTGAACTATTTGTGTTTATGAGCTTATAGACCTCCTGGTGCTCCATAATAGAACCATTAGTAGATGGAAACTTATGATAAGACTACTTCCATTAGATAATATCTATTATATCTACCTTGACATTGAGTCCATCTACATATTGTTGGATGAAATTAAAGTGAACATAATTATGATGATCAAACATTTAATTCTCTGAAATTTTGATCCTCTAAACATTTGATGCTCAGAATAGGAATTCACATCCTAAAAATCTCCCACTTGAAGATGTCTTTTAGGGAAACCTCAACAATCATCCAATGCTAACCATCCTGTAGTTTTATCCATCATTTCCTCTATTCACCCAACTCCTATTGACACTCAATGATACCTTAGGACTTCCAAAACTACTGTCATAGTGAATATATCTATCAGATTTTGGATTGTCTCTATCTTCCATAGATCCATTTCCTTTTCCCACAACATGTTTCTAATGAAATTATGCATTAGTTTGATATTCTTTTTCCGAGTAGGGACCATCGAATTTCTAGACTACAACATAGTACTTTGGATATCATAGTTGTGTAATTCCCCTTCTTGAATACTTATAATCTCTATTAGAAATAATTTCAACCACACCCTGTCTTTCCTAAACTATTTTATAGCTACACATTAAACTCTTGTCATACTAAATGTAATGATCTTCCAAATTCATTAAATCCAACTAACTATAGTCAATCTGTATATAGACACTAAACCTATTATATTCCTTAAAATATTTGAATCTATAGTGAAGTTTGAGCCTACAAAACAATATAATAGATCTTTCTCTATAAATAAAAGATCTTTATCTTCAAATCCTTTCAAATACCAAAGGATCTGCCTCATAGCCTCCCAGTTAAATTTCATTAAATTCTCTATATATCGACTCATAACTTATATTTCATGGTAAATTTTTGTATGAGTTAAGACTATTACAAATATGAATATTTTGAAAGTTAATGTATATGATAATTTATTTATGTACTTGACCTCAACTTCAGTTATTAGAGACTGTGACATGAATTACCTAAAGTGATCTATATTAGGGGTTGATATTGTTTTACTTATATTTATCCCAAACATTTCCATGATATTTTCAATATAATATTATTTAGATATAACAAAATTTATAGTTTACCTATCTCTCTTGATATTAATCCAAAAACTCATCATTATTGTTCATGACATTTCATCTTGAATATTCTAGACAAATCGATCTTCTATTTTGGGATTTTTAAAATATATTATCTAGTAATAAATATGTCATCCATATATAAGAGCAATATTATGAATCTCTCATTTTATTATTGATTTCAAAAAAATAGTGATCTACATTGAACTTACTGAATAATTCCTCTAACACGAACCCATTGAATTTTTTATTCCATTATCATTGGGATTTCTTCATCCGATTTAGTATTTTATTTAGTTTACATACCAAATTTGAATTCCCAACTTTTTATACACCTATTGGTTTTTTCATATAAATATCCTCCTCTAAATCACCATGAAGTGAAGTCATCTTGGTATACATCTACTATATATTTAGATCATCTGATTTCACAATGATTTGTATTATTCTAATAGTATAATGTTTAAATACCAATAAGAATATTTCTGAGAAATAAACTCCTTAATTCTATTGAAATCCCTTCACTACTAATCATGACTTTCATCACTTCTTGCCATGATCCTCTTCATTGATTCGGTAAACCAACATGTTCTAAAGTACCTTTTTACCCTCCACTAGTTTATCCATTTCATATGTTTTATTGAGGTTTAATGATTTCATCACTTCTTCCATGGATACCTCCTACTTCTTATTGTTACTAAGTGAATCTTCCCCTATAGATATTTAGGTTCTCCTACATCCATTAGGAGTAGAAAGTTTGTTTTGGTTTCATACCTATGAACTAATCTCCTAATTTTGGTTGAACTCTTCAACCGAATTGGCCACATTGAGCTAGTAATCATTGTTCTACCTATTGGTACCTGAACTTCTATTACATGTACTTTTAGTGCACAATATTTTGGTTCCCCCGCTTAAGATTAAACTACTCTTGAACATTATGTCCTGTCTAATGGTATAATATATGTAATTGTATTTCTTTAATCCTTTGAATCAAATTTATCCATTTTTTGAAATACTGCTAATCTGATCAACGTTGATGTAACACCCACAAATTCTTATGTAATAACCTTTTATTAAATATCGTGTATTACATGCCACCCCAAGATCCCAAGGGGATTTAATATCTATATAATTTATAATAAAATTACTATTTAAAATAGATTCTATATATTTTAATGCACACAACACCAACTTATATTATGTTACATGCAAGATATACCTTCCTTGATAGCTTGGGTTACATGCAAGAGAGGCCTTACTCGATAGCTTGCGTTACACGCATGACCAAATTTCACCAAATAACAATGTATAATTTAAATATTATTATTTAATAAAATATGACATAACATGGTCAGTTTTGTTATCAGTTATGAATAGTATTAACTAACTTATTGCAATTTATGGTTTATATAAAAGTAGAATGAATTCATTGCTTACAAATTAATTAAAAATGAATAATTGAACCAACTGAATATGAAAAAAAATATTCTTATAGAAAACTAATTTTATTCTCACAAAGCTGTTTTAACCATATGAATTAAATTATTGAGTGATATTTTGTAATATATATTATATATTCAATAAAATATTTCTGATATTCATTCAATAGATTTTATATGCATAAGATATGAGCAAACCCAATTTTACACATAAAAAACAATATTTTTATAATGGCAGTTTTACCATCATTTAATGGTGAACCCATCTTAAATATTAATTTTTTCAATTCAATTAATTTAATATTCCAAAATAAACTTCACATTTAAAATCTAAACATACAAATGTGGTTATATTTAATTTTGGATATTTTTCCGATGCATATAATTTTTTTTAATGAATAGTTAAAAATATTGAATTTTAATTCAAAAATGCCTTTTTATTGAATTTAATTATAAGGATTAATTAATCTTTAAATTGGCTTTAAAGATTAAATAGATCATATTTTTATCAAATAAAAGAATTTATTTAATTAAAATAAATTTTCCATTGAAATTGAATATAAAAACATATCAAACATTTTTATGTTAATACTTTAAAACTCTTCATGTCATCTCACCAATATGATTAAATTTAAATCAATCTTGTCCACTTATATAATTGGAATTTTGGAAAATAGATTCAATATTAATAATAATAATAATTTCTAATTTCTAATAATACAAAATTTTTTTGACCTTAATATTAGTGAAATTTATTAAAATTAATTACAATGATTAAGATTAAATTACGATTAATAAGGGAATAAACCTTATCCTTAAGGCCAAAAATGACCTATAAACTTGTCTGAAAGATATTTATTGGAAATATTTAGAACTTTTATTCCATTTTATTAAATTATATCCATTATTGTATCCACTTGAAACCTGAGAAACATGTAAAAATTCAATTGTTAAACTATTATAAGAGTGACACTCCTCCTCCACTATAAAAGGCCACAACTTGTCCCCAATTCTCAAACCTCCAAAACCACTAAGGTTTGGCCATGATCTTCCCAAATATCTTCCCAAAATCCATACCTTATACCTTGAATCCTACCCTTGGGAAGAAATCCTCATAAGGAATCTATTTGGTATAAACCAAAAGGATTTACACGATTAAGATGTATCATTTTTCCTTAATCATTTTAGTTTTATTTCTGTTATCCACTACCTAAGCTATCCTTATTTAAATATTATATAATGAAAAAATTATCCACAATATACTAGTATGTTTTCATGATAAATGTTTGACCTGAACTCACAGACACATCCATCTAATGGGTAATGAACATACTGTTTCTATGTACGGTGAACTACCATCACATGAAATGGTGATTGTTCATTTTTTCCATTAATAAAATTATTTTTCCCCTTATAATTTAACATATATTTAAATATTGTAAAAATTATTTTTTCAATTTATCTAATGTTATTTAATTATTTTATAACACACATCTTTATAAATTCCTTTTTGTGTAAAAATGATAACATCGTTTATGGAAGTGTGGACTACCACCCCCTCAAAGAGATGTGATTCATTCAAACTATACATGGAACACATAAAGGATGTATTTAATTAAAAATGTATGACATAAAAAACATATATATGATATATATGAAGTAATTAAATTTATTTATATATAATATATATCATTTTCTTTATTACCCTTTTACGCACTTAAAAAGTGAAAATGTCATTCGTGGACATGCAGACTACCTCCTCCTTGGCATGATGTGATTCCTTTTTAATCACAAGAAATATATATATAATTATATATTAATATATAATATGTTATTTATGATATAATTATCATTTTTGATATATATATATATATAATTCTACTTACCTTTATTTCATAACGATCATTGAAAAAAGATAACGTTACTAATGCATACGTACGTCCTACCGTCTCCATGATCGGAACATTGAGTCATTTTTCATAAAAATATTTAATAATTACATTAAAAAGTATAATTAAAGAGTAAATATGATAATTATGTCATTATTATTCTTCTGAATATGTCATATAATGGCCTCTTTGAACATAGTTGACATACCAAAGTCATTTTCACACATAAAATGGATTTGGTCAAAACACCCAATGTAAACATGATTTTTTATGTAATTTGATACAACATAATAATAAGTGAACTAAATTTAATGAAAAACATGAAAAATTTCCTGAATAAATTATGAAATTAACATATGTTTATTATATATAATGTAAAATTATTTTCACCCAACAGGAAATGCATGTTATGGGATTTTTCATCTAACTTTTTTTACTTCTAGGAGATAAATATCATATTAACCAATTATTTATTTTGTGTGGTATATATACTGACCATTTTTACATGTTATATCCTCATTCCTTTATCTTCATGGTTTTTAAAACATTCATTTAATATTATTCCTTCTTTAGTTTTGTGATTTAAAATGTATCCAATTGTTATAGGATATTTTAGAATTTATAAAGTTTATTTTTTTCAAGAATAATTTTAATGATATTTAAATTTTATTTCCACTAAATGAAATAATTTTATCATTGTTAAAAAAACATATAATTTTGTCTCCTAAAATTTTTAAAGACCATTTTCAAGTATTAGTACAACTTTTCTAAATATTTTGTACTCAAAATGTTATATAGAATGTTTTCCATAAAACCCGACATTAATCCGCTCTTAGTTAGAGAACCTATTTTCTTTTAAAATTTTTGTTTTATTAAAATGATTTCAAACAAGATTTTAAAATGATTTTTCAGATAAAATTTAACATTTTTTTGTTTACCATTGTTATAAAAAGAATATTGTTTTCACATTCTAAATAAGGAATTTTTATAACCTTTTTCCATGAAAAGGAATGTCCTTTTTACCTCCTATGGATTGTATAGATTTTCATGCCATAATTTTCCTGAAGATTCTTTTTCATGTTTTAAAAATACTTTTTAATGAAAATATCTTCAAAATTTACTTTCCAGGGAAATTTTTTCCAAAAGTTTTTTCATAATAAAAGTATATTTTCCTCATGAAATTTTTTAAAAGATATTTTATAGTATTTCTATTCATAAATGAAAATAAATCTTCATATTACACCACATGGGATATAATGTTTTAATACTATACTTGTTCTTCCTTTGGGTGGTTTATGATTTCTTTCACCAAGGATAATATTCACTTCTTGGATTCATCTATTAGTCCCCTTGAAATATTCAATTTATAATTATAATTTAACATAGAATTTTCCCTAATTATCAATATCATTTATCATGGATATGATAATTTCCAAAACCATATACCATTTTTCATTAGGTTTTTATTTTGAAAGTTATTTTATTATTTGGGGAAATATTGATAAATCCATATATTCTTCTCCATACTGATATTTGATAAGGTATATTCTTAAATCTATTATTCGATAGATGAGGAACGTTTTTGAAAAGATAGGATTGGGTGGGGCATAGTAATAGATATCCTCTCGATGAATCAGTAGTCTCATCAAACAAGTTAGTTGGTAAGAATCTTTAGATAGGGGTTTACCCGATATAGTAAACTATCTTGTGAAAGGTCTTGATGGTACTAGTTCCATGTACCTTGGAAAAATAGAATCCAATAATTAATAATTTCCCTAATTTATATTTAATTATTATACATCCATGAGATTTTACATTGATATATCTATAGATACATTTCATTTTCAGTTCATGGATTAGATGCCATGTGTTTCAATTTTCTTACCTTTCTATATTTGTTTTTTGATATCTAGATATTTTATTGGCATGTGTTTCTAGTTATTATCTTTACAAATTTTTATGAACATCCTTATTTTTTATTAAATGGTATGTGTACTATATTATTTACCATTCCAAAATTATTATTCTCGTTTATTTATTATTTATTCCACTATAATTTACCCTTTCTGATCATTTTAGCTCACCATTATTTTATTTCCTTTTCTCTAGGAATAAAATAAGCGTACTATGAAAATATTATAGCGATATATTATATGAAATAAATTTACCCTTAAATTAATTTATTTGAAGATAAAAAATTATGTTGTAATTAGTGTATAAATTTGTAATAAAACACAGATTTATCTATCTAGTTTACCAAGACTACTAAACACTTTGTCCTTCAATATTTGATTCCTTGTAATCAAGTCAATGTAATTGATAGAAGATACCGCCTACAAGAAATATGGGGGTGGGTCACTATAATTAGTATTAAAGGATGATTAGTAGTAACCTTGGGAACTAGATTTAGGAAAAAATAAATTATAGAACATAGAAGTAAGATATAATTTTAGTATAAGTATAGAAGAGCATACTATAATCCTGGTGAGGTAGGTATTATGTGGGTATTCCTATAAATACATCATGTTTTGTATATTTCAAGTGGATATGGTTCTAGAATAGATGTACCTAGGAGTAAAAACTCCAACAACATGTGTTGGGATGGAGTTAGTGCAACCTGATACATGACAACCGGCCTTACTGTGTACCTCTTTGGACACTCCAAGGGGATATTCTTAGGAAAATTTACACTATCTTCACAAAAAATAAATGAAGTATTATGACAATAAATAATCTCGCTTAATCCTAAGGTGTTTTAGATTGAAAATAAGGTTTCATGATATAGAAATCCTATGAATGATAGTTTGGATATACTCCAGACCAAGGAAGGGAATTTTTAAATAAAATGGATTAATTATTTATGTATTGAGGTTATATTGCAATCCTTAGTTAAAATAATATTTCGTAATTAACCATATTTCAAGTATGTCCATCATATTTATTTTTGAAATTATATTAATATGGTTGTAGAAAGGGATAAATTGTATGTATGGTGACGAACAATCAAATCTAGTTATGTTGTTAGTCTTGAACCTATGAATAGAGTATGATAAGGGCTTCACGATAACCACTGACCCACACAATGTCTTTATTAATATATAATTCTTTTTAATTAAAAAAATTGATTTATAAATATTAATTATAAACCTATAGTGTCTATTTTATGGTTATAGATTAATGTACTAACTGTATTTACTTTGGAGAATAGTTATAGACAAATATTTATACTTGTCACACTTTTATAGGAAATACAAACCATTAAATGTATTTTAGTGCTTCAGGAATCAATTTTTTTTTATGAATTGGAATATTGATGAATGAATAACCAAAGGTTGAAATGATGTTTATATAAATATATCAAATATATATTCATATGCTGTAAAACAATTACCCAACATTAGGAAAATGACATTGAAATAAAATATTGTCCTAATACCGCTTTTTAACAGACAATCCTCTAAATTATCACAGTTTTACGGGTTTGAGGCCCTCAATATTCTATTGATAATTCAATAGTTTGGGCTTTATGACCTGAATAACTTCGTATAAATATATAATCTTTTCCTCTAAGCATGTATCTCTACTTTCCACTAATGTTCTCCTATCCTGAGACATAATTATTTGTTAGTCCATGTGACCTTTTTACTTCTCATTCTGTCTTATCTAGAGGATGTTTAATGAACTCCTCTTACTATGTGTGAATTCAATATAAGAAACATTAATTAATATATTACCAAGATTTTGTTTAAATTTGTAGGCTGAAATTTAATTAATTTGGGAATAATGTAACACCAAAAAATTATAATTTAAAAACCTTGTATCTGATAGTGTGTATGACACACGACACCAAGCATGTAAGGGAATATAATATTCAGATAATTTATAATATAGTTAATATTTAAAATAAATTATATATATTTAAATGCATGAAAAATTTATTTAAATTACATTACACGCAAGAGCTACCTTCCTCCATAGCTTGAGTTAGACACAAGAGCGACCTTCCTTGATAGCTTGCATTACACGCGAAACTGAGTATCAACAAATAACATTGTATTATTAAAATATAATTATTGAATATATTATGATATAACCTCACCATTATGTACACATTTAGGAATATTATTAACTAAATTATTAAAATTTATGGTTTATATAAAATGTATTCATTGGTTAAAAATTAATTAGAAACGAATATAATCACCAATTGAATATAAAATGAATATTTTTAAAGAAATATATATTTATTCACACAATGTTTTTAACCAAATAAATTAAATTAATGAGTTATATTAATTAATATATGTATTATATATTCAATAAAATATTTTTAATATTCATACAATTGATTTGATAATCATAAGATAACAATAAACCCTATTTTACAATAAAAACCTATATTTTTATAAAGGCAATTTTACCACATTTTAATGGAAATCCAATTTTAAATATTATTTTTTACACATTTATTGATTTAATATGTCAAAATAAACCTTTTATTTGAAATAAAAACATAAAAAATAGTCTAGGGTGAATTTGTTATATTTTTCTGAAACACATCATTTTTTAATTAAAAATTTAAAATGTTGAAATTTAATTAAATTGTTTTACATAATATTTATTTATAAGGATAAATTATACATTAAATTGGTTTTAAAGTCTAATTAGATCATATTTTTATCAAATATTAAAATTTATTCCATTAAAATAATTTTCACATTTAAATTATATATAAAAACATAACAATCATTTGGATGTTTTTACTTTAAAAATCTACATTGTCATCCCACATGTGGGATTAAGTATAAATCCATTTTTGACACTTATTTGATTAATATTTGTAAAAATATATTCCATATTTGTAATCATAATATCTTATACTTTTTCATAATACCATCACTGTTTTTTACCAAAAATATTAGTGAATGTGATTAAAACTAATAACAACATTTAAGGTTAAATTAAGATTAATAAGGAACTAAACCCTAACCATAAGATCAAAAATGACTTATAAACTTCTAAAAAATATATTTGATGTATATATTTAGACCCTATACTCCATTTGATATAATTTGGTCCTTTATTGGATACAATTTCAACATGATAAATGTGGTAAGAATTCCTTTATCAATATATTATAAGAGTGTCACTCCTCCTCCACTGTAAAAGGCCACCACTTCTCTACAATCCTTACACCACTCAAAAAACATAGGTTTATAAAATATCCTCCCATATAGATTTAAAAAATACCTACCCCTGTACTTGAATCCTCTATTTGGTAATAAATCCTTCCAAGGAATCCCTTTGGTATAAATCAAAAGGTGTTACTCAATTAAGAGGAAACATTTTTCCTTAAGAGTTTTAGTTTTAGGTGAATTCTCCACTACCTAAACTATCCATATTCAATATTTATATAAAACATTATTATCATAAATATTATAGTTTTTTAATGATTTGTTTTTTATCTAAACATACACACACATCCATCTAATGGGTAATGAACATACTTTTTCTGTGTACGACGAACTACCCCCTCACGAAACGATGATTGTTCATTTTTCCATTTGCCAACATTAATAGTTGAACATTATGATGAAAACTATATATATATGTTAAATATTATATTTATCATGTATTTAATATTATTTTACTCTTTTAAAAAATATATCATTATAATTTCAAGTTTTTATAAAAATGATAACATCGTTTGTATAAGTGTGGACTATTTCCCTCAAAACGATGTGATTCATTCACACTATACATGGAACGTAGAAAGGATAGTTTTAATTAAAAATATGTGACATAAAAAACCTATATATTATATTAATAAAATAATTACTTTTTTGGAAAAATATATATATCATTTTCGTTATTACCCATGAAAACAATTAAAAAGTGAGAACATCATTCATGGACGTGTGGACTACCGCCTCCTCGACATGATGTTATTAATTTTTCATAACATGAATTATATGGATAAGTATATATTATTAAATAATATTTTATTTTTTATTTAATTATAGTTCAGTAAATATATTATTCTACTAACCTTTTTTCCATAATGATCATTGAAAAATGAGAATATCACTCATGCGTATGTACGGACTACCATCTTTGTGATCGTAACATTAATTTATTTTTATAACCATTTTTCATGATTTCTTTTAAAATCATAAATTATGTATAAATATGATAATTATTTCATTATTAGTTTTCTTTATATGTTATATAAAGACACCATTTACTATAGTTGACCTACCAAATTCTTTTTCAACACATAAACTGAATATGGTCAAAACACCCAATGTAAACATGATTGTGTAAATAGTTGTTTGAAACATAACAATAAGTGAAATATAATTAATTATAAACTTGAAAATGGTTCTTATTCAATTAGATAATTAAAATAAGTTTATTATAAATAATTTTAAAGGAATTTCACCTGAAATGAAAAAGAAGGTAAGGGATTTTTCATCACAGTTTTTACTTTTGTGAGTTAAATGTCATGTTCACCACTGAATTATTTTGTGTCGTATATTTAATGGCCATTTTTATATATTGTTCAGGAATTAATTTATCATCATGTTATTTAAAATGTTCATTTAATATTATTATTTCATGAGGTTTATGATTTAAAATATTTCAAAGTGGTATGGGATACCTTGGAATGTTTAAATATTATTTTCCTCAGAAATAATTTTAATAATCATTAAATGATATTTCCATTTAAGGAAATTATATGAACATTTAAAAAAACATATAATTTTATCTACTCTTTTAATTAATGACCATTTTAAAGTATTATTACCATTTTTACATTATTTGTTACTCAATGTGTTTTATAAAATGTTTTTCATAAAAACCGACTTTAATTTTCTCTTAATGAGAGAACCTTCTTTCTTTTACAAACCATGTTTTAATAAAAAAAATTAAAATGACATGGTAAGGAAATTTTTACCCATTTTTTATTTTACTAATGTTTTCAAAGGAATCGTCTTGTCACTTTCTAAACAAGGAATTTTTCTAAAATTTTACCATGAAAATTGAATTTTCTTTTTACCTCGTAAGGATTATATGGATTTACACGCCATCATTTCTTTGAAGATACATTTGAATGTTTAAAATATTATTTTTTACTGAAAATATTTTCGAAATAGATTTTCAAAGAAATAGTTTTACAAACGGTTTTTCATAATAAATAGATATTTTCCTCAATAATGTTTTCAAAAGATCTTTTTATTGTATTTCTATTCATGAATTCCAACAACGATTTATTTTACTCCACTTTGGATATTATTTTTTGATAACATCCTTATTCTTCTTATGTATGGCTTTTTATTGATTTGACCATGTATAGTATTCAGTTCCTCGATTAATCTGTTAAACCCCTTGAAATATTCAATTTACTATGATCATTTAACATTTAATTTTACCTAATTATCCATATCATTTATCAGGGATATGTTAATTTCTTAAATCGTAATACATTTTCGACACAGATTTTTATTTTGGACGTTATATAATTATTTGAGGAAATATAGATAAATCTGTATCCTCTTCTCCATATGTATATTTGATAAGGCTCATTATATAATTATTTGGAAAGGTACAACATGGGTGGGTCCTAGTTATAGATATCCCCTTGATGCATTTGTAGTATCATGGGATGAGTTAGTTTGATAGCAGCTTTAGATGGGTTTTTACCAGATATGCTAAATTTCCTTGTGAATGTTATTGATGATAATGGTTCCCTATACTTATGAAACATGACATCCAATAATTAACCATTTCCTTCATTTAGTTCCATTAATTAATAATCCTTGAGATTTTTCATCGACATATCTATGAATAAATTTCATTTTTAGTTTATTGAAGATATGGGATGGGTTTCAGATTTCTTACCTTCCATATTGATTTTTCCATATCTAGTTATTTGATTAGAATGTGTTTTTAGTTATTAACTTTCTATATTTTTTATGTGATTAATTCTAAGTTTATTATTACATGGTATGTGTGCTCTATTATTTACCATTCCATAATTATTATTCTCATTGATTTGTTATTTCTTCCATTATACTTTACCCTTACTAGAATGTTTTGAGCTCACACTTATTTTGTTTCCATTTCCCCATGAATAAAAGAAGAATACTATGATAGGTATGTCGATATATACTATATGGAATAATGTTATACTAAAATTTATTTAATAAAAAATATATTTTTTAATTAGTTTATTAATTTATAATATAAGAATCACTTATGTATCTGGTTTACCAAGACTACTAAAATCTTAGTCCTTCAGGATTTGATTCCTTGTAAAAAATATCTAATGTAATTGAGATCAGACACTAGCTCTGAGCTATCTAGGGTTGTGTTTCTACGATTTATATAGTTAATTATCCTCCAAATTCCTACTTTACAACATTATTATCCTTTTATAAAAACATCTCATCAAAGACAATATACCTTTTAATTTTTTTTCATTACCCTTCCCATAAAGGATATCCCAAATTTGCATCACTATAACCAATTAAAAAACAAATTTTTTATTTAGATTCATGTTTTTCATATCCTTATCATTTATATGAAATATAATATCTTAATTAAGACTCTATGATGATGAGATTCCATTCATTTTCCAAACTGCATCTCCTCTGTAATTTCCTACCCAATTATCGATGTTAGATGTCTATTTAAGATATAATCCATCATGTTGAGTAACTCTAACAACTTCACCTTAATCATCATTGATTAGAGCCTCAAAATTCTAGATTTATCAATAAAGGTATGATTTATCCTATCATCTACTCCATTTTTTAGGATTTCTAGACACCTTATCATGGCTTATACATTTCTTCTTGTAGAAGTTACGGAAGTTATATCTAGTGTATTCACCACCATTTCCTATTTGGATTCACCATATCATTCCATCATATTCCCTTTCTTCTAATAATTTAATGTTAATAAACATCTAAAGTATCTGAGATTTATGCTTCAAGAACTAAATCCATAATTTCCTTATTGCATCAGCAATGATAGTTAAAAATTAAAGGAAACTACAAAATTTTTAATAGGGGTAGGTCCCAAAACATCTGAGTATAAAAGATATAACATCCATTCTATATAATTCTAAAAATCTAAGTTAAAAAAATATATTTTTATTTCCCAGAAATTTTTTTTCATGATTTCCAATTTTCATGTGATCATGAATCATTATTCCCTTGGCCTTTAAGACATTCAAGATATCATTATTGAGTTGATTGAACCTATAATACTATACATATGAATGATTAAAAGTTTAACTTATGATCATTGCACTCACATCATAATTTTTATTCATGTTAAGGGTCCCATACATTACACCTTTTATTTTCACCATGGATCCTAAGGTAAATTTATATACCCCATTTTAAATTTATTTCTATAGCCATCATCATCCAGTTTCTCAGAAAAAATAATATTACTCATGAGGATAGATATGTGGACAAGTTCTAACAATTTCAATATTCCTCTTGTGTTTATTTAGATGATGAAATCTCCTTTTATAACAATTTTTAGGTATTCGACATCAACATGATATATCTTTCTAAACTTCTATGATATATAGTTTTTCATGCATCTTTTATCACCAGTTTAATGAAAAGATACACCATTGTAAACTACCCAAGCTTCTACCAGTGTGCTCTTAATAAATAATCAATCCTTATGAACATCATTTATATTGAAGGAATCTGAAATTCTGATTTTTGATGTATTTATGTTGTTCTCCTTTTATATTTTTTAGTATTTCATGATATGTCCTTTCTTCCACCATTTACAGCAGGTTAGACCAGTACCATCCAAATTGCCTTAGATCTAATCTTGATTCCCTTCTTGAGATTTATCTCATGATTGATACTTTTAATAAAACTAATTTCAATGGGTCTACCTACCCAATCCATAAGCATTAAGTAGGATACAAGATGGTTCCAAAACATACCTTTATGGAATTTAATTAATGATTATCATATTACTGATATCATCAAACAACAAATCATCTTTTTAAATATAAATAATAACAACAGAAATCATTTTATCCTAGAATAAAATAGTAGAAACACACAAACCTCATCAAAAAATTATACCTTTTTCTAATTTCAGTTTCCTATGAATCATGTTAAAGTCATTCAAATTATCTATTATTAGTCTTACTTCATATATCCTTAACCCAAATAACTTTTACAGCATGAAAGCCTTATTGTAGGATGTCAGTTTTCAAACATTTCCACCAATAACATCATAACATCTATTGTAGTCTACTTCTCCAGAATATTGAGCAAAACATTCCTTAAAAGGTATATTATTACCAATGGATTCACTTTCTTATCTATGTACTCTCATTCATCAATATCTATCAACATTGGCTTTTCTTAGGGAAAGATAACCTCAAAGTCTCCGTAAATTTCATGTTATCTATTCTAAATTATGATTAATCCACAATCCAATCCATAAAATTTATCAATATGGATATTTACATTATCTAATTCCACATATGTGTTGCTACCAATTTTTTTAAGAATGATCATAGAACCAAAACTAATATGATACTACTTTTGGGATAATCTACCAGAACATGATGGTTGGTGAAAAAAAACTAATCTCATGTACTACAGATAGACCATCAGAAGTATGATCGAAAAATTAAATAAAAATTCATATGTCATAGTAGAGTAGAGGAAAACAAAATCATTGAAAGATTGTTTCCCTATCAACTGAGTGTAACGGGAGTATTTAGTCACTGCACCCTAATCACTACCCAAAATCTTCCTTATGTAACAATATTAATGAAAACAATAAAGGTACCCAAAATAAAGTCAATGATAAAAACCATAAATTGAAATAAATAAAAATAGAGAGATACAAAAAAAGTTTAATGGGATTCAGATTATGTCCTACATACATAGGAAAATCCACACTACTTATTTCTTTTATTATAACTGGGATTTTTCATGTGGAAAACTAATTATAAATACAAGTAATCAGCAATAACTTATAAAATCTCTAATAAATTCTCAATTTAGCTATAGCTTCTTCCATTAGTCCAAATTGAATTAATCCACTCTTTTTTCACTAAATATCCCATGTAATTAAATACTAAGAATAACTATTAAAAAAAGTTAAACCCAGTCACATAAAAAATTGGGTAAAAGGAAATGTTTTTCTGAGAAGGGTTAACAATTTATGGATTCATGAGTTTTGCTAAACTTCCAAACCTCTCATCACACCACTATATAACTATCGGTATTTGAGAACTTCTAATGGGACTAATTCCACTAGATAATATCTCATATTGGTTCCTTCACATCGAGTTCAGCTACCTACCACTAACCAAAATTTATTTGAATGTAATTCATATGCTCCAAATTCTCATGATTAACTCTAATAATCTGAACTTATGATGCTTAGAACGTGGATTCATGCCCCAATAATATCAATGAAGATCATTACCAAACTCCCTCAATCAAAAAGTGGTCATAAGTCTATCCAACTGATCATAAACAGAATGACTAAATTGGTTCACTTCTTTATTATTCCTAAATAGAGTTTTGTGGAGAGATTAGGATGAATGCTTGTATATGAAAGAGATTTTTTAGTTTCATGGGATACCCTAAATAGTCATTTCCAGAAAAGAAACATGATTTAATTCTTGGTTGTGGGTGAGATTGATTGATTATTTTATTACTCATTTGTGGATGAATACATCATTTGGCCCTTGGTATAATTTTCATACCATGTCATCCATTTAGGATCTTGAGGATATATTAGGGGGTTATGTTTTGTATTTCATTCAGATCTAGTAGGAACACTTTTCTTTGGTGGAGTTCATAAACAATAATAGATTTCACTTCACTATTAGTATGAATCATTAAAGTATTTGTATGAGAGACCCTCCAAGTCACCCCTATACTTTATGGATATTTAAAAGACATCACTAATGAGTCTATTGTTTTTGAAGTAGATGATAGAGAATATTCAAGTGATCTTGGAGTGAATTAGATACCCTCGTAGCTATCATTGGACTTACATAAAATGACTAAAGAGGCCTTTGGAATTCAAGGAGGGGGATTATATGTTCATAAAAGAATATATATGGTGTGGGTTATGGATATTTGGTTGCGTAAGAAACTTATTCACAAGTATCATCAATCCATTACATATCCTTTATATGGTGGTCAAGGTTTCTTACCACCTATAATTTCCCCAACTGTTGGACCGAGTTCATTATGTCTTCTACATGTTTTTCCTGACAAGATATGTTTTTAGTCCATTAAAAATTATTATACTGGGTGATTTAGACATTGATTAAGGTTACACTTTATCATAATTCCCAGTGGAGATCGAGTCCCAACAGGAGGGTACTCTTCCTAGATGATCTATTCTATTAATGTTCCTTATTTAAATGCATTGAAACCTAAATGATAGCATGTGGGATAATGGGAGCTAGATATGGTCTTAATACGCTCACATTTTCTAATAAGAAATGTTTTTAAAGGGGAAAATTCATTAATGTGGGGAAGCTGTGGTGACCCTAGTTTTTTATCCAACCTTTAAAATATTTCAAACAAAACTTTTATAATGTATTTCTAATTTGGTGTAGACTTATGGATGTTGTGGATCCCCAATAAAAATATATTAAATATAATATATTATTTTTAACTCATGTTCATGTATTCATAGAAATAATTTTTTTCCTTCTAAAAAATTCTCTAATCAGAAATATGAGAGTATGATTGAATCGAAGAAAGGGGTTTTACCCTTAGAGCACTATAGTTTTAATTTAGTTTGATAGTTCCTGAAAATTTATTTATTGTTGGGTACTTTGATAAAATACTACAAAACGTAAGGTCTTTCATATTTAAATATATATATTTTTTTAAAAAAATATGGTTATAAATATAAAATGATATAATTTGATATAGATCGATTGGATTAAATATAGACAGGATTTTGGAGAATTTGAAGAATCCATGAAGTCCAATAACAAATCATCTCCAACACCCTAAACAACCAATGTGGATGAGATCTTACTCAGTGATCAATCAAAACATGAGGGAGGGAATTTTTGTTTTTTCTATTTCTCCATTATTTTTTGATTCCATGATATAATTTTGAATTAAACCATTATTCTTCATGATTATTCATAGCGAATTATTTGATTTAATCAAAACAAGTAATGAATTATTGAATCCTTTTAGTTGGTTTATAATCTCGACACCTTGGAAATTTTAGGGTAGAAATAATTTAACCTTAACTTTTTTCTTTGTGATTATGCAATTATAGTGGTGGGTTGATAAAGAATGAATAATCAAATTATCCCATCTTTCTCTCTCTCTTTAACAAATAATATTTCTAACACATTTTATTTCGTGATTCTTAACACAATGATCTATATAATAAAATCATAGAATATCAATAGGCCTATTATATTTTGGAAATCAGTTACATACATTATTAACATGAAATAAAATACATCATAAGTTTTTAAAATTCAATAATATGCTCTTAGTTTTCTTTGATATCTTAATATTTTATTGGATAACCTAGTGACATATAGAAGAAAGGGGTGAGCTATAAAACCAAGTAAGGGAATAATAAAGTCATAGGATAATAAAAAATAAAAAATTTGAATCAAGAGGCATACCATGAAAAAAATTGGTAATAATCATAAATACTCATATAAAAGTATGATATGAGAAAAAAACATCATAAAAATCATGGTATCATTGGAATGTGGAAACAATATAAAATATCGCATTATAATCATAAGTTGAGGTTAAACACCAATTCATCGTAATCATAAGATAATTTTAACCACAAATTCATCACAACATAGTGTTCTTAGGTTAACCATTGATACACCATTCATGTTATCTAAAGGGATGTAAACATTACCTAATTATTTGATGTGCTATCAGAGAACACCCTTCATATGTCTAATTTTACATGGTTTCCATTGATCATATAACATACGAATTTATTTCATAATTTCAATACCATGATTACGTAAGTTTGTTTAAATACATATGAATGCACAATAAATAAAGGATTTTTATATCTAGGTGAATAAATTTAAATGAAAATAGGGTTGGGTATTCACATCATAAGGGTATAGCATAGAAAATGAAGGGATAATTTTAATAGCATAATTAGAACATATAAAAGTTCATGAAGGGATTTATGAGATAGAAATATATTATCTCATTAATAGGAATTAATTATTTATAGTAAGGGATGACTATGAATGCATGGAAATGTAATCATTGGGAAATTAAAAGTATTGTCACAAAGTAAGTTGTTGAATTGAAAATATGGTTGAAATATCCCTTACCTTTTTAGGGGGCCTCTTAAAGCCTGATAGGGACACCTTAGAACCATACAACCACCTTAGGGATACTATTAATAGGGGGAATGATAGAGGATTCATTCTAAATGGATTTGGATAGGATATTGAGGGGATAATGGGTGAGTATTTACACTTCTAGAAGGAGGTTTTTAAGAGTCAAAATATTAGTTATTTTATTATTTAAGAAAACCACTTATGGATGGAATAAATTTCAATGAAATTTAGGGATAATTAGCGATCAAAGAAGGATTAGTTGACCATTTAATCCGGAAGAAACTGAAATCAGTCTTCCAACCAACTCATTTAATGCATAGAATATAAAAATAAATTTTATTATGAAAAAACCCAATTAATGTTCAAAAAATTAATGTATAAATTTATAAATTAAAATAAATTTTTATAAATTAATTATTATAATATTTAAATCCATTTTTAATTGAATAAAATGTTTTAAAAAAACTTTATGTAATGATTATATGATAATGATATCATCAAAATCACAGTACTCGTAAAATAGTAATTTACACTTTTTGATGACAACATAAACTCGATCAAAAAAATACCAAAAATTCAACCCATTATAATTTTGATATGGTGAGTCTAAAAATAAATTTCTTTTATTTAAAATGATTCTATATCTATTTGAAATTTGAAAATACTGATTTATTTCAAAATTGAGCATTCGATGTATAAATTTCCAAAATTTTACTTTTAGATGATCCAGTTTCATTATGAGATAGGTGTGTATCCATGTCACTATTGAGTGATTTTAATATATTATATTATTATAAAATTATTTTATTCATTTTATGATTTTATTCTTCTAATTATGTGGAATTTAGTTTCCAAATATGAAGTCGAGAAAAATATGATTTATCACAAGAAATTTTATATTTCACAATTATAATGACATGTCCAAAACCATTTTAATTTTCTAAAAAATATATTATTAAAACATTATAATATTATTATTATGATAATAAAAAATTATTTACCTAAAAATAATACATAATTTATAATTTCAATTTTTTATGAAACATGTTTCATATCATATTTTAAAGGGATATTTTTAGAGTAATAAAACATATAACCAAATCTGATTAAAATAATTTAAAACAAAATGAAATTAAAAATGTATGATAAGTTATTATTTTTTTATAAAAATGAAATTTAACCATTATATTTTTATAACTTAATTATCATGAAGATAAAAAATATTAACAAAATTAAAGTAGTTATCAAATAAAACTATTTACGTAAAAAGAATCATAAATATACCAATAGTGATATATATATATATAGTATAAAAGATATAAATAGGGTAGAATATAGTCTAGTGATATGAAACAATCCCTTGTTAACCTTCAGTCGGGGGTTTGAGCCTCATGGAATCACCAAAAGCGATGGTTTTCCACTCAACCTATGAGCTTCCATTCTCCTAAAAAACATTTTAATAAACAATTTTCCATTATAATGGAAAAATATGTAAACAAACAACATAGATAATAAATATTTTTATAAAGATTTTTTTGTTAAAAATAAATTATTTTTTTATAATTTACTTTTATATTTATATTTATGAAGAAAAATTATAAAATCATTCACTATAAATATGGGATGTTACACCCTCCCTCCCTCCATCTCACCCTACCTCATGCTCTCATCCTCCCTCTCCCCTCTCCCTCCCTCTCACTCTCCATCACCCTCTCATTTTCCATATCCCCTCCCTCCCACCATCCCTCCATCCATCCCACATTAAATTACATCCCTTCCTCTTAACTCTCAATCCCTCATCTCTCTCCCTTCCTACCTCCCTCCATCTTTTCCCACCCTCTATATCTCCCCCCTCTCTCCTCTCATAGACTCCCACCTCATGTTTCCTCACTCCCTCTACCATTCATCTTTAGCTCTCTTACACACCCTATCTCTATCCCTTCCTCATTTCCCTCCATCCATCCATCCTCACTCTCGCACCCTCCTCCATCACTCCCTCTATCCTCCATCCCTATGTTCATCCCTCCCTCCTTCTCTATCAAACGCCCTCTCCCCCTCCCCTCTCACCCACCCACCCTCCCTCTCTCACTCCCACTCAAAAATTAAAACCCTCTCTCCTACCTCCATCCCATATTTCCCTATTACCATCCCCACCCCCTCCCCACATACCTACCCCCTCCCCCTCCCACACTCCCTCCCTACATCTCACTCTCTCCCCCACCTCACTTTGTCCATCTCCCTCCTTAACTATACCTCCCTTCATTCCTTCCTACCTCCCCCCCTCTCCGTCTTTATATCTCTATCACTCTATCCTTGACCATTCCTCTCTACCTCACGCCCTCTCTCCTTCTCATGGACCCTCACCCACTCCCACCCACCCTCTACCTCACCCAATCCCTCCGTCCCTCCCTCTCCATATCTCTCTTCCTACCTCCCCCTCCTCCCCCCTATTGATCTCTCTCAAACTCTACCTTTTTCTCTATCTAACAAAGGTGGAGTTTTGGAAATAAAAGGAGAGGGTAATAGAGATGATGTGGGATGTCAAGGAAAAAAGTCATATAGGGAGGTAAAGGGAAGTAGTCAGTCACATATGTGGCCATTATTGTTCAGAGTATGTGAGATGCAGCATCAATCCATATTTTATGGAGAAGGTGTCATGTTCATGTCATTGTGAACCACTAATGAGGCACACCCCACCAATGAAAATCAATTCTGATTGACCTAACATGGTTGACACACAATGCATGCTCCCAATCCCATGTGCCTCATGGAGCTCTCGGAGGCCATCACATAGCCAACTCCTCATCTATGAAGAAATTGTTATGATTCCTTCACTAAATGTTATTTTAAATATATAAATATACTCTCCCAAGTATTTTTCCACATAGACAACAATGGTTATGCTCATTTTTCCATATCGGTCTATTTTTAATATGAGATAGGGAGATTGAGGATTTAAAGACATAGGAAAACAAATGGTATTGATCTTGATGATTGAATCATTATCAAGGTGATTAGCCCCCTGAAACTTTATTTAGGTTAGGGGGTTGGTCCCCCGTATCATTAAATAATGTGTTTCTAACCACCCATGTAGGATTCATTACATTATACAGTCTCAAATTGGTTTAAAATTTCTAAAAATTAAGCTAAAAATCACTTAAACTAATAAGAAGTAATATAGGATATAAAAGGCTCGATGTCGAACCCAAGAGGAATGGGAAATTTGAATTCAATAGCTAGAATCATCATGATATTAATAAAACTAAACTAGATAAACTAGATATGTGAATGAAGTGATGGATTCAAAAACTTAAAAGAAAGGATGAAGGGAAGTGAATCAATATCCATTGATGTTTTATAATAAGTTAAGAAAAACTCAATATTATATGTGAAATAAATCAATTCATTAGTCATGAGACTTATTAGAGTATATAGTCTTAACTCTTATCATATACAAATAGTTCCTAGGCCCACTAATACCCTCTCTAGGTAATCTATAACAATCTTAGATACATTAAAATAAATCTCAAAAGAAGAAGATGGAGTTATTTCTCCCCCCCCCCCCACTCCCCTAAAATAAGCTAGGTATCATCCCCAAGATAATTTCACTCTATCTATGAAATAGTTTCTGTGATAAATAATAATCAAAATGATAGAATAAAAAAACATGAAAACATATAAGCAAAGAAGAATTGAGACATATTTCACACACCCCTTCTTCCAATTCCACCCACTCCTATGACACTATCCCATGATAGTCGAGTGATCATAAACTATTAACAAATTATAACCATATAATATGGAATAGAAAATAATAAAAAATATTGATCAATTAGAAATAAAATCACTTTTATTTATTTTTAAATCTCATATATTAATTCTACCATTACACAAAAAAAAGAAATAAAACAAAACCTAACAATTCAGGTATCTAAAAGAAGTTTATGTTGATCTTCCTCGTCTAGTATCACTTAAAAAGTAGGATATTCACTATGTCATTTGTCATCACTGCGGAAACTCCCTTTGGGAGGAAGTCCAAAATTGTTCACAACATCTTCCCATCTATTTATAGATAATCACTACTAGGAAAATGACCTATAGCCAGGGATCTATAGCCACAGTTTAAATGATCTGTGGCTATAGAATGTGATATAGCCATAATAGTATTAAAATAATGGCTACAGGTGCTCACGGTTCCTCAAATCATTGAGAATTTCCTCCCTCTCCCGTATACCCTCTCCCTCTCCTATTGTGATTATTCCACCTCCTCCCTCGTCACACCTCCTCCCATCCTCCCCTCCTCCTCCACCGTGATTCCTCCTCCTCCTCCTCCTGCTCCGATTTAGTCAGTATAACTCCCCACTGACATGCTCCAATGCCTCCCTGCCGACGCAGCTCTAGCAATGCCAGCCCACCTCCTAGACAACATGATCTCCCCACCTCTATGTTGATGCCCCCCCAACCTCACCGCAACCCTCCTCCACCGGCACTACTAGCCCACCTCTTGCCTGAGATCCCATAGTCCTGTAAACCTCCCTCCTCTAACCACCTCTCCTCTTACATTTTTTTTGTGATTTCATAGTGATTCATGGACTAATCATCAAGGTATGGCATCTACTTCAATTATCCCTCCTTTTCCCTGCATTTTTCTTCCTTCCCCGTTGTGATTTTAGATTGGTAAAACACTAGGGGATCTGATATGGATAATTCTTGTTGTTTTATTTGTTTCTAGGGCTCACGTGGGTATCTTCAAACTCGTTTGAGAATCTTCCGGTGAAGGCTATGTGTTTCGGATGGTTCCAGCTCAACTGCCATTAATTTTAGGTAGGTGTTACTTTGGAACTCCCTTGTATTATGTGTTATAAATTTCTTGAGTGTTTTAAATTCTTCCTTATGAATTTAAAACCATATTTCATGCACTTAGTAATCTCAAAATGGTGCTTGGATGGTTTTAACGCTTGGAATGGGCTTAAGCTATTCCAAGTGCTTGTAAAATTTCCCATGAAGTGACTAAGGGCATGAAATATGCTTATGATGTCATTGTTAATAGATTATAAAAAGTTTTAAGAAGGATGGTCAATTATAAAAATGATCCATAAGGTGGTCAATTATAGAGTGGTTTGGATGATGTCATTGTGGAGATGATGTACATAAGATGGTCAAAATTATGGTCAATAATTTTTATATTAGACCACCCTTCTTATACTTGAATGCAAAAGTAGCATGTATGATGTCATTGTTGATAGATAATTGACCACCATTCATAAAACCTTTCTTTATTTCTAAGTGATAAATCTTCAAGAGACACTCTTTAAGTTTCTTTTTCCGCATGAACTCTATTTTTATATCTCTTTCATATTCATCATTTCTTATATAATCACTTTTGAATACTTCATTATTCACGTTTTCAGTTAGTATCATTTCACCATCTTCACTAGATGATTCTACCTCTTCATTATCCTTACTAAAATCACTATCTTCACACTTAGATAAACAGTTTCAGATCTTAAACTTAGATAAATTCTTACCTTTCCCATTAAAAGAATAATTTTATGCCTTATTCTTCATCTAATTTCTTGGAATATCATCTTCACTCTATTTTTCTATCTCTTTAATTTTCATCATTGCTTCAATCATCACTTTTGAATACTTCATTATTCACCTTTTCAGTTAGTATCATTTCACCAACTTCACTAGATGATTCTACCTCTTCATTATCCTTACTAAAATCACTATCTTCACACCTAGACAAAAAGTTTCACATCTTAAACTTAGATAAATTCTTACCTTTACCATTAAAATAATAATTTTATCCCTTATTCTTCAAGTAATTTCTTGTAATATCATCTCCATATTTACTCTCTTCATTTTAAATCAAGATGTTTACCAGCTTTCTTTTTCATTTGATCATAGAAACCTCAGTCACAACCAATTTCAGGGCCAACTTCCTGATATGTTTTGAAATCTTTCTGTCCTTTCCAAACTATAAGGATTTCATCACTGTCTTTCTCATTTGAATAACCTATTCAGTGATGTTAGCATGTCAATGACTACTTAATTGGATCCATCATTGACAGTGACAATTAGTAATTATTTGATGTCACTTTCTATTGTTTTTTTTCTTATGATAGATTATGTTTAAGATTCATCCATTGAAGTTAAGGCATTATCTCTTATAATCTATGTTTTTCTTTCTTGAAAATGGAAATATTGCATATATTTCCTTGAATTACTTTCATACGAGGAATGAATGATCTGAAATAGTATGTCCCAAAAGATATCAACTCGTTTGGTTGCATTCCTAACAGTACTATTTGTGGAGAACCATTTCTGATTCTTACATTTGATTGGATTAAATGGTAAAACCAATTCCAATTCCAATATTTGGTTGGATGGTAAAGGAATCCCCGGAAGAGGTAATTCTGGACAAAAATTGGAATGGGTGGTGACACCTCAAGGGGTGTCCGTCTGGTTTTATAGGAGTGGGAATGTGATTAAAAAGACCATTATGTTATCACCTTAAATTTTTTTTATTTTAACTTGGGTACAATTTATATTAAAGAATTATATTTGGAAATAAACCAAATGGGTTGTTATTCTCTACTCATTCCATTATATGAACCACATGGTCCTTAAGTGATATTATTCCCTGTTTCCTTTTAGGGATCTTTCTTTCAAAAGTCTGACTGGAATCCTCCCGTAAAGTTTTGGCTCTTTATCACGCATGACTGACATGTATGGATTTGATCAATTTATTCTCATACCTTGAATCTTGTTAATTAATAATCATTCTCCCGATTATCTTACTCAACATTATGCAGGTTTTTTCATAACAATCAGTTTACTGGCACTATTGATGTCCTTGCTAATATTTCCCTTAAAAATCTATGAGTTTTTTATTAGGAAACTCATTAAAATTTTATTATTTGAGATTCCTGGATAATGATATTTGTTTTTATCAGGAACGTCGCAAAAAACCAGTTTACTGGATGGATCCCTGAACAATTTAAAAACATAAATATGTTGTAAGCACTTCAGCATTAATTATTTAATTATTTTACTTCAGTTATTAGAAACTTTTGTACCATTTGTATGTGACTGATATAAATAACAGGAAAGACAATAATCCTTGGAACTCAAGACCTGCGCCTCCACCTCCACTTAGAACGGTTCCATATAAAAATGGCAGGCAGAATCACAAATGCAGTAGCAATGCTGGCCCATCCGATAGTGGCAGCGGAAAATCAGGTATAGGGGGTGGCAGCATAGCGGCAATAGTGATTTCAATATTGATTGTTGGGGTAATAGTGTCATTCTTTATTATGAAGAAGAGAATATTTACGAAAGCTTCCGATGTGGAAAAGGGTGATCACCAACCTTTTGCATCTCTTTCTTCCAATGACATGGACGATAAGATACTGTCAAGCATCATTATAGATAACCCCCCTCTGAATTACTGAATTTTGCTTTAGTTGCATTGAATTCTAGTACAAACTGTCTAATTATTTTACATTCCCATGACAAGAATGAAAGATAATGTGCTATAAGAAACTGAATTCTTTTCTATTTGTCCATTGTGATTTTTGAACCGCTTTCTCTTACCAAAAAAATTATTAATGTTGCTGGTGTTTTTGCACCTGAAATGGACTTAGTTGAAATAATTGGCAGAAACATGGGGAATATTTAGTTAACTTTTACCAAGAATATCTAATGAAGATATTTTGTTTGATTGAATTTACTTGGATGATCAGGCTTGGATGATCTGATGTGCAAAAGCGGATTTAAGTGTTTTTGTGAATATTTGTGAGAGGGATGTTTTTACTTGATGGAATACGCAAGAGTTGTATTAGTGGTTTTGATTTGAAATCATTATCAATGTAATATCATGAATTACATACTTTGATTCTAGATGAAAACTACGACAGTTTTTGTTTGTGGAGAGGTTTCTTGTGTCTGGAGTTTCATTTGTATGATAACATTAATTGAATGGTCAATATATGATTTGTCACTTTTGCTCTCTAATTATTTAATTTTTATTTTCAAATACAGACCTTTTTATGGTTTAGTAGGAACCAAAAAACTATGGGCAAAACAATAATGACAACATACACCAAATACATATATGAAATTGAAACCAACAACAAACATGGGAGGGCACGAAATGCAGCCGAGCACTTAGGATTTGGGTTGGGCCGATGTGACGCCCGAAGAGATTTTCCACCACATCATAGGGATACATGATCCTCAAACGCCACTCACCTTGGTCCCATGCCACACATAGACTATGGTAGTTGCCACCAGTCGATGATTCTGACTGTTCGACGATACCCCCGACCACGAGTTCCTACCACTATAAACTGCACCCGTTGAAGATCAAACCACTGAAAAGCAACACAAGGAACTAGTTGATCACAACGCAAGATAGTCGCCAGACAGAAACATCAAAGAGAACTACCACCACAATATCATAATTCCACCATGTTGAGATACCGACCTCTTAAAGCACATCATCGACCATCAAAGCATCTTGCACTGTAATTAGCTTCCAAAACACATCTTCATCCCCCTGGATGACTTCCAACGTGAGTTGTTACGCTACCTTCATTCGAGAAGACCGCTCTGGAAAGCCCTTCCTAATAGCTTCCCTAAGAGTAGATAGAGAAGATAGGACCGAAGAACGACATGAAGGAAACTAGAGCACCGAAAGAGACAATCGCAAGCTAGGAAATTTACAAGGGAACTAGAAGACAATTGAAAAGAGAATGGCAAAACCACAATACCAAAAACAAAGGACCAAGAGCCAACATTGCTACAGGAGAAAAACTGTCATAACAAAAGTACTTTCCAGAGATAACCACGGTAGCCCCATCTCACCAACATCTCAACGCTAGTCAATAAAGAAAAACATCGCAAGGACACCGAAAGCAAGTTAACATCACTCTGGGCTGGAACACATCCCATCAATATCAAGATGACATCGTAGAAGAGGGTCTTGGGATGAACGAGAAACGAAAACACCATCTTGCGTTGGGATCCTATAGGCAAGAACCCCAGGGGAAACCAAAATGGGAGTTCAAAAGCTAGAAAAAAACTAGGGAGGATGAATCCAAGGAAGAACTATAGAGAAATTCCATTGAGATGAGTTCGGCGGTGAGAGAAACCACCACAGAAAACTGACAAAAGATGCTTGAAGACATGCGAAAACCCCATCCCGACCATTGATTCACCTTTTAATTGACTTCATTAATGTTTTTGAATTATTACTAACTATTTTTTGCGGTTTTGATCCCCTTATCCTTGAGGAATTGATTTTATAAAAGATAAGAAAAAATGGAATTCTGAGCATGACCATCATTCTCTAACTTTATCCTATCTACTGTTGTCATAGAAGTATCTTCACTATAAGGAATAAATCCATTAGTAACAGCCTCTAAAACATACAGACTAATTGATGACTAGTATGGTTGGATGTAATCTTTATATATATAGTAATAATTCCCATAAAAACTAGGAATCCTTTTATTGTTTATTGAATGAATGTTGTACATGTTTATAGTAGAAATCCATATACCAATTCTTTAGCAATAGAGAGAGAATTTCTTGAATGAAATCTAATGATAACTGAGTTCAAAAACCTTCAAAGCAGCAAACCCCAAACTTCTTGATCTTCAAATGAAAATATAATGCTTTGATACCAAAATATCCCAAATATATTCCATATCACATAATATATATAAATATTTACATAAGAATCATGTGATGAGGGATTTTACAAATTCTTTGCTCAGCAAAAATATCTTATGGATGATCTCAAAAATCTTACATATCCAATGAAATATATTACATATTCTGTAATATTCATAAAACCATATGAATTAAAACTTGTTTTGAGGAATTTTCCAATTATTTTCTCATAGATATAAACTTTCATATGATCTTAAAATATCTTATGTATTCAACAAAAATGTTACACATCAAAGGAATATCTTACACATCTAAAAATTATCTTACACATATTTAGAATTCTTCTCCCTTTGCTGAATTTCTGATCTTTAGAAATAGATTATGCATTGCCTATAAAAACCTAACACATGTGAGGACTTTGATGATTTGCTGGATTTAGATCAAATTGACCCTTATGATGAGAGTACAATGATTATTATGAATTTAGGACTTAATCCAATTTTCTGATCCATATATATTCTCAACTCAAAAAACATCCAAAATAAATCCAAACATTTTCCAATCACCTCTAAACACTCTAAAACCATGGAATGAACTTCACCTCACATCATAAAACTTATTTTATGTGATTTTTAATATGATTTATGTATTTTAAGTAAAATAAAATAGAATAACCATATCCACTTATTTACTTATACATATCATCTTCTTTAGAAAAGTACCACATGCTAGAAGATTCTTTTTTCAAGTCCATATAACAATAAACTCTCCTTGGGTCTCAACTATTTCCCCATTGTCACCTTCTTCTTCATGGGCTCAAAAATCTCCCAAATATCTCTTAGTATCAACACTAAATTTCTGCATGGATTTTACTCCAAGGAAAATAGGCTCGAGATCTATCCAAATTTGTTGAACTCGTGTCAACCATTCTCACTATGTTTTGTATCCATGGCCCCACTCATTCTGGAATCATGAAGTCTTGAAATTATTCCACTAATATTCTTTAATATGAGATTTATATGGTACAACTAACTTCAATGATACCAAAAAAACAAACCTCCCTCAAAACATTTTCTGTAAGGTCCATTATCATCAAATGGATGAAATCCTACTAAAATAATCTGGAATAATAGTCGATTTCTCAATAAAACCAAGACATGAATTTATCCTTTAATCCCATTATATTTTAACCTGGTTTTGATATATCCAATGATCCCCCCATCATAGGGGAAATTATAAAACTCTAGAGACCCTTCTTAAGTAACAATACCAAATACAAAACACAAATTCTTCAACTCCAACCCTTTCCAAAGAAACATACTTAGGACTTAGGGTTGTCTCTCTTCCAGCATCGACATGGTCATAGGTGTAACTCTGAAAAACATTAGGTGAGAGACAAAAACACCATCAATCTAGACTTTGAGTATCTATAGAAGATCCTACCATCAAAGAGAACATTATATGCTCCAAGACACTGCTCTAGTGTTCCAGGTTTAGTCTCCTAAAATTTCAGGTCACACCACAAGCAGATCTTTCAAATCTCCCACTTCTTCTAAACTCTAAACCTCCCAGATCCAGACTTCAAGAATATATACTATATTTTAGTATCCTCCACACCATATCACTCCTTCAAAGAAGGTTATGAAACACTGTAGACTTATGCTTAAGGAAAAAATAAATGCACTCTTGTGTCGTATCATTAATTAAGGTATAAAGTACAATAGCCTTGTAAGAAACACTGGAACTATCTATACTTTCAATTCTCATAGTACCTCTCTACCGGGAATAAGAAAACCACCTGCTGATTCCAAGACTCTGCCATGATGAGAAGGGATGCTAGAACAGACAAAAAATTACCACCAAAGTAGTTGGAAGAGCTGGGAAATGGAAGACACTGATAGGAATAACCAGATCGTATCATAAGTTGTGCCTCAGTAGGAATAGCTGGCCAACATCCAGATGTTCAAGAACAACACATGTTATTTTTCTAAAATCACCATCCAACTGTCAGATCTAACGAGTTGGGATGACTATGCGTGACAGATATTGCAGGTGGACAAAGAGACATTTTCTAGGCTCCGTTTCACTGATATTTGGCGCTAGAGAGGGTGTTGGGGGCGACTCCTAGTTTTCTTGGATGGGGGGTCATGTTTTTGTTGGATGAATGTAGTAGGGCCGTGAGGAAGAGTTGTTCTAGAAAGTGGTGCTACTGAAGGGAGTCATGTGGATTTGGGACGGAAAAAGGGTGGGCCATGTGACAACATGAGATGGCAGTGTTGGGCATGGGGAGTCAGATGACCAACGGGACAAAAGAGGGAAGTGTTCTGTGATTTTTGGTATTGTAGTGATTTTATGTTATTGTGTGGGTGTTAGTATTATCCTCCAAAAATTTTCATGACATGTATGATCTTAGAATAAAATTTGGAGGGTTTGTGTTGTCCTTATAGGAATCATGTGATGTATAGATTATTAAATAATTCAATGGTGGAACTATGTATGAACAAGTTCTAGTGGTGTGAGTTATATTTTTAAATTAGAAGAGGTTTCATTTTATAAAATCCTATTTTAAATAAGAGGTTTGAATGTATTTGAATTTTGAGGGAAAGACGGTGACTTGGGAAATGGCGTTTGAATGTAGCGTTGACTTCATGAGCTTTTGAAGACTAAGATGACTGAGGAAGCACTTATGAAATATCATCCAAATTATTTTCCTTATCAGTAACTATTGGGGATTACCTTTGAAGGATGTTTTTTCATTATATATTAGAACTATAATTGATAAATGAGGTATAAATTGTGTTATATAATCTTAAGACACATCAAATGTGTACACGATTCATTCTCACTCCAAATAGATGGAACCACAACCGATGTACCATGTTAGAGGAAAATGTCTCAGTTGTATGTCTTTAAACTATGTGCAAAACATGGTCAATGTTGGGAATTAAAATAGAAATCCATATTACTATCTAAATGACTCAAAACAACATAGAATACATTCCCTGTAGAATGAAATTAAATTTTATGACATAAAGTCATTCTGTAGGACCTACCCTCCCTTCAAAAAATTTTCTAGATCTATGTAGATAGTTTCTACTATTCAGGTTTACAATCTAATGTTGGGTTTTCATCCTCATCCCAATACTAGGGAAAATATATTACATGCAATCTTTGCATTGAGGATATATTCTCCATGGGTTTCCTTCCTTCTCACACCAAGACACCTATCAATTTCATTGACTATTCACTGCATATGAGATAGATATTTGAAAATCATATAATTCCCCCTTTATGAACTATATGTCGATTGATTCCTATCCTTGCATGATTAGAAATTCCCAATTCCCCTACCATGGGCTCAACTACAAAATTATATAACTTTACATGTCTTGGCATCATGATATTAAAATGCACAACTACCATCAGTCCTGGATTCATGACCTTAAAATGTCCATCACTTGGTACAAGATATACGATATTAAACTATATAGCTCAAGGGTTTCATTAGGATATAAATCAATCTGGCATGTAAGAACCTCATTTGATATTAGATACACTATGGTGATTAGGGAGAATCAGGACTATTGGATTCACAACTTTCCAACCCCATTATATCATTGTTTTCTTTTACTCTAATCATTGTGATATTCTAACCATGAATTGTATGAGCTAGATCTAAAAGGTAATAGTGGATGATATCATTTGAAGGGAATTATCCATGGTGGGGATCAACTCTTAGGGCATTACCAATAAAACTATGATACGTAAAAATGTTCCCATTTTCAAGAATACAGTCCTTGTTTTTGGGGCTTCACATTCATTATAGGTCATCCCCAAATGCACTACACACTACAGATTGTAAGAAAATCCCCCATCTGACTTTGTTCCGTTATATTGTTTGGGTTTCCCCTCTTCCATGTAGATTCCTGTGATGAACACTCATTGAAATGCAGCCTTATATTTATCTTCTGTATGTTCTAGATTTGTTCAAATCCAATCATCTATTGGTCCAAGTTGTATGAATTTATACTAGATAACACATGTATTTTCTACATGAATCTATACTAAAAAACTGATCGTAAACTGCATGACATGTTGTCCATACCCCATGACCGAAGTAGTAATTTCAGTATTATTGTTTTATTCTTTGTTTTTATTTATTTTATGTTTGCAATGATGAGAAGTCTTGGTATTGTGGTGTGTTGGACAGATTATCAAAATTAATTTGTGTTAATGATGGCTCCATATGAGTTCTATGGGATATCATCTCAGACATGCTCTATTGGATTGGTGTTTCTCGATCCGGTTTGGCCGAATGCTTGTGGCCCGCAATTGTAACAATGTTGACCACTATAGCAGAGTTGACCGACCGACACCGATAGGCACTGTAGGGATTATTCCCGAACCACGTAAATCGCTGTGTCCTTTGATTTCTTTCTTTCATTTTTTCTCGTTTCTGTCGTTCTCTCTCCCGACGATTCCGCAACAGGATCCTCGTTGAATCCATCACCAGTGACTCACATGACTGGATAGCGCATTCTTGGAAGATGTTCCTCAGCCATAAGAATGGAGTGTTCTTTTTCACTTGTAGAGAAGGTTGACTTGCTGTTTGATGATATCTTTAGCCTGTAGGAAGGAGTCCTTGTAAAATTTCATCACAAGGCCGGGTTCCTTGTCTACTGCAGATGCAGTAGTGAGAGACAGTGAAGCCAAGAAGAGAGATTTTTATTGATCTTTTCATCCAGTACATACTGGAATTAATTTTTTTTGTCTGTTGATTCGTTGTAAGAACTCAATTCTGGAAATTATATTAGTGAATTTTTATGATGAAATTGTGGCACCATTATTTTTTAAGGTATTTGCAAGTTACAGGGGGCGGGAGCAGTGGAGGGGGCGGGAGAAGGGGAGGTGTGTAGGAGCAGGGGTGGGGGTACTGGTGTAGGGTGGGGGAGCTGTGGGTGGGGGGAGGGGGGAGTTGGTAGTGTCCTCCCAACAGCCAGCACAGTACTGTGCTAGTTTCTTTTATGCAGTGTAAAGGCCTATAACCACAGTTTCAAACCGTGGATATAGGGCTTTAGCCACGGTTTGAACCGTGGCTATACACCAATAGCCACGGTTCTATGAACCATGGCCTTTATTGGCGTGGCTATAGGGCTGACCCTATAGCCACAGTTTTAAAACCGTGTCTATAGGGATATAGCTACGGTTAGAGCCGTCCCTTTAGGGATATAGCCCAGTTTGAACCGTGGCTATAGGGCTATAGCCACGGTTTCAAACCGTGGCTATAGGCTCTGACCTATAGCCACGCCAATACCGGCCACGGTTCATGAAATCGTGGCTATAACCTATATCCACGGTTTTTGGGCCTATAGCCACTATTTAAAACCATGGCTATAGACTAAATATCTGGTAGTGTAATCTTTCCCATGAGATATATTCATCTATCAATAACTTATATATTTACATGAATCATATATATTGAATATTGTTATCATATGTATAGATTTATCTACATCCTATATATATTGAACTTCCTTTTATCCTATTTCTACTTTAAATTGGCCACTAATTTTATTCTGATACTGCTTTTATGTCCATGTGTGATTCCATTTAAATATAACTTGAATTATACATGCATGAGAGTTTTAAATGAATATGTATATATTCATATTTATTTATATCCTATTTATATCATAGTGTATCCCCAAATATATCTCAACCATGTCTATTCTTAACATTAAACTACAACTCCACAAATATACAGTAAAAACTCCACTTGTAAACTCCTTCATATCTCCTTTGAAACAAACCTCTGAGTATGTGTATGGAGGAGAATTTATCAGTCTTATTATGTCAATGGATATGAATCATGCTGTTTGGATATAAGATTTTGATGTGGACTTCAACTACTCAACTCCACTACAATGAAAATTAGTTCTGTAGTGTATATAAAATGTCATAAAGAACTCAAGTCCCTATAAAATATTGGACCACCATAGTCTAATAAAATCGTCAAAGTAATTATTGGACACTGTGAAAACATAATTTTACTTCATATACCATTACGATGTAACCATTACCCTTCACTAAATAAATCTTATAAACATGAATACCCTAATATCATCCTTTTTCTACTATGATACAATGTGAATCATGTGTCATAATTCTCTTCATCAAACTAAACCCTTTACCCTAGAATATTGAGCTCCTACATCATAGAATCATCCATGAAAAATGTGGGCACCTACCTTACACACACTCATAGTGGTACATTGAATCCTATAATGAAAATATTACATTTTATCAAGTCCACATGATGGATTCCAAGATTCATAGGACCTTTTAGTGTACCTATAGTCACAACCACATACAATCACTTTAACAGTTCACAAAATGGGATTTCATAGCGCAAAAAAGGCACTATTTTCATATGCACTATTAAAATGGGGACCCCTTTATAAACACTAAAAAACCACTGATAGAGGCCACAATTTACCAGTTATTTTTTATCAATAATAATGGAGTTTTATATTAGTTCTAAATATAGCACTGGTAAAGGCCCTGTTATGGTGGTGCACTGTTTGAATTACAACACAATATAGAAAATACACCTGTATTAAAATACACATGTATTCAAATTCATAATTTAATTGAAATAAACATTACTTCAAAAAAAAGAAAACATTTATGATATAAATTTTAAAAAATGATTTGAATAATTATTTTTTTAATTAATATCCTCAAAAATTTAAAAATATCAATTTTTCATTTTCTTTCGCACCCGTGACCCCCTCCAAAAAAGGGAAATAATGTTATAAGTTGCAGAACAACCCAACCCAACCCAAGAAAAATAATCCACATGTATAAGAATAAATTCATATTTTATTGATCTATAAATAAATAAATTAAACATAAATATGAAACAATAAATTTCAATAAATTTCAATTTTAAATAAAATGACACACCTAAAGTCATACTGATCACAAAATGTGTCAGATTGAGGGGGGATGATTAATACACATCCAAAATGACTTATGGATAATCTTAATAGAGTATATAAACAATGTTAATTCATTTGATTGGTTTTGAGTATATCACTTGACTTTTTTTACTAAAATTTAATTTTAAAATAGAAACATACACAATAAGTCATGTCGGTCACACCGTGTATCGGTCTATTTGAGAATGATTATTACATGTCACAAATGACTAATGAATAGTTTTCCAAAGCTATCAAGACAATATGATCATATTTTATTCTTTTTCAGTGAGTAAAACATGTTTTGAACAAAAATGTCAATTTTAGACTGATAAAGGACACTTTGAGTTATATCTGGAACATTGAGCATCAGATTGAGGTGGAGTTGAAACCTACACATAATAAATGACTTATGGATCACTTTAATAAAATATAAAAATAATATGAATGTGTTTTCTTGGTTTTGATTATGTAACTTTTTTGTACTAAAATGTAAATATTAAAGAAAAAGACACATTTGTAGTCATACTAGTCACACTGTGTGTCAAACTGTGGTATGATTGATTCTTACACATCAAAACTGACTTATGGGTCATTTTTATAAGGTATAAAAATAATATGAATGTGTTTTATTGATTTTGATTATGTAACTTTTGTTTTTTTTAGTAAAATTTCATTTGAAATTGAAAACCCACACATTGAGTCATACTTATCACATCATGTGTTTGTTTGATGTGAGACTAATTCTTACATGTCTAAACTGACTTATGAATAATTTTCCCAAATTATAAAGACAATCAAAAAAAATTATCTTCAGTTTTAGTGAGTGAAACATTTATTTAACTAAAATGTAAATTTTAAACTGATAATAGACATTTTAGGTCATACATGGTACACGGTGTACTATATTGAGGTGATGTTTATTCCTACACATAAAAATGTACTTATTGGTCATTTTGCTAAACTATAAAAATAATTCATATGTATTTTCTTAGTTTTGAGTATGTAACTTTTCCTTTTTACTAAAATTAATGTCAATATTAAATAAAAAGACACACTTTGAGTCATACTGGTCACAACATGTGTCAAATTGTGGTGCGTCTAATTCCTACATGTCAAAAATGACTTGTGGATAAAATTAATAAAGAATAAAAATAATCAGAATGTGTTTCCTTTGTTTTAAGTATGTCACATGTGTTTTTTTTACTAAAATACCATTTTAAACTATAAATACGCACTTTGAGTCATATGGGTCACATCGTGTGTTGGTTTGATGTGAGACTAATTCATAAATTTCACAAAATTAATTATAAATTCATTTACTAAATTATAAATAAAATATGAGGTAATTTTCTCAATTTTCAATGAGTCACACACATTTTGAACTAAAATGACATTTTTAAACTGATAATGGCCACTTTGAGTCATACCAATAACACTGTGTATTGTATTGAGTTGAGGCTACTTCTTGAACATAAAAAATGACTTATAGATAGTTGTTCTGAAGTATAAAAACAATATGAATGTTTTTTCTCAGTTTTGAGTATGTCACTTGTTTTTTATAATAAAATGTCAATTTTATATAAAAAGTCACACTTGGAGTTATACCAGTCACACCATATATCATATTGAGTTGTGGTTAATTCCTATATGTCAAAATTGTGTTATGAACAATTTTTATAAATTATAAAAACAATAAAAATATGTTTTCTTAGTTCTATGTACTTCACTTGTGGTTCTTACTAAAATTTCTGTTTAAACTGAAAACATGCACTTTATGTTATATCAGTCACATCATTTTTTAGTTTGATGTGAGACTAAATCCTACATGTCAAAAATATTTACAAATAATTTCTTAAAATTATCAAGACTATAAGAGTTTTTTTCTTGGTTTTCAATGATTGATACACATTTGGAACTAAAATTTCAATTTTATACTAATAACATACACTTTGAGTCATATCAGGCACACCATGTATCGTATTGAGGTAATGATGATTCATAAACAACAAAAATGACTTATAAATTTTTGTCCTAAATTATTAAACCAATATGAATGAATTTGATTTGTTTTAATTATGTGACTAGGGTTTTTTACTAAAATTAATATCAATTTTAAATAAAAAAAGACATAGTTAGAGTCAATATGATCACACCATGTGTCATATTTAGGTGTAGATGATTCTTATACATCAAAAAATTATTTATATATTATTTTCTTAAATTATAAAAAAAATCTAAATGTTTTTATTAGTTTTGAGTGCGTCACTTATCTTTTTTATTTTAAACTAGGAAAAGAAAATTTTAGTTATACTAGTCACTTTGTGTGTCGATTTGACATGATACTGATTTCTACACATCACAGATGACTTATAAATAGTTTTATTATGTTGTCAATAAAATCTGGTCACGTTTGATCTGTTTTGAGTTAGTGAAACACATTTTGAACTAAAATGTCAATTTTATTCTGATAACATCCACTTTGAGTGATACTAGGGACACTAGGGATCAGATTTAGGTGAAGCTAATTATTATATGGCACAGATGACTAATGGAACAATTTCCATAAGTATCAAAATAATTTATAATTTTCCCCAATTTTCAGTATATCACTTATATTTTTTAACAAAATTTAAATTTTAAAGAAAAAAGATAAACTTAGAACCATACTGGTTACACTATGTGTCAAATTAAGGTGTGGTTAATTGATACACATCACAAATGAATTATAGATCATTTTTCTAAAGTATCAAAAAATAATCTGAATGTGTTTAATAAGTTTTGAGTATGTTTTGCGTGGATTGAACTAAAATATAAATTATAATCTAATAACATATTGTTTGAGTCATATTAAAATAATCTTAGATTATATTGGGGTGCAGTTGATTAACCAAGTTCCTTGTTGTCGGTATCTCAGTTTCAACTTCAAAGTCCAATATCTCACAAGCATGAGCATCTTTGAACAACCCACCCCAAATATTGAAAACTAATCCACATTTATAAGAAAAAATTCATTATTTAGTAATATTATAAAGAAATAAATTAGTCATAAATATAAAAATAATACATTGATAAAATTTCAATTTTAAACTGTAACCACACAATTTGAGTCAGACTAGGTACATCGTGTATTGAATTGAGGAATGGTTATTTGCAACATGCCTTTTTATCCAACAACTGATTCAACATTATAGTTTATCTAACAATAGTTTTGTTTTATAACCCATAATACTAAATTAATTTAGAGAATGAAAATAAAATTGTGTCATCATAATTGTATCATCCGTGTCGACTGAATGATCATAGTACTTGAGTGAACCATCCTTGTTGATGAATTCATTTCTTCCCGATCATTGTGAAAATTAAAAAATATGTATCAGATAGAAATGGTATGGAAATTAACTAAATAATTATAAAAAATAGTATAAAATAAACAAAATCAGTACTATGAAATCAAATATTCATGATATATGTGTAAATTATGATATTAGGTACCCTTCCTAGTCATTTATAAACAAAACTATTTCTTTATGTGAATAAAAGGACTTTTGACAGTCAACGTAACTCTAGAAAAATATAAATTAATAAAATGTTAATAAATATTTTAAATTTAGTTGAAATTATCTTCAAAAACACCTCTTCATGGATTCTAGTTTATTGATGGTATATTATATATCACATAAATTTTCAAACAAATTAACTACAACCTTTCACATTGATTTGTTTTGGAAACTAAAAAAAAATTAAACAAAATGATTAATTTGTTTTGATATAAGTATTTATAGTGAATCCTTATTATATATACCCTAATAAATATCCACTTGTATAAGTAAATCGGCTCTTTTTATGCATGTAATGTTCTCATCCCATGCTTTTGATGATATTTAAGAATTACCCTGTCATAACAGAATTGTCATTAAAACATAATAGAAAATATATAAGATAAATTTTAGTTATAAAATGTTTTATGTAGTGTATTACAGATTTTAAAACATCATTATGTGTGGTTGTTTTTTTTCTTAATATGAAGTGAATCAAGAAAATAAATCATTGGAGTATCCAAATTGACTACATTGAGTACCCAATACTGAAAAAAAAATTTAATAAGTAATTAAATGAATGAAAATATATTTTATATGATTAAATTTTTGAGTTTTACCACTACATCATTGGTAATAAGAAGAGTCATCAATTTTTAAGTTTTCCTTCAAACACAATGGCTAGTTTTTTAAATATTACATCAATATGATCTGAATACAATGAATTTAGTTCTGTAGAAGTTATGTGAGGACTAATGAGTAAATTTTTATGTTAAAATCTTTTTACCTTCAAATAGTATTGATATAGATTCCTAAAAAAAGAAATTTCATTTTGTCATAATTTACATAATAGATTAGCTATTGGAAAAAAATACATGAAAACACACCTCTTGTATACATTGAAAACTAAGACTCCTATCTAGTTATAATTCAGGATTTCATTTACATTCTAAAGATAAATATTGTCTGTAATGTCCTCTCCATGCATTTATTCTTCCAAATCCACTATGAAATTACAAACATTTTGTAACCATGTATCTATATGAACCTTCAATGTTAGTAAATTCATATATCGAACATATAGAATATAAGTTCTTTGTGGGGATATTTTTAATTGGTTTATTGATCTTTTAGATAATTTTTATTTTACCTTTCATTTCAACCCAATCCCCTTATCTATCTTTAATAGCATTTTTTGGTTCAGGTATTTTTCAGTAATTGTTTAAGGTTTTTCATTAAAAATATATTGTAAATTAATACCTCCTTGTTGAAATGTTTTTAAAAGATTTAATGGTCATGCTAAAAAACATTCCAATAGAATTCTCATACATATGAATATCTACATCCACAAGAGTAAAAAGTAGCTTAGTTCTTGGATTATGATCTACGTTAATCCCGACTCTCTCATTACTTTTTGGAAGTTTTATGATGTGTAGTCTATCTTCTTGGATATTGAACATGGTATCCCTCACAATAAAGTGATGGTTAGGTTTTGATAGATATAAATTAAAATTATTTTCACCCAATAGAATATCAGTATATGAATGTTATCAATGTAATATTAATTCAAATTTCATAGAAATACTTTTGAGAATATTGATTACCTTATTAAATACCATCCTTTGAGGTGAATGGATCGCCTCAAATCTGGTGGGGTGTGGGGTCTTCATGAAGTAGTTGTTCTTCAGTTATTTTGGCTCTTTGATTCCTTCCCATAACATTTTCTATAAACTCATGCTACTAATTAAATATGTATTCAAGAGATTATAATCATCTTTGTATCTCTTTCATTTAATATCTTTGTCCCATGTTCGTTTCTTTTATAAAAAATTGATCAAAGTGTCACCCCAAAACACGCATCTCTGACATGAAAATACTATTATGATCACTTCAAGGACACTAATAGTAGTTATTTCTCCTGTATATCTAATGATGATTGTTATTTCAAAGTCAGATAAAACATATAGGAAAATAAGTAATCATTGTTATGTAATATTTATTTAAAGAAATAAATTATTATTCCATACTTATACATGCTTCCCACACTTTTTCAATATTTTCATCTATTAGTTTCCCATATTTATTTGCATCTACCATCTTCCATAGCCCATTCCATGGGATAAAAGTAGATTTGGATTTAGATTCATAAATCTACATATATATTGAGGAAAAAATTATGTTTTTTTTCATGTCACATAAAATTATCATGATGGAATTAAAATACATACCAATTGGTTTTCAAGTGAATTTTAAGACATCCTTTCTTTACCGAAGGGTACATTGGTTTTTTTGTTGGTCGCTCATTTTCAGTACTCATTTTTTTCATAAATTAATAATTCATAATCAAAGTTATTAATATGAATATTTTCAAACATTGTATTACCAGCCACAATATACATGAGAATTTGTATCCTCGCAAAGGTCAGTAAATACATCCTACACTTCTTTGGATTATTAGGTGTTCATACATTTTTGGTGGGTGAGGGTTTATTTTACGAGCAATATCTTTGAAATTAAACTTTGTTAGAATTGTGAAAAAACCTACGTGATCCTTTCCATAAAAAAAGTAATACAAATTTCCTTCAGGATTCATCTACTATAAATAAAATCTACAAGAAAAAATGAAAATTAAGTCAATGATTCATTATTTTTTTATTAGTAAAATAAATAAAAAATCTCATAATGTTACCCTAATATCTTACCAAATTAATGTATTAATAATGGTCACAAAATTGTACTAAAAATATATATATATAGGAATGTGCTACATAGTGGTGACCCCAACAAATCTACTGAATCCTTGTTGGAGTTGACATCCTGGATGATTTCATTCCATCCACCCTTAAATTTAATAAATGTGTTTATCACCATAATAATGTTTTATAAGACTATCATTATTTGATGCTACTATTTTCATTGGGAAACTAGTTTATTTCTATCATTTTCTTGGGTTTAACATCATCAATATGATATTTTTATAGATTGATAGGATTGGAATGTGTATAATGTTGTCATTCTTCTACATTGGACCCCTAACAGGTTGAGAAACCTCTTTCTCCTTGGGATTGGGAGAATAAACACATGTAGAATTCAATATCAATATATGTGGTTCAATATTTATTTTAGAATACATAAATATATCAGTCAATAAAAAATAATACGAGGTAACACAATGTATATTATAAAAAATATATATCATGATTATTGAACACTCCTTTTTAAAAGGCTCAATGGATTTGGCCCCTCTATTGAGTATCCAAATCCCTTCATTGTGGTCTCCTATAACATAAAAGGGACCATATATAATGGGAACACTGTGAAATGATTACTTAATAACAATAAAATGTTCGTCATTAGTTGAATTTTCATATGAAACCTTCAATGGTTTTTTTGGATAATAAAACAATTGACCACATTTGGTTCATGGGATCTGGAACATAAAATAATTCTATTATCTATGATTCCATTATAAATGGTTTTTCTTTTTACCCTTTCTTACTAAAATCAACTTTTATAAATCCAAATTCATCTATTTTTTACATCACTCAAGTTATTAACCAATTTTAACTGAAAAATCAGCACTTTGAATGTTGTATAATCCAACTCCCATATTTTTTTAATGATTCCATTGTATGAAATATTCGCATAAATTGGATTTATGTAATTGGTAACAGATACATTCATTGATTTATCAAAAATTTTAGCTCCTCTATTTTTCATGGTACTATATTCCTCATGTTCATTTATATAGAATGTATAATCATTAATTACATAACCATTATAAGATAATACATAAACACTCGTTCCTCTGGATGGCCATCAAAGCCGTTTTGAAATTGAATCCATATTTATAAATGAATCCTTAAAAATATGGTCTCAAAACCATTCTATAGTGTATTAATTATCTTTATTTTATATCCATATTTTAGGCGTTGATTGATTCAAATACATAAAAATGTCTTTTTGGGTTTCAACATATAGGGAAACCGCTAAACTTTTATGAAAAATCTAATGGTGGGACTGCTCCGGATTTGTAATAGTGATTGAGAAAATATATATTCCAGAAATTACATCACCCACAAGCTTGCCGGTGTGATTAGATATTTGTAGAACAATGCTATCCACCCCAAAAGGTATTCAGTACAGAATTCAATAGTTTTCTCAATAATATATCTCTCCATAATACATCCTTTAGGCCGACTTTGATTTTTTACATACCCTTTCAAAATCGTCATATACTATTCAATGGGGTACATCCATCTATAATGTATTAGTCCACATAGTTGAATCTCTCTTATTAAGTGAACCATCAAATCAAAGAATGGTAGTGGGTGGGAGATTTCTAATTCACATAATATGGCAGTAATTTCCTTTTCCATAGTTATAAATTTTAGTGGGTCTATAACATTTTTCATATTGATTTGAAAAATAAATATATCTTGGTTAATTTATAACATCAATTATTGAAAAAATGGAACGTAAATCTAAATGTATTGGATCTTCTATTAAAACATGACAACCAAGTGATTTTAGACCATTTAACATTAAATCAGTCATTAACCTGATATTATTGATATTCAATGAATATCACATTGGAACCATTGCAACATCCATGAAGATAAAAAAACTAATATCTCTACTACTTGGAAACAGTTAAAGCAATTAGAGAAAGAAAAATCAATTTTTCATCCTTCATTAGCGTGGACCCTTCCTATATTCTCATTTCAATCATGTCAAACCTAGACATAATTCCATCCTTTTTTATGTAAGGTTCATTTATTAATATGACAATGAAATTATCACTTATTTTTTTTAACATGTAGAATGTCAATAAAACACCTACCAAACAAAAAATCCCATTATAGTAACTCAAAAAATGGATCTATATTTCCAAAAGGGTTTTTTTATGTTTTCTGAAATTTTTTACCAAAAGTAGATTCTATATCCATTATTTTCTCAAATAGGTGATCACCACTTAGTAAAGATGGTGTTTTTGGTTCTTATGTACTCCCATCAAATGAGTTCATCTAATATCTTTACTTATTTCACCTGGGTAGAAATATGTGTTGTCCTAGAAACATAGTCATCGATGAAGGTTTCAACCTAATTGATTGTGTACCTTGTTCATAAATGTTACACCCTTGAGTTACATTAATCCTATATCCTAAAAAATTAATATGAAATGAAAGTCATATATTATCCCGTACAACATGGATCTCAATGTGAAATATTAATTTTTTTAAGAATCATACAACATAACACATGAATCCCGTAATAATTTAAAATCATTGACCAATGGATCCAAAAAAAATTAATATCATTACCCAATTTTTTGGATCTTATATAATCATAGATAACCTAATTTATTTTCATTTCATGCATAACCATGATGGTAATTCATAATTTAATAACATAACCAATCATGTAATGTGAGTGCTTATTTGAAAACCAAAAGTATTCAATCCATATGTTGATAGTGCATGATGGAGGTTTCTCACATCATTTACAAAATCAGGATACCTATGATGAATTCTCTTCTATTGTGGAAAGTTTTTAGGGTGATGAAGTTTTAAATATTTATTTCTTGTGTCTGCATTCCACATCAATTGTCTTAAAATATCATCACTTCCATATGGGTTCCTAACCCTTATTAGTACATTAAAGTAATATAAAATAGTTTTAGGATGTGATTTAGCTTTCTTGTATCATGAATAAACACACTTTCTGCATTCTTTAAGTGATTTTTGGTCCATGAGAAACAGTATACAACTGTTTGGATATGAGTGTATTCTTTCATAGATCATACCTATTGAATATAGTATTCATTTAGAAGCATATATTCATCTAGGAAGGTCATTGTATTCTCATATCATACCAGAGATCAAGTAGTTTAGTAAAACAATCATCACTCCATCTATTTTTATCTTTTAAATTATATAGATTTGGTATAGCTGAAAATGTTGTATATTTACTACAACTATCATACAATGGAATATTTTCTCAAATCTGTAACTTATTAAAAAAATTTGGACAATCATAAATTTTATCTCCAACTGTCATTTTCATTTCCTCAATATTATCTTTATCATCATTCACACATATAATAACATCCTCAATATATTCTTCTTTATTTTCCACACCTGTAACCATATGAGATGATCCATAAAATGTAATTTTATTCTAGTTAGTAGATATATTCACTTTTTTCCCATGATTAATCCCACATTTATAACAATGATAATTTACGTGATAGATCAAGTGTTCTTCTAACTCCTCTGGAGAAATTATTCTTGAATACAAAGAGCGTAAAGATAGAAAAATATTTGAAAATGATCATATGCATAATATTTTTCAAATATGAAGAACTCTTTAACCCCATCTTCATACTCTTTCTTCATTTGATCAGAATTCATCCATTTTGGAATCATATCAATCCTATTTGATATAGTTATATTAGCATCTAAAAAATAAATAAATACACAAAAGGGTCACTTCAAATAAGGTGAAACCAACATTTAAATTTTTTATATAATTTCATGATGCTTTTAATGAAATGGTTAATTTAATTTAAGAAAATAATTAATCCACTAGTGGATGTTTTTATCTTATAAATTCATCCATAATGATCATTGATACATGGTATGGGATTACTACTACTAATGGTAGTTTACACAACATAGGTGAATGTCTATAAGAGATGGGGGACGAGTCGCAGGAAACAAAATGTAGTAATAATTGTTTGGGAGATGAAGTTGGTGAGGATGATAGTTATTTGATTAAATATAAATGTTCCCATGATAGGTGGTGTGGGAAATTCATTCAAATTATTTCTTAACATATGAATACAATTATTGAATAGACATCTTGATAAATGATCAGTGTTAAAACCCTATTGTTATGGGTTTTAACATCGGTTATATAAATGATTACTGTTAAAACCCTATCGATGAGGGTGTTGACATAAGTTATTAAATAATTAAACTTAAATGTATCATTTGGTATCAGTTATAACTAATAGCAAAAAATGATTTTATGTTAGTTATATGTATAATAGATCTTAGAAATACCTTCTTTTATAGTGCACCATTATTATTTTTCACATATATTTTTTTTGTGGTGGTTTTTAATATTAATTATATAATAACCAATACTAAAAGAAGTTTTAATATATTTTTGTATTTGGTTTATTTTATTTTTTATTATCTTCATATATATATATATATGTGATGATTTTTTTAAGAAGATTACTTCTTTGGATCAAGTATAAATGTAAAAGATTCTACATGATATTTACTAAAAGAAGTTTAAAATATCACATAAGTTATTCCTTGAAAATAAAAAGAACATTAATAAATGATATTAATATTTAGAGGAAAAAACCTCTAAAAATTAAAATAAACCACAAGATTGAGTTTTTATTATTATTTTCATTTGGTTTTTATAATTTTTAAGTTCTTGCATGTAGTTTTTTAAGGGAGTTGTGTGTGTTTAAGAATTTTTTTAAAAATATTTAACATTTGACATCATTTATTTTGAAAACCATCATTGAAATTCACATATAACATCAATTTTAAAAATAATATATGTTATATGTGATTTTTTATGTCATTTCTCAAAATAACCAATTTTGAAATATGATTGATATTTCAAAATAATAAAAAAATATCATATAGAATCTAATCAAATTTAAGTTTAATGATTATTTTCATATATTAAAAATATCAACTTGACTTTAAGAATAAATAATAATGTTTATTTCAAAAATTTAGTAATATATTCCTTTATCAATTATTTTTTTAAGTAAATTAAATTAACGTCTAATTGAATTTTATATTAATAAAATTTTCTTCCATTCCTTTTATATATAATTAATTAATAATATTAATTATATGGAGTTTAGATATATATAACTAGAATAAATGAAAAATCAAAATATATTTTTTAATAAAACATATAATGTTATAAAACATTTCAAATTTTATTTAATAGTTACATTAAACATAGTATATAACACTTGTTGGTATTTAATTTCAATTGAAATTTCTTGTATTTTATTCATATATTTAATATTATGAAAATTAATTCAATTCATTAATAAAAGTATCCAATAATAACATTTATTTCATAATTATTGAAAGATATTTAAAAATATATTTCAAGAATATATAATTGAAAATTTTAACACTTCTTATCAAATTATTAATTAAAAATAAATATACTTGTAGAATAAAAAGACATATATTTTGGTACATTGATTATTTTAATCATTTTAATGTTTTATAGAAGACATATTTTTTAAGATCAAAATAAATTTCACATCACTAGAATTATTTTGTTTCTTTAAAAACATTATGCAATAGTAAATTCAATTTAATAACTATATATTAATATTTAACTATAATACATAACTATATATAATTAAACAATATTAAAAAGAAGTAATATATATTTAAAAAAGTTGTATGGGATGAGGGATGATGGGAAACAAGGAACAATTGTCCATAACTAGGGTCAGTTCATGAATACTGTGAGGACCACCAAAGACAAGGGATGAGAGGGGGATGAGGGTTAGTGCTGATTTTAGAATACCACATGGGTGGTGGGGGAATAATAAAAAATAAGCATTTTTGTTCAAACATACTAGTAGGAAAAATCCAATTCTGATTCATAGTGTTTGGAAAATTTAAATTCAAGGATTTACATAATGGTTGATTTGGATGGTTGTGTCAAAAAATAAGAGTGACAATTGAGACTGAGGAAAATCATGAAGCATATTACCCAAAACAAAAAAAAAACACAAGGAGGACTAATCGAGACTCTGATATTAAAGAAGATGTGAAGATGAGGTTCAAAAACTGATGACGTAAGTGGAGTCATAGGTACTAACAAAAAAATCGGCACCTACCTTATATTTAGATATGATTGATTCATCGAGAAATTCGACGAAGACCGAGAATGGCGACATCAGTAATGTACAAAGAGAGCAACGGTAGCTATCGAGTTCCATGAGATCTTGAAGGGATGAGAGGACACTCTTTTAGGGTTATTTTTATATGAACGAGAATGGATTTTATCAACACTTTAAAAACAACAATTATAAAGAGTAGTTTTATCAATGGTAAAATAATAAGCACTAATAAAACTATTATTTATCAAAATTTGATTATTTCTAATAAAATGATTCTTTATAAGCATTAAAATTATAGTGCTAATAAAAAGTTGTTTTATTATCGCATTTTTAGCACTGATAATGATATATCATTATCATTACTGTAAAATATCCAATTTTAAAAATATATTTATTTATTTATAATTATAATTATAATTAAATTTATTTAAATATATCGCTATAAATTTTTTAATATTTTTATATATTTATAAATATATTTATATAATTATATATATTTATAATATTACATATATTTATAAAATAATAAATATAATTATTATTTAAATATTTTTTTATATTTTTATAATTATATATATATATAAATAAGTATATTTATATATAAATAAATTTATAGATATTTGTATATAATTATAAATATATTTATATATATATATATAATTATATATATTTATATAATTATATATTTATTATAGGTGATTTGGGGGTACAATTAGATATAAACACGTAGAGACCGCCTGGAAGGCAAGTCATAGCACCCCCAAGGGGTAACCCACCAAACTAGATAATTTCTATTTATTACATTATTAACTTGAAGGCCCATTAGGCAAGATGCCCATCAAATTTGACAAAGGACCGTTTCACAATCCAATAACCACAGTCATTGCCAATTTTATAAGTCACATCACTTTTTAATTGCTCGCTCCACTATATTCTTGTGAGTACCTCCACTGTCCACATGTCGCCTGCCTCGACTGCATCAGCCTTGTCGTCCTCCATTGTTGAAACCACCCCAATAGCTTGGAGGCACTGACCATTTGTCCTGCCTCAACAACGGCACCCCCTCAGATGCATCTACCTCTCCATTGTCGAAGCTACCAGTTGTCATACTTCATCTTGCCACTGTACATCACTGAAAGAATCCACTACCTCACACGCCGACCACACCATCCTTGTCATCGAAAAATGGTCACCCCCCATCCCAGCTCATGGGCCTCCTTCAGAAGGACCGGAATAACATCACCCCCGCTAGTGGTGGGGGCCAACAACACTCACACCCCCAATTAAATTGGGGGCCAAAAATTGATATAGCTGGAATTCAAACCCTAGCCACCTAGATGCCACTATAGAGATGATACCACTAGGGCACACCCCATGTTCTTTATATAATTATATACATATTTATTAATATATATATATATATATTTATTTATTTAATTAGAATAAGTATATTTATTATTTAAATATATTTATTGTAATTTTTTAATTATTTTAATATATATGTATATATATATATTTCTAAATATAATTATAAATAAATGTATTTGCAAATATTTATATATAATTATAAATATATTTATAAAATTTTAAATATTTATATCAATATGTTAATATATATAAATAATTATAAATATAATAGATATATTTATAATATAAATATATTAATTAAATTTTTTTAATTATTTAAAAAAATATTTATTTAATAATTATTATAATTATAATTGAATATATTTAAAAAGTATTTATCTATAATTATAAATATATAATTATTAATATAATAAATACATTTATTATTTAAATATATTTTTTTAAAATTTTATAATTAATTAAAAATGTATTTATTTTTTTATAATAAAATTTACAAATAAATATATTAAAAAGGTATTTAATAATTATATTATGGTCCATAAGTTGTTATTAGCTAACATTGAAAGTGGACTATGATTTGACCCAAATATGGACTTTAGAGATTTATCTTAGAAAAGCAGGGTATGTTCAATTCCTGGGTACTCCTCTGAATTGTCATCGGACTAGGAAGATGAGGTCCTTCATGTCAAGACATGGAGGGTAGGTAGACATAAAAAAGGGAGAGGCAGTTACCCTAGGATTCTGGGAGGTAGAGGGACTCACAAGAGTTGATGGAGTGTTGTATGAGATTTTATGCCTTATATAACACTCTTTCTTTCAGGCACTTTTTGTTTATTAATAAAGTTTTAATCTTGGATTTCTCTCCCAAGCCCATGATTGAATCGTTTTGGTAAATATATTTATAAAAAAATATTAAAATTTGACTAAATATAATTTTAACATTATTGATGAATATATAATAAAAAATGAATTAATGAAAATAAATAAATTACAAAACGATTAAAAGTGACATCGTAACATTTAGCTGAATTATATAGATTCATATGTACACATACACATATACACACACATATATATATACACACATGTATATACCCACATACACATAGATACATGCAGTTATACAAGCACATATATTTTAAATTATTTAATATCAATATATATATATATTCATTTGTATATTATATAATTTTTTCCATACGTTATTATTATATTATTTTTTTTAATTATATACACATTTTGTAATTAGAGCACATAAAAATCGATTAAACATTTTGAATAATATTAATATGCTAATTTTTTATATGAAAAGTTATGAAAATAAGATTAATTTTTATTGTGGTTGGGGTGGCGTATGATTGGTAAACCCCATAATATTGCATCCAAATGACCATGGATCGAATCCTAGCAGTCCCCTTTTGGGATTTATGAATCACACACTAACACAGGTGCAGACATTGAAGGTGGTGGCGTAGGATTGACACAAGTAGACGATGACGTAGGCATGATGCATGCAACTATGCTTTGGGAATACGGGTTTTTAATGGGTCTCTCTCTACCAAGATAGAAAGAGGTATTTTCTTTTATAATAAAAATAGGTTTCAACCCCAAATTTAAGAAATTCATTTACTATTAAAAGTTAAATAAATCATATTTATATATTACTATATGTATATATACTTAAATTAATATAAATCTTATTTAAATATATATATATATATAATTATATATTTTTTAGAAATATTCGTATATAATTGAAAATATTTTTATGTAATTATATATATTTATATAGTTATACATATTTATATAGTTATATATATATTTACATTTATGGGTATATAAATAAATATATATATATAAATGTAATATATATATTTATTATTTAACTATATTTATCATAATTTTATTATTATTTAAATATATAAATATACTTATTTAAATATAATTATTATTTAAATATATTTATTATAATTTTATAATTATTTAAATAAGTATTTATTAATTTATTTTTATAATTATAAATACTTATACTTTTAAATATATTTATATAATTATAAATATATTTATATAATTATATATATTTATCTAACTAATATATATATATATATATATATATATATATGATCAAGATGGGATCGAGATCGGGAGCTAGCACTATGTATGGCGATAATGGAGCTTTGGGCTCATCAATGGCTTTTCTGAGAGATTTGGAGCTTGATTTATTGGTTAGAGGTGCTGTTACTGGACCACATACTCCTACTAATGGAGGTAGAGTCCATGAGGTTTCTTCTGGTGGGTGTGATAGAGGAACCCTCCAAGTTTTGTTTTCTTCCCTAAAGGATGGAACCCTAGATCAAAATATCAAATGCTTTAAAATTGTGCACTTAATTGCGAATAAAAATGTGATTGTAAAGTGGTTCGATGTCTAAAAATCCTTGATCATTGGTCGACTGGTATTATCAATGGGTTTGAAGCCTAGAAGCTAGTGGATATCAGATCCCATATCTCTACAGTTTTGGGATTTCAATATTGGAAATACATCCCAAGAGGAACAGGTTTCTACAATCAAGTTTCCTCTTCTGATTAATCTGAAAGAAGATATTGGGGATTCCAATATTTATCAGTAAATCTTGGAACCCTTTTCATTATGATATGGGATGCTTGATTCAACACTTTTTTCATCAATAAAACCATAATTCAAGATTTTGTTGATGTTTTTGGGCTTAATTAAATTTCATATCACCCAAAAATCGTATTTAGCATTGCCTTTATCGTTGGAGTACCCATTATGCTTGAATGAGCCAATAAAGTGGTGAGATTTAGATACATTTCTAGGATTCTTATTGAATTTGATATTGAGTACTAACTTGATCGAGAATAATTTCCTATTTACGAATTAAGAATATCTTATCCAATAGATTGTTTTTGAAAAATTACTTGATTTTTTTTAATAACTATCAACTAATGGGGAACTCCAATGAAAAATTCCATAGGGACATAGTTTTCATAGTTTGATTTATTATTGGTCATGCATTAGACACCTATTAGAAGAAGAATAAGATCTTAATTCCTTTACATCTTGTGGCATCAGTTCATAGGGTGGATTTGCAGCCTAGGATAGGTGAGAAGGGGATTGAACCACAAAAACATAATGAAGTTAAGAATGAATTGATTTTCCAACCCCTAGAATATTATGAAGTAAGGAGTAAATCACAGGAGAAAACTCTTAAGATTTTTTTGAACTCTTCCACATTTGATTTCATGAGACCTGAGATTATCATTGAGAAGGATGATTTTATAGAAGATCCTCATTCCATTTAGAGGAATATTGGGTAGTTTTTTGGTTGTGATCGCTTGAAGGAGGGTGAATAATATTACATTAATAAGGCTATCATCAATGGAATATATATGAGAGATCCCTCATATCATGATGATTTTTAGAAAGAATCAACTGCACATGATTCAATTGAATGGCAGTTGTCACAAGATAATCCCCTCCTTTTTGTGACTGCAATGGAAGATGAAATTTTTTGAAGATTATTTTTTATGTTATTGACCCTCTATGTCTTTAGTGGGTAAGGGGAACATGGTAGTGGATGATGCGGGATTTGAATTGGTACTTCCCAATAAATATATATCTAATGAGATTAATACAAGCTCCCAACACATCTCATTTGATGCGAGAACTTATCAGACTTCACCTCATGTTACTCTTGTGACTCTTCCCAATCTGGATAGTCCCTATATCATGGTTGAACCTAAATATGTTTCTTCTCATAATTCTTCTACTGATCTTATTTTGGAAGGTCAAAAATTTTGACTAATCCATTACTGGTTGGGATAGGTACTATGGATACTACAATCCCTTTATAGGTCATTCATCCATCTAGGATTCAACTTGAGGTTTTGGTAAACATGGAGGAGTTTTACCCACCCCAATTTTCTGACCATATGAAATATAATTTTGACTCTTTTGGAAAGGACTCGGTCAATTATTGTGAATATACAAGGGAAAATAAAATAAAAATTTCACCATAGTATTATGTGGGTGAAATGTTCCCTATGGGTATTACTAAAGAAATGAAAAAAATGGTTTGACATGTAACTTAATGTTTCTTTTTCCAAAATAGAACTAGAATATTTTCGCTACAAAGACCATCGCATTGCCCAGAAACTGGAATCGAAAAATATTAAAATTATTTTTCAATCTAATGTGAAGATGAATTTTTGAGAAATTTCTTCTAAACATAGGAGTTGAATTATTTTGTAGGACTCCTTTAACTCATCAACTGATGATGAGATTGAGCTTCCTCAAAGTAACACATCATATTGGATAGGTTGAAATCCAAAAGGTAGAGGTTAATATCTTGAAATATTGGTTCTATAAAAAATATCAGGATTTTATTTCATTATCTCTATCTTCTTTGGTCATTTATGATTGGACATTCCCTGAATTCCTATAATTTTTCTTATCTCTTGCACTTCTTCTTTTGTAATATTTTGTTGGGTGTGGGTTTTTTTTTCCAATGCACACATGGACTTTTTTGGTATATATATGTGTTAATATATAAATATATATAATTATAAATAAAATAAATATATTTATTTTATTTATTTATTTTATTTATTTATTTATTTGTATTTATATTTATATTTATGAGTAAATATATTTCTAAATATTTGTATATAATTTAAATTGGTTTATATAATAATATATACTCAAAATAGTGAGAACCTCAGATTATATCCTTAGTCCCAAAAATTTATTAATTCAATGAAAAGGAACAACCAATAGAACAGGGGATGAAATGAAAATAGGATGGCCTAAATAGTACCATCAAACGAAAAAACAAACACCGGTCACCATATCTTTTGTCAACCACCCCTTTCTTGGGAGCCACCTCGAACTCTTGGGTGCCTACCCATTTCCCATTGCTTTGGTGATTTCCATTAAACCTCTTGATTTCAACTGATTGATGAATCATAATCATCATGAGACCCCCCAGAGTAGTCATATTTCCAGACAGTGTCATAAAACTTAGAAGCAACATTTATATTAGAGATTTCAATGCCAAAGACAAGAACTTCATCACAAAGGCTACCAAATTCATCATGGAAAATATCTTTAATATTCGATCTATTTAAAATATCTAAAAACATGAGATTAGTTGGTGTGGGTTCATAGGTCTACAATGAAATGGAATACACCATAGTTTCCACTTTCCTTCCCATAACTCCACCATCCATAGAATCACCTACTAAAAAACATTACCCTTCTCAATGATGGTGTAAGGAGAGTTGGATTAGAAACCTACTAAGCAATATAAATACAAGTTGAAATATCACCTTGAATGTTTGTCTCATTAAATTCTACCCAAGCATGTTTATGAGAGTCAGAAATCACTTTCTCCTACCAAAGTGATTTAGTAATTTTTGATTTCCTTGACTCTAGGGGAGGAGTGTTGTACTTACTATAAGTGATTAGGTGAAATTCATCTTCATCCACCACTATGGAATTTTCTTTTCTTTTAATAGTGATAAGATACTTTCATTGTTAAGTATCAAAATCATCTTGAATGATGTCCACAAGATCATATTTTCTAGAGGCTTCAATGGTCATTCCATCACCATCCTTCATGCAGAGAACCTATTTAAAATAAAGGTTCTCTTTCCCTACCTGCATCCCATTTTGATCACTGCGTAATCCCCTATCTGATGGGATATCTACTTATACCCATATTATAATAGGAATCTACTTCACCACATGTACATTAGGTCTATCAGACCCTGATTCATCCCTCTATATAGGATTCCTATTAGAATCATTCTCTATGTGACCCTTAATTGTACAAAAACCACAGACAAGCCTCCTCTTTCATTCCTCTAGTGAATTCCCAATATAGTTAGGTTCCACAAAAAAAATGAGGCCTATTCTCATGCCACTACTCAAAAACTGGCCCTTAATAGTTCTATAATTGGCATTTATCAGTGCTAGAAAATTATTGACTACCATAGCACAGTTAAAAGTCTGTGGATTTTATCAGTGTTAAAAAGGCACTGATAAAGGGTACATTTATTATTTCAAATAAAAACACTGATAAATCACCATTTTATCATTTCTTTTGAAAGTGATTATAAGACATATCAATTATCATCACATTTATTTATAACTGATAAATATAAGCATTATCGGTGCTTCAAAAAGTACTGATAAAAGTATTGTTTATTATCACTTTTAAAAGAGCTGATAAATATAGACTTTATTAGTGCATGCATTATCACCATTAAACGGTAGCATTATAAGTTCTTACAAAATTGAAGATAAATCATGTTTTTATCATCACATTTATTAGCACTGATAAAGGTGAAACTACAGTGTGATGCTTCATCACACTGTATCACAAAAAATAGGTGTAGTGTGCTACGAAAACACAAAACATCTGAAGAAACAACAACAAAAATTACCAAAATAATATAAATATATTTAATTAAAAAGAAATAAATTTTATTAATCAAATAAAATAAAAATCGAACACAATTTATATATCATGTATCATGCTTATTTACAAAAATTAATGTAAATTTAGAATAAAAGGGAACAATTGGAGTCATATTGGTCACACTGTGAGTAATATTGAGGTGTGAATAATTCCTAAAAATCATAAATGAATTATGGATTGTTTTCCTAATGTACCAAAACAATTAGAATCTATTTTTATGGTTTTGAGTATGTTAGTTTTTTTATTAAAATTTATCTCAGTTTTTAATAAAATAATGTACTAGGTGTCATAAAGGTCACAATGTGTGTCAAATTTAGGCGTGGCTAGTACCTACACATCAGAAGTGATGTATGGATCATTTTAATAATGTAAAAAAACAATGCAAATATTTTTATCAATTTTGAGTATGAGATTTTTTTTTTCACTACAATTTAGGTCAATTTTGAATAAAATGATGCACATGAAGTCATATCGGTCACACCATGAGTCGGATTGAGGTAGAGGTGATTGCTACACATCCCAAATGAATCATGGAACTTTTTCTTAAAGTATCAAAAAATCAGAATTTTTTTCCTTGATTTTGAGTACACCACATGTGTTTTTACTAAAATGTAATTTTCTATTTGAAACACACACATTGAAACATACAGGTGGAATTATGTGTGATTTTTACATGGGTCTAATTCATTCATATTAAAAATTAATTATGAATCATTGTCCCAAATTATCAAGACAATCGGAGTGTGTTCTCTTGATTTTCATTGAGTGACACTTTTTTTATTAAAATGACAATTTTAAACTGATAATAGACACTTGGAGTCGTATCGATCACACCGTGCAACCGATTAAAGTCTGTTTGATCCCAAAACATCAACAATGATGTATATATCATTTTCCCACAGTACCAAAACAATCATAATTTGTTTTATTGGTTTTTGAGTATGTCGCCTATGTTTTTTTACTGAAATGTAATTTTGAACTGGAAACACGCACTTTGCTCCACACAAGTGTCATCTTGGTGGGTTTTACATGAGACTAATTCATATACATCTCAAATTAATTATTAATAATTTTCCAAATCTATCAATAAAATATGAGCGTATTTTCTTTATTTTCAGCGAGTGACACTTTTTTGTTTTAAATGGTCAATTTTAAACTGATAATTCACACTTAGAGTCATACTGGTCACACTTTCCATCCCTTTGAGGTGTGGATGATCCATAAATAGAAAAAATGATATACGGATCATTATCCTAAAAAACTAAAATAATTATAATCTATTTTCGTAGTTTCAATTATGAAACGAGTGTTTTTTTACTGAAATGGGATTTTAAATAGGAAAGACACACAATGGATATTATCTTAAGTGACAAGTATTGTGTGATCTTTTAAAAAAATTCTCAAAAAAATCATGGTATGATTCTTATTCTACTTCATTATCCAATATTTTTTTTGTTTGCAAGCCAGCGCGTCTTATCCTCCTCCGCCTCAGTCTCCACCTTGGTCTTCGCCTCTGCCTCTTCCTCCATGTTGATCTCTAACTCTAAATATTCCTCCACCTTCAGCTCCACCACCATCATCACCTCAACCTATACCTTCTAATTTTCCCAACAATTTTATATTTTGTAGGTCATCTCTTCTAAACAAATTGATTTCCTCTAATACTTTTATTATTAAGAAAGAGATCTAAAATAATATATAAGAATTCTGAAACTATTCTTCATACCCGAAATAACATTCTAAGGTTATAAATCATACTAGATCACAAATATAGTAGGTAATACCATAAATTTGTTTCCATCATACATTCTAACTAAAAGTACATTGCCCACTCATCTTTAAACAAATTGATTTCTTCTTTTGAGTAACTCTTTTATCAGCAATCTTGATATTAATAAAAAAATATATAAAAAAATTATTATTAAATATATTTAATGAAATTTTAATTACATTCTAAAATTAATTTTTGGGATATTCTTGTCATTTCGTGATTTATGATTTATCTCATAAATTTTCAAACATAATATCCATAATCTATGGAATTGTCTTGTTTCAGACATTGTGGAAACATTGAACAAAATAAGTAATTTTTTTGAAATGTTTTTATAGTTAAATATTTATATATATACCTTAATTTGTTTCCAGTTTTAGTAATCCATAGGATTTATCTTTTTAGACACAGACTTCATGTCATGATGTAGCTTGTATTTTGCAACTTCTTATAAAAAAAATACCCATTAAAACACTGATCGAACATATAATTCAAAGTTTATTTTAAAATAGTAATTTTAGTACATTACATATTCCCAATAAAAATCATTTGTGGTCCGTTGGTTGGAAAGCCATGCATTCAATTCAAAAAATAAATATTTCAGGTTTTTATGTTGACTCATATCAGCATCTAGTGCTTCCCAAAAACAATTTAGTAGTGAGAAAATTAAATATATTTTTTATGTCATTATATCATATATTTTTATATTTTAATTTAAGGAATAAAAAATATTCTGTCATATGATGATTTTTTATTAAATTATTCAAGTAACCCATCTTTATTCTTCTCCATTTATTACTAATTCAATGTAGGTTATGGAGTAGAAATGATAAAGGGATTAGTGAATCAAAATCATGCTACTCCTAATCTTCCCATTATATAATTATAATATAAAAAATGCACAAAATATGAATAGTTATTAACTTTAATAAAAATATTTATCTCACTATTTGGATAGACATATTATGAAAATTTACCTTATGAATGTATTCATAAATGAGACACCCAACCATTCATGCTTTATAATATTAGTTAGAGTCTCGAGACCAATTTATTTTGTGAAGGAATCTCTATATATTCCTTCTTCATATTAAATGTAAGGAATAATTTTATATTTATATGTGGTCTTTTCATGATGTTTTAGTGATAATTAATATTTATCTTGAACTAGTAGGGAGATGGTAATCTCAGAAGGTTATTTTGTTTTATCGGTTGATTCACTATATTTTATTGATTCAACCTTTCATTTCACCACTTCTTTATTCATCTGCAATATCATACCTCACTTATGACCTTTTATCATTAAATATTACCTGTTTTTCATATGGAAAAATTTGTTAATGTTGTACCTCGTGCATCTTTATAATATTAGATGACCAATCTATGAAATCTCTAATAGAAACTTCGACCATTGTAATATCCATACCATCAAGTGGAATAGGAAGCTTAGTAGTCATCTCAAAAGCTACATCAATCTCCACTCTCATGTGATTATTTGGGATGGGTTTATTTTTTAGCTTGTCTCCCGAGATATTATACACTATACCCATCTCAACACGGTGGTACGTGGGTGTTGAATGATAAAAATCACATACAACTATAAACAATAGAATTTAACTAGTATAAAGTTATCAGAAGTTGTTTGATTCATATTTAGGATAAATAAAAAAAATAATACCTTTTGTAAGGTATGCGGTTTGGGGGAATGAATAGCCTCAAACCCAGTGGAATCATTTCATTCATGTTAGGATCTTTTCCCCATCCCCAGTTCACTTGGAACCTTTCTTATACATTGGTCTACCAAACCAAATTGAAAAACTATATATTGCAGTGTGTCTATTTGTGCCTACATTCATATCACCATATTATATGTATCTTCATATGGTTTTATCTTCTCGAAATATGTTCTAGGGGATCCTACAAAACCTAATCCTATAACGTGAAAATATTTTTCAATCCACTTCAAAGCTACAGAAAGTTGTTTTTCTTCTAGTATAGTCATTGCGGATTCTTATGTCTAAACTATATAAAAAAATATTAACATAGTTATTTTTATGTAATATTGTTATAAATCATAATTAATTAAAATTATTCCATACTAACGCATGATTCCCATACTGCTTTTGTGTTTTCATCAGCAAATATACCTTACTTATTTACATGATCCTCCTTCCATAGTACATGACATGGAATGCAATTGGCATTAGATTTTGATTAATCAATCTATATATAATCAAAGGAACATATTTTGTTTCATATCACATAGTAAAACATTTATTATTAATTAATAATACATAGAAATTTATTCTCTAATGACACATACCACATCCTTGTTTTGTGATAAGGGTACATTGGTTTTGATGCATATTCTTTATTTACATAAAAAATTTTCAATTTCATAAATTAATAATATTTAATCATGTTAAATAAAATAAATAATTTCAAATAATATTTTATAGACCTAAATTTACATGAAATGATTTCTCATTGCGATTATTGCAGAAAGTAGTCCATGTTTCTTGATTTATAATGTGTGCATAACTAAGTGGTAGGTGGGGATATATTTCCCCCTCATCATCCCTAATATGTAACATCCTCATATGATTATAGAAGCCTCAATGGGATTTTCTAGCATCTATTACGAATTTTTTTTAAATCTTCTAAAATAAAAAAGTCATCAAGGAATAATGAAAACGAAATCAACGATTCATTATATAATTATTCAATAAAATAGAGAAAGTATATTGTAACATTACCATTATATCCTTCTAATTTATTTCCTTCATTATAAGTTGAATGTGGTTACATGATTCCATGTTAATCACCACATTCATCCTCATTGTGACCCCATGATAACTAATGAATGTTGACTTTTGGGGTCAATAGGTAGGCCACATTGATTCCAACCAACCTCAAATTTATACCCTGACTTCTTTCCTTATTAAATTTATTCAAAACTGTGATGATGGGTTGTCTTGTTATTTTTTTCATATTTTTCATCAACATGTTTCTGATCCCCTAATTATTCCACAATTTCATCATCAAAAGTCTTTTCTTGCTCAGGTTTGGCAACAATATCATGTTAAGAAGACATATTCTTCCAGAGTATTCAAACATTTATTTTTTTTCCTGAATAACAAAACTGCAATACAATACATGCATAAAAGTCCAAAATTGAATCCATGTTTCTTGAAAATTGTTAATGTCTTGAATAAAGATATAATACTTAAATACTATAATACAACTGAACTTCACTACCTTTATTTATTCTGTCCTCAAATGCAAGATTTCCTTCCTTCTATTAATAATTTGAGGAAGGCTAGTGTGAAAGTGGGAGTCTGATCCATAATCAAAATATGGAATAAAATCAATCATATGAGGATTAAAGTGTGCTAGGAACCTTAATTAGTGGAATCTCTCAAAACGTATCCTCAATTGAAGATGAATTGGATTACCATCACTCAAATGGTCTTGATGAAATGAATTTCCCCCACCTATATTAGACAACACTTATATCTACTCGAGGATTCCTCACCTTCCAAATTTTGAAATTTTCTTAATACACCATAAGATCCCTCCAATAACATTAATCCCTTTAAGGGGTGATTTTTTCAACTTATGGTCAGTATTGATCTAGAATTTTTTTACTCTTATAAATGAAATAAATCTATTCAATGAAATTCTAAATTTATTATTATGATATATTACCATAAAATCTTAGAGGAACCATAGATATTTCCCTTTATTGAAAATTGTAACAAATATCTTGAAGTAGATCTACAATTAACTCTAGAAATGTCCTACTTTATGACTGATAATGATATAATCAGTTGTGAAATATAATATTAGAGAGAGGTATTCCCGTAATTCAATTATATTCTAAGATGAAACATTATTCATACGCCATGACTTCTCTCACCAAATATTATAGGATATATCATATTTATTTTATCATATTTAACAAAATAGGTAAAATTTTATATGTTCTTTGATCCTATATTTTTTCAAAAACCATGGATAGAGTCTTATTTTATGATATCATAAATTTTATGATAAAACATTGTTCAAGTCCTTATATTTTCTATATGTCATACCATATGATATATAATATCCATTTTCTATGGATGAACAATGAAATCCTTCATATCATACTATATGATATTTAAATAATACAATATGACATTTATTTATTCAAAAACATAATAGATTAATACATTGTGTCCTTAAAGAACAATTCTTTGATACCATTTATTAGTTTTAGGGTATCATCCTTTGATCACCAAAGGAGTTGTAGCGCCTTAACCTAATGATAAATAGTGATCAAAGAAGAAGAGTGTATTGGATATAGAATTCAACAAATGGTTATTTAAAATAGGTGGTCGTATCTCTATTTGGTGAATTTTTTGACATGGATAAAAATTACATGACTTATAACATATAAAGATCCAAACCATCAAAAGTATATTTTAATCAATTTTTGTTCTCTCTGTGGTTAATCACCATGTTAGATGGATTTTCAAATTATTTTCGTATACAATAAATTAGTTGTCTCTTTATTTTTATTAGTAAATATTTTAATAAATAACATCTCATATTTCTCTTGATCTACTATTCAACCATGGATAAATCACTTACTTTTGATAAATACACTCTTTATATGTTTTTGTATACTTATAAGTCAATATATCCAATGATTTCTCAACTCTATCCAATCTTAGGATTTTTTTAAAAAATGTTGACCATAATTGTAATGTACCATAAATTCCATGTAATTTTTTTTAAGATTATATGGGATTATTTTGAGACCAGTTGCTCAGAAAGCACCTAATTTCGAGGCCTATTGAGCCTATAATAAATTTTATAACATTTTTATGTTCATTTAAATAAATGTGTGAGTTGGATTTTTGAACTTTTAAACAGGTGATCTGAAAAAAAATATGAGGGAACCGTTGAACTCATATCATCATGATTTTCCTAGAAAGGACCTAACTTCGATCATCATGGGTTAACTAAAAAAGTCAGCTTTTGGACTTTTTGCAAGAAACATATAAATAACATAAAATGTTCTTTTGTCTCCTTCATTGTTGAGCAGTGACATGCCCTCACTACTATGTGGAGACAAGGTGACAACAAGTCGCATTAGATGAATCCCATTAGTGGATCATTAATGTACAACATAAAGCCTCATTAAATGAATCATAACAGATAAGTTGTTTCATAAATGAAACAGCATAATGACGCGATGACGCAGCGTAACAAAAATCTTGCGATGTGTTTCTCTTTTAAAGGATTAACAGGGTTGGAGAAATGATATCAAAAATTTGGAACACCTCTGAAGAAGAGGGAGTGATGAATCCTATACAATGAAACATGGAAAATTGTTATGGACATCGACGTGCTCCGAAGAATGGGACTGGTTAGTGATGACTGCTGACGGCTTCAAACTCTCAAGTCTCTACGAACGGATCGCCACCAACAATGAATTTCCCTCCGGTGTAAATCTCTCCTAGGTAGGGGGTTTTTTGTTTCATTTTCCATGTTCTTAATTATAAAACAATGAACATGGATCAACCCATGAACAGGTTGATCTGTGGATTGTATGTTCTATAGGGAGCATGCTTTTTTGCATTAATTTTTTCACCAAGATTATTTATTTTTGGATGGAATCGTAATCTTAATGCCCTCTATTTTAAACTCTAATGTGGAGGGTGTGGGATAACACAAACAAAACATTATCCCATTCCCCTTATGTGTTCTTCATGGACAAACCTCCAAGTTTATGGTGAAGTGGTTTCGAGGCCTTATCAGAGAAGGTGACACCCCATAGAGGTTGGACATGAAAACGATATGAGAAAAAACCACTGGAGCGGACCTGGTGGTCTGCTAAAGGCATGACCGGTGCATTGATAACGGTCGATAGGGGCCTGCGATGGCAGCCATGGGTGGGTGGAAGCATGCCACGATGGCACACTGAATGATGCATTATAGATGGCTCGAGCCACAATAGTGTGGTCAGAGCTGTAAGATGTGGGCCAACATCTAGCGGACTAGGACACGGCTGTCCGGCTGTGTCGGTGAAGTGGCCCACACATTACGGGCTATGGTTTCCCTCTGGCAGGTGGTTCAACAATCGATTGACGGACCAAAAGGAGCGGTTGGCTAAGCTGACAACAGAGCTCCAAACCATACGCCACATTGCATCTGGGCTGGAGGGGACCAGCCTGACAAGCGGGCCGGACTTGGGCATGTAAACCGGAACACTACATGACCCTGGATGGAAATAAATGTGGCCAGCTATTGCGAGTTGAGACAATAAGGTAAAACTAAAACACCGGGAAATCCGAGGTGGGAAAAAATAGGTTGAACGCCCACGGGTCAAGCTAGATGGAACTAGGTCGTTGGGTGACTCGGCGAGCTAGACCCCCGGTCGAACCAGGTCGGGTCCAAAAAGGCCCAATGGGCCTGGCCCTATGAACAGTATAGACATAGACAACCCTGAACCAAATTGCGTTGGGTCAGATTTTTCAAACCGGGCCGAGGCATGTGGGGCCCCCGGGTTGGGTTGGTCTGGTCGGTCTGACTGGGTCGGACCAGTCTCCGACATGATCATCCATGATTAATAAAATGTTAATATCTTTCAGACCGGGCATCTGATTAACGATTTGTTTTCAGCATTGGGAACCTTTTGATGTGGAGGTTTATTTGAAATACACAAAGGATGTTTTAATAGAATTTTAAATGTGACTAATGGGTTGTGGAGAAATTTCTCCCGAAATCAAGCGCTCTATGTGTGGGAATCTTGTGGCTGAATGAGATCCGAATACTAATGACAAGTGACCCTTTGTGGATCAACTAAAAGATACCCCTTGTGGATAAGATAAGATGGACCAGTGGGAGGTGTCTTTGTGTGATTGGTAGGCCCATGGTGGGGAGCAGTTCTGTGTGACTCGGTAGACCCACGGTACTCATCCGAGATGAGTACCTCAATATGATGGACAAGGTGGGAAGCGGCTCTATGTGACCCAGTAGGCCTACGGTGGGGAGTGGCTCTGTGTGACCCATCATACCCATGGTACTCATCTGGGATTAGTACCCCAGTAGTCCAAGGTGTTTTGTGTTGCGACTGATGGTATTTCTTTCTATACTCTAGATTGTACCTATGTGAGTTGACAGTACCTTATGTATAGATTATTTTGTGGTATTTCCCTTATGTTTCAATATACCTAATTACTATTTTGTTAATCACCTCTATACGGACTTTTCCTGCACATGTTATGTTGGGTGCAGATGACAAGTGCTTTGACTGAGACCTCGGTGTGTGGGACGAAGTGTCGCCTAGTGAGATACGACATGCAAGATGTACAACCACAACTCCCAAAAGCCACTATATTCCTATCATTCAGGTGGGGTATTATATGGAAATTATACAAAGATCTTTTATAATCTTCTATTTTCAGTTTTTCTTTTGTTGGGTTTGTATTCTGGACCATTTGACTTGTAGATTTTACATTTACTCACTGGTTGTTTAGTGGAATTCATTTTTTCCTTTCCAGTTATTTTGGATGTGGTTGTGTGTGTGTGCATATAGATATGTATGAAATTGTCTCCCAATAATTGGATAATTCATTTGGGGTCAGTCTCTATCCCCTGGCCTTCAGGAGGTAGGCTTGGGGTAGTCATAACGCAGGCCATGGGGGATGGGTCATGAAAAATGTGGTATCATATGTGGTCAGTTCTACTTTAAAGACCGAGGGCCTGTAGTTTTATTTTTGGGAAACAGTTTTAAATGTTTCAAGTTTGAATTTCATATTTGGGGAGTCCAGTGTTGGTGCAGCGGCAGACATATCCATACACTAGGACCATGAAGTCTTCTTTTCATCTCTATACATAAATTCACTGGTTGCATGCATCATATAGGAATTGGGTGTTTCCTCTTGTTATTCTTGTACTATAGTCATCTCACCAAGTATAATCTACTGATCATGGTACATCTTGGTCTATTTTAGAATTCCTCCATGCAGACAACCATCTAGAATTATGATGCGTGAATATGAGGACATCCTTCTTAGCAATGATGTGTCAGTTCATGGACTCGTGCTAGAGATGGCCCTGCTAGGTGGTGTACCATTGTCACCACCACCCATTGATCAACAGTTACTACCGGTGTTATCGTTATAATATTTACACAAACTCAATGCCTTTCAAGAGCTTCAGAGACAGATACCTCCCAAGTTTAGGGGAGAGACGGATCCTCAGGTTGTTGTGGATTGGCTAGAGGTGGTGATGTGAGTCTTTCCATTAGTGAGGAATTCACATGACCATATGGTGATCTTAGACACAATCCTTCTTCAGGGCTCGATATGGAGATAGTATTTCATGATGATACACACTCATGATGAGGTGACCCTTACCTGGATGGACTTTGAGTGCCTCTTCAGGTAGGATTTCTTCCTAGAACCGTTTCACTCTGTGTGTATATAGGAGTTACTACACATAAACCAGGGTAGCATGATCGTAGAATAGTAATCAAAAAGGTTCACCAAGCCTTTGCGCTACTCTACAGACATGGTGTGAGACCCATTATTTAGTGTTTGAGCCTCTGATCAAGGATTGAATCTAGAGATCAGGGCATCCATGGTGTCCCTCAACATCCCTGCTTAGGCTGGGGTGATGGATTAAGCCCTTCCTGTGGAGAGCCTCCTGGTAGGGCTAGAACCAACAACTTGAGTGATTAGTTGACACCAGGTGGAAGATTTTTCAGTGGTGTACTACAGGAAGCAGATGCGGGGACCCAAGTGGGTCAGATCTTTCATGGGAGGACCCTGGGACTCTGGGTCAGTAGTGCAGGGCTTCCAGAGTAGAGGGAGATAGTAGGGAACTAGGATTTTATTAACATGTCACGGGTAGGGACACATGGTTCGTGACTACCCGAATAGAAGCACAAACAATTAGCAGCCAGTCGGTGGATCACCGAGGTAGATATAGAGGTTCAAGAAAGGAGTTCCTTAGGGCAGTGGTCATGGAAAATGATCAGGTCATACAGAAAGCGGTGGGAGATGGTTAGAGGTACTATAACCATCACCTCCGGTGGTCCACCCCAACTTTAGGGAGCATGTGGATAGGGCCAGTCTTAACTTCAAGTAGTGGGGGCCTGTGACCATGACACTCCAGATATGATTACTGGTATGATATGTGTCTTCTCCACCTTATCTAAAGTTCTTAAAGACAAAAGTCCTAGTCACTCATTTCTTTCCAATGATCTCATTTGGATATCATATATTCCAATGGATCCATTGGATTGATCCTTATGATTTCAGACTCCTGGAGGAAGGGATTTGACAATTACACACTAGTGCTGGTATGGTGAGCATACTCGGGGACGTGAGACCTTCGGCTGGGATCTCCTAGTAGCGGCACCAAGTCCCTACAATATCATCTTGGGTATCGACTGGTTATCCATTGTTCATGCTCATATTGACTATCTTAGACATAGTGTGTGGTGTGTTTGCGAGGATGGGACCAGGTTTTCCTTCACCAGTGATAAGGGGTCTCTTGTAGCTTTGGATGAACTTTCTCAAGAAGATGGTGCATCAATCACTCACCAGTTGGCTAGCCTCACCCTCAGTTCAATAGATGATTGGAGTCAAAAATTTCTTGTAGTGGTGGACAAGTACGAGGATGTCTTCCCAGTGGATGTTTTGGGACTACCTCCTTCAAGATAGGTAGACTTTTGCATCAATATATACCCCGGGACAACAATGATATCCACATAAGTATTTCAGATGGATCCCATGGAGCTTCATGAGTTGAGGGTACAACTGGAGGACTTGTTGGAGAAGTGATTCGTGAGGCTTAGTGTTTTAGCATGGGCATCCGCAGTGTTGTTCTCCAAGAAGGTAGAAGGAAGCATGAGGCTACACGTGGACTACCAGTGCCTGATCCAGGTGACTATGAAGAACAAATATCCATTATTGAGAATTTATGACCTCTTCAGCTGGTTGAAGTGAGTGAGGTGGTTTTCAAAGATAGACGTTGGATTAGGTTATCATCAGCTTCAAGTATGGGATGGGTATGTACCAATGATGGATTTAATATGCCGGTATGGCCACTAAGAGTTCTTGGTGATGCCCTTCGGCATGACTAATTCCCAAACAGTTTTGATGGGACTCACGAAAAGAATCTTCCAGCATTACCGAATCAGAAGAGGAGAACGCTATACACCTATGGATTGTCCTGGATACACATCGATAGCACCATCTTTGTTGGAAGAACTTGAAGTGCTAGTTCATGATTCGAGAGGTCCACATTCTAGGAAATGTCATCTCAGAGGATGGAGTTGCAGTGGATTTGGTGAAGATAGAGTCAATTATTTCATAGGATCCACCCATGAGAATGACATAGGTGTGAATTTTCTTGGGGTTGTATGGGTACTACCAGAGTTTTGTGCCCAAAGTTTCCATAGTAGCATCCCCCTTTTCAGAATTGACATGAAAGGGACTGCCCTTCGTGTGGATGGAGAAGCTCCAACAGATTTTCCCGGAGATAAGGCAAAAACTGATGAGTGCCCCCCATCTTGAGACTACCAAAGGATGGCATTGGGTATGTAGTTTTATGTGACTTAGTAGGGATCAGATTGGGTTTTTTCCTAATGTTGGAGCGAGCAGTGATCGCATACGGTTCACAAAAGTTGAGTAAACACAAGAAGAACAATGCGACCCACGACTCGGAGTTAGCAACACTAGTCTATGATTTGATGATTTGGTGGTACTACTTGATGGGTGAACGGTTTACTGTCAACTCCAACCACAAGAGTCTCAGGTATATATTCTCACAGATGTACCTAAACTCAAGAAAATGGTGATGGATGGAGTTCATACAATACTATGAGTTTGAGATAGCATATACTCCTATGAAGGGGAACCTGGTGGTAGACGTTCATATTCAAGGATCTGGTTCGTAGCTGCTGAGTGAGGCGATGGAGAAGCTAGTCATGATGAAGATATTCTTTATATATGATGATGGAATAACATACCTTCAGTCGATGATTGTCACACCCCCACTCTTAAAGTGAGTTAGGGAGGCACAACTTATGGATGTTGACTGTAAGGCCCGGGGTGCTCAGTTATCCTTAGGATAGGCTCCAAAATGATTTTTGATAGGTAGGGATCATGTCATCACTTTTAGAGGGAACACATTAGTTCTAGTGGTGTTGAAGGAGGATATTTTGAGGGAGTTCCATACCTCCCACTTTGTGGTACATCCTAGAGTGGTGACGATGTACCAGAATCTATAACATCAGTACTGGTGTCTATGTATGAAGAAAGTGGTATCTATGTTCATTTCATGGTTCCTCACTTTTCACCATGTGAAGGCTAAGCATCGGGTTCTAGTAGGCATGGTACAACCACATGAGGTAATAGAGTGGAAGGGGATGGTATCTCTATGAAATTCGTGACAATATTACCACACACATCCAAGGGCCACGATTCTATCTTGGTGATCATTGACCAATTAACTAAGTTGGCTCACTTCCTACCCATCCTGAAGCAGGGATCGGTAGAGGGCAGGTGACACCTCTACGTCCAGAATATAGTTCAGATTCATGGGGTTCCTTTGATGATCATATTAGAATGTGATGATCACATCACATCCTGGCTATGGAAGGGATTACAGGAGGTGCTTGGGACACAACTATGCTTGAGTGTATCTTTTCACGCACAAAATGATGGTCATATAGAGTGGACCATATAGACCTTAGAAGACATGCTTTGTGCTTGCGTCCTTTATTTTGGTCGTAGTTGGTATGATCACCAGCCAATGGTGGAGTTTATATACACAACAACTATCACTTCACCATTGACATGGAATCATACGAGGCTTTGTACGGGTATCCTTGTAGACCACCTCTATGCTAGATAGACCCAGGGTAGTTAGCACCAATGGGTCTAGAGTTGGTGTGGGCTACCACTGAGAAGGTGCAGAGCATCCAAGATTAGATGAGGACTACACAGAGTAGGAAGAATTATTATTTTGATAGTAGATAGAGGCCCTTGTATTTTTATGAGTGAGACTATGTGTTACTTCGGGTCTCACCCCAATGAGGATTATATAGATTTGGCTGGGGAAGCAAGTTATCTCCGAGTTTCGTTGAATATTTTAAGATTTTTAAGAGAGTTGGTGAGGTTTTGTACCGCCTAGCTCTCCCACCACAGATGCACTGGGTGCATGATGTTTTCCATGTGTTGCGACTGAGGAGGGATGTGCATGATCTCTTCCACATTATCGACTGGGGAGAGCTGGACATTGAGGATGGGGTGACGTTTGAAGAGTTCTCGGTGGAGATAAAGGATCGAGTGGAGAAGGTCCTTTTTGGACGGTCGATTCCTCTGGTGCGCATTCAGTGGTAGCACATGAGTCTCTAGGAGATAAAATGGGAGCATGAGGCTCATATTCAGGATGAGAACCCCCATTTTTTTGTTTATTATTGTTTTGGATTACGAGGATGTGAATCCCTAAAGGGGGGTGCAATGTAATGTCCTTAAAATTCAATGTAATTTTTTTTAAAATTATATGGGATTATTTCATGACCCGACACTCAAAAAACACCTAATTCTGAGGCTCAGTGAGCACAAAATTAATATTTTAACTTTTTTAAGTTCATTTAAATTAACATGAGAATGGGTTTTTTCTAACTTTTAAATCGGTGCTCAAATAAAAAATCGGATGGCACCGTTGAATTCATAATGTTGGGATTCACCTATAAAGGACCTAACATTGACTGGTGAGGGTCAATTGGAAAATTTTTTTTGTTGACATTTTGGGATAAAAATAAAAATAACATAAAATGTTATTTTTTTTCCTTCACTTTTGAGAGGTGACACGTCCGCACTGTAGTGAGGTGACAAGGCAACGTCGAGTTGCATTAGATGATGCAATTTATTGTCTGATTAATGTGTAGTGTAAAAACTCATTAAATGAAGTGTAACTGATATGATGTTCCATAAATTAAATAGAGTAACAACACCACAACACACTGTAATAGAAATGCTGCGACACATTTCTCTTTTAATGGATTAATAGGGTTGGAGAAATAAGATCAAAATGTGGAACTCCAATGAGGAATCGATGGTGAGGAATCCTCTCCAATGAATGTCTGTGGATCACTAGCACCATCGACACACCTCAGATAATGAGACTGGTGAGTGAAGAATGCCGACGGCTTCAAACTCATGAATCTCCATGGACGGATCACCACCAACAATGAGTTTCCCTTCAGAATGAATCTATCCCTGGTAGGGTTTTTTTTGGGTTTCCCCATTCATCATCATAAATAATGAGCACTGATCAACTGAAAAATAGGTTGATCTACGAATCGCTTGTTCTAGTTAGAGGGTTTCTTTCTTGGTATATTTCACGAGGAATATTTATTTTTTGATGGAATCATAATCTTAAAACCCCCTTGTTTTAAATTCTAATGTGGAGTGTGAATGCTGACAAAAACAAGGACCAAGCCCCTCTGTTTTGTGTGTTCTTCATGAAAAAACCTCTAAGTGGATGACAAAGTAGTTTCGAGGCCTTAGTAGAGAAGGAGACACTCCCATGGAGGCTGGGGGAAAAGATGACACAAGGAACAGACCACCGGAGCGGACACGATGGTCCGCTAAAGGCACTACCAGTATTGGTCCATGACAGCAGTCATGGGTGGGTGGTAGTGTGCCATGATTGCACACTGAAGGAGGTACCATGACCGGCTCGGGCAATGGTTTCCTACTGGCACGCGGCCTGCGCGTGCCACGATTTCTTATTGGCACGCGGTCCAGTGACCACTGGCATGACCAATAGGTGCAGTCGGCTTAACCAGTTGTGGGGAACCAAAACGGATGCCACATGGCATCTAACTTGGAGGGGAATGGCCCGAAGGGTAGGCCAAACCAAGGTGAGTAAACCGGGGCACTATGCGGCCCGAGCGGGAAATAATGTCGGTCCACTATTTTGGGTCGGGCCAATAGGATACAACCAAGCTGTTGGGCGACCCGGGGTGGGGATGAACTGGCCCACTGGTCGTGGCTTGAGCCGGATGGAACCAGGTCACTGGTTAACCCGGTGGGCCAAACCCCCAGCCAAAATGGATAAGGTCTAACAAAGCCCAATGGGCCTGTCTTAGTGGCTAGGATGGACTGATCTGGCCTCGACCCAAACTGGGTTGGGTAGGATCGGTCAAACTGAGTTGGGTTGGTTGTGTTGGTCTGACCGGGTCGGACCGGGCCCAGACACGACCTACCCCTGATTACTAAAGTTCCAATATCTTTCAGACCGGGTATTCAATTGATGAGATTTTGGGGCATTGGAAACCTTGCAACGAGGAGGTTTTCTTGGAATAGTCTAAGAAGGTTTTCAGGGAAGTTGAAATGAGATGAATGTATTGAGGATAATTTTCTCCCAGAATCAAGGGTACTACGTGCGGGAATACTACGGCTGACTGAGACCCGAACACTCTTGACAAGAGACCCTTTGTGGATAACATACAAGCGACCCAGTATGGATCAGCTACATTAGCCTAGTGGGAAGATGCTCTATGTGACCTAGTAGGCCCATGGTGGGGAGCATCTCTGTGTGACCTAGAAGACCCATACTACTAATCGTGGTTGAGTACCTCAATCCGATGTCCAAGGTGGGAAGTAGCTCTATGAGACGCAAAAGGCCCATGGTGGGGAGCGTCTCTGTGTGACCCAACATACCCATGGTACTCGTCAAGGAAGACTACCCCAGCAGTCGATGGCATTAAGTGTTGCAGCTGATGTTATTTCTTTCTATACTCTAGATTATAACTGTGTGAGATCATAGTACCCTGTTTATACATTATTTTGTGGCCTTTACCTTGTGTTTCAGGATCCCTAATGAGTATTGTGTAACTCACTCCTGCACAGGCTTCACCCGCATGTGTTGTGTCTGGTGCAGACGACATGAATTTCAATAGAGACCTTGGTTGCTTCGGACTAGGCTTCACCCAGTGAGATACAATATAAATACATACTTACATTACTCCCAAGAGCCACTCTGTGCCTATCCTTCGAGTTGGTCTTCTACAGATGTCATAAAGATATCTTTTGTACTCATCTATTTTTAGTTTGTCTTTTGTTTGGTTTTTATTCTAGCCCATTTTACTTACATCTTTTTTCTTTACTCATTGGGTGTTTAGGGGAATGCATGTTTTTCTTTCCATATATATGTGATGTGGTTGTGTGTGTGTGTGTGTGTGTTCATATAAGAACTCATGAAAATTCCTCCCACTTGTGGGATAATGCCTTCGGTGCTAGGCGCCAGCCCCTGACCTTTGGGAGGTGGGCTTGGGGTTGTCACGGCACAGGCCCTAGGGGAAGGTCCGTGACAATAATTTTCTCCCCAAATAAATTCCCATCACTCTTTGTAACCCATTTTTTATGTTTAATAATAAACTTGAAATAATTAAAAAAACAAAACTCTCACAACATCCATCACTAAAATAATTTTTCTAATGTGACTAATTAATTTAATATTTTTTTATTTCAATAAAAAATTATTCATCAAAATCATAAATCCAAATAACCCATTTTGTGGTTTAATAATTTACATGAATAACAAAAATACACAAAACCTATTTTAATGAGGTTTACACTTACCTTGGTCCCTATATGTTCGTCACTCATAATTGAGGGCCACAACATGGTACCTCCAAATCCCTAAAAACACTCATAATAAAGTCTTTATAATCTAAAGTATATTATATAAAATGAATTAAATCTGGGAAACTACCAAGATTTTGGAACCATATATTATTCAAATGAATAGAAAACCGAGGGAGGATGAAAGGTCAACTTGTTAATGTTGAGGGTAGAGTAAACCATCTTTGTGTGTCTCTAAGGAAAAATGGGTTGGACACCCAAATACATATGAAAGGAGAAGAAGAAATACAACCATACTCATTGTATTTCAGTAATGACGAGAAGAGATGTAGGTTTCTTCATGTGTAAGAACAATGCGAAAAAACAAAAGCGCGGAACCCAAAACCTCAAAAAATGATAGAGGAAGAGTAAAAAATAACATATATTGGATTCTAGCTTTAATTAATTTGAGGGAATGTGGAAGAATTACATTGGTAGGTGTTCTATGAGAGCATGAGAATATTGAGCGATTGAGTCATGGTCAAGGTTTTCTTTAATATATCAGGGACACTTTTAACAGTGCTTTCAGAAAAGCGCTAATAAAATGATTATTTATCAATGCTAAAAAAAGAGATGAAAAAATACATATTAGCAGTGCTAGAATTTTAGTGATGATAAATATATCTTTTAATAACATTTTTAGCAATGATAATGATTGATCTTTATCAGCGCTAAAAAAATCACTAATAAAAGTTTTATAATTATAAAAAATTACATAAGATTATTATTATTTTATAATTATTTAAATAAATTTATTATTAATTTAGAAATATTAAAATATATAAAATTATTTATTTATAATATATAAATACTTATTGAAAAATTATTAATTATTTATTTATAAAAATTAATTATTTATACTAATTATAAATATAAATTTATATATATATTTATTTATAAATATTTACTTATTAATATTCATTTAAAAATATATTTATAACATTATTAATGGATATGTAATCTTCAATACATGAATTTTATAAATGGATGAAATTGAATAATTTAACATGGGCAAAGTTTTAAAATATTAAAATATGGATATGTTTTATTAATTCAATATAATTTATGAAATATATATATATATATATATATATATATCTGTGTGTGTATATTAAAGTGGAAGAATACTTATTAAAAATATTGAAACATAGTAAATAAATATATATAAATAAATAATAAAAAATTATCAAATTAAAAAATAAAATAAAAAATAAAAAAGAGATGAAATGATTTTGAATTATGGAAACAAATAAATAAAATTAACCTATTGAAAACATAATATATATATTAAATTTATCATGTTATAATGAAATTCTAAAATATACTAAAATTTGAATAAATTACATAAATATTAGGTGTATGTGTTTTTATATATCACATAAATATATTTTTGTGTGAATTTATTTAAATATAACTTAACACACACACAAAGATATGTGTGTGTGTGTGTGTGTGGAATAAATGAAACACACGATGTTTGATATAGGATAAATTGAAAAATCAAATAATATTACAAATAAATAATACATTAATATGTTTTTAATTAACATTATATATATTATACTTATTCATTTTATATATCTAAATTTCATATATATTATTTGTTAATATTTATAATCTATATATTTTTATATTAAATTTATTGATTTTTATCAATAATTATTTAATTAATAAAATGTATCATATTTTTCTTAATTTACAAATTTTATTTTTATTTGTTTAATTTTTCATTTAATTTTAGACCTTTATCAGTGCTAATAACGATGATAAAGGGTAAATTTTAACAATGCTAAAAACTTGTTGGTAAAGGGAACATTTTATCAGCGATAAAAATAATTCAATGAAAAAGGTTTCCTTTATTACCGGTAAAAATTCACTGATAAAGGTAACCATTTAACAACGCTAGAAAAGAAATGGTAATGATGGACTTAATAAGGGAATTATTTTAGCGCTGATAAATTCCAACATTGTTAAAGGCACATTTTTTAGTAGTGCACTCAATAGTCATATGGAGATCATAATTCAGAGTAGAGAGGGTTACCATATCAATTAGGGTGACATAGAGGTCCACCTTAACCAGCATGTGAACAATGTGACCAAAGTGCACCTACTCCATCTCTTTGTATGGACTAATCTGAACATTTATGATAGTAGAAATATCATGCAACATCTTCAAATGCTAGAGGATCTAATTTATCCCATGAATCTGAACCCATACCTATGAATTTGTTTTTAGAAATTTGATTGGTCTGGATCCAAACTTTGTTCATGAATCTGCTCGTGTCTAAAATTATTGAAAGGGATCCACAACCCATTTCTTGCTACTTGAGATCATCAGATGGAAATAAGAAATGAATGATGTTGAGACCCACTAGCAAAAATTTCCAGTTGGAGAATCTCCGAATCAACAAAACCCTATAGACAAAATCATCCAATCACCAAGGTTTCTCAACCTTCAAAAGGATAATCCTTACAATAGAAGAATTCTTACCAATGGACAACCTTTCTGAGACTACTTTAATGTTTACCACCATGAGAGTGCGGGATCCCTTTCTGATAATCTGTCTAGTGGATGAATCCCTAAATGAAGCAATTGAGTTCAAGCGTCTTTCCAAAGATGACACTTGAAAGTCTCCATAAATCCCATCTAATGATACATTAGGAACTGAGGACATGTGTTCCTCCATACCTCTCGTAGCCCAATTTCCTTCGCTGAACATCGATCGCCTCCAGGAGCTATGATCCCCCACCCCATCTTATATCTTTCTATATAACAATATATATTTATATAATTACATCTATCTATATATAATTATATATAATTCTAAATATAATAAATATATTTATATAATTATATAAGTTTATATAATTATATATAGTTTTATAATTATATATGCTTATATAATTATATATAACTATATAATTATATATATTTATATAATTATATGTATTTATATAATTATATAAATATTTATTAATATGTAAATATATATAATTATAAATATAATAAATATATTTATATAATTATATCTGTTTATATAATTATATATAATTTTATAATTATATATGTTTATATAATTATATAATTATATATATGTATATAATCATATATAATTATATAATTATATATAATTATATAATTATATAAATATTTATTAATATATAAATATATAAAATTATAAATATAATAAATATATTTATTATTTAAATAAATTTGTAATAAATTTGTTATTATTTTACTATATATTTTATTTATTTAAAATTATAATTATGAGAAAATATATATATTAATATGTAAAAAAAATAATTATAAATATAATAAATGTACTTATTATAATTTTATACATTATGTTAGGTGCTTGGGGGTACAACTACATTTAAACAGATGCACACACCGCAAACACTGAGGGCAGAAATTCATAGCCTCCAGAAGGGATAACCTACCAAACTAGCTGCTTTATTACATTATATATATATATATGACTCAAAGACCTGGTGGGCTTGATACCCATTACATGGCCCGTAAGTCTAATTTTTTTTCCCAAAGTCCATTCTATGAATAGTTCTACTGCAGTATATGGGATGCTACAATACCATCACAGAAACAATACTCACTAATGTACTTGCTATTACTAATGTCATGAATTTCGCTGCTAGAGTACCACCACGACAATAATACTCATCGCTGCTATAATACTGCTACAGTACCCCCACTATATTGTTGTTTTTATACCTACACTCCATGGGATTTGAACCCCCCAACCTTGGATATAAAATTACGGGGTGCTTACCACTAAGACAAACCCGAACAACATATTATAATATTATAAATACTTTTTAAAAACATTATGTATATATATATATATATTTGAATTATTAAAAAAATTGATATTAATATATCACATTTATATTAATTATATACATTCATTTTTTAATTAATTTATATAAATAAAAAATTAATATTATTTTGAATATGGTAGGATGGTGATCCAGTGAGGGGGCTCCAACGATCTTTATGACTCTTGGTCAAACCCTAATCATACTCCACTGAAGTAGGATATTGATAAAAATCTTGGTATCAAGGAGATAGTTTCTCAGTGTAGTCAATCAGAGAAGAACGATAATGATCCAATACCAAATTCATATCATAGGAAGAAGGAATTACCTTGTTTCTTTGCCTCTATCATTGATAATTCCAACAAGCGTGCTATCAAGAAGGGAAACAAAGTGTACATCTCTTCTTTTATCGACGCAATGGAAGAGAGGTGAAATATCTATAATTATTCATTTTTAGATCGTATATCTTTCTCAAAGGGGGATAAATCCTAGAAAATTGATAACCTAATCAATTAGATTTCATGATTTAGGGGATATTCTGACTAGAGGATTATTTCAATGGGTCATGGCTTCTATAAATTAATCTTCCCTTCCGATTTCCTATAACATAAGGCCTATAGCTTTGGTTCTATATCATTGAAACCTATTTTTCTCTTACATCAGAAGTGGGATTTCCACTTTTTCCCTTTTGAATATAAGAACTAATATGCATAACTATATGTAAAGGTTCTTGGTCTTAATTGGTTTTATTATCATTTTACGAATTTGATGGATAATTATTTTGTAATTGGTTCTCCAATACATTTTGGATAAAGAGATAGAGACATGATGATTTTCATGATATGCTCAGATGTCGGTAGAGGTTGATCTATCTAGACCTCTGATTGAAAATTTCATTATATCAATGGAATATGACAATATTATCTTAATGGTTTTTACGAAAATATCCTATTTTATTTCTCTACTTACAATTTTATTGGGAATGACCTCCATAATTTAAAAATATGGTTTTATTATTTTCTCAAGATAATTGGACATGATCAAGGTAATTTCAAGAAGAACTCTATACTTTTGAGAAACATGAAGGATAAGGTTTCTATTGTGCTTTCACTCATCCTGGCTGATGAAAAACAAATGGTTATATCTACGGGAGGGTAGTTGAATGACAAGAGGCAAAGACATAGTGTTCTAGCAACATGGATTATAAGAAAGTATTCATAGATTCTATCCTTGATTCATATACTTATGTGTCCCATGTTAATATTGATGAGGGTTTTTAAGTTCCTTCGTCCTATGTGAATTTGGTTTAAGAGTAGTCTAGGATAACACATTTAGCTAAAAACATGTAATTGGACCTTCCAGTTGGGCTGATTGATCCCTTGGAAAATAAATCTAATTGAATTTTGTACATATCTAATTTAAGGATGCACTTATCAAAGGTATTTAGTTGGATCCACTTGATGATTCCTCTGAAGATGATCAAAAAAACAATGAGATAGGATTTCAAGTTGACGCGGACAATGGTTTTTGGAATTATCACCTATTGTCCTCTGCTAAAAGTAAAGGTAAAACTATTATTTGGGTTTCCTCTTCTATAAAGAAGTAGAAAAATTCACGCGTCGAAGGAAATATCTATGCTTGGGATCCTACTTCTATTTATCCTTCTCGATTTTCTTCCAAGATAACTATTAGAGAAGTAGGAGGGGAAATTTTTTTTATCTTAATCAAATAGATAAAATACCTCTATCCAGAGGGAACTATATCAATATTGATGAGTCTAAGACTCATAGAACTTATGAGACTAACAAAATAAAACCCATGGAATATTTCCACATCAAGGAAATGCATGTTTCTTTATAAAGACCTGATAATATAGTACAAGATGAAGATATCAATCACGTAGTATGTATAATAGACATGAAGGATCACTTATTTGGTCACTCAGAAACATCTAATTTGGGTTCCCTAATTCCCATAGGAGAAGAACTTATTCTTCCTCAGATCATGCCTCTTCTAAGGGGTTTGGTGATCATGATCTTTTTGCTCGAGAAAATGTGATATATTAGGTTACCATTTGGAACTAATTTTAATCTCTTAATATATATATTATTGTTCAATGTATGTCCATGGATCTCAAAAATTGTGTCACTTACAAGCTAGTGGTGGTGGCTGACAACACCAGGGATGTACCAATTGAGACAGACTTATGGGATCAAGAATATCAATGGAAACAAGTTAAAACATGGAGGATAGTCTAACTCCCCTGTGGTTAGGGAGGTCGTGGGGCCTACCACAAGCCAATTCTTCATTCCCATACTCAAGATTAATGATTTTCCTTCTTTCATATTATCTTGTCAACATGATGGTGTAGTTGTGATGGTCATGAATATCATCTTTAGGCTGATGATATGAAGCTTAATTTCATTGTTTCTCTTGGAATTATAAATATGTGGATGCCCCTATTTAGTGGAACATGCTAATATAGGAGTGATGGTAACGTATTCTTGGATTTTCTATTGGTTACAGGAGAGATAGGTTTTTCTTGGGATATGTATGTTGACTGGTGTAGAGGAAAAGGGACATATTTCCAAAATGATTGATAAAATTTCTAATGTGGATGGAAAGCAAGATGAGTTAATTTAGAATTAGGTTTGTGACATTCATGGAGATCTTTCACGCATTGTCTATGTTTTGGATACTTTCAAAAAATAGTTTCTGATTTTGATCTTCAAAGCACATATCTAGGGGTAAACTAATGTTTTTGGAGTTCTGTTTGCATAATACTGCTGAGAATAATGAGAAGGATTCAATTATGGATATGAGTTTTCATGTTCCTAGATATAACACTTTATTTGACGATCATTAAAAATTCTCTACTACTCAGGATATTATGTTGATTTTTATGCTCTAGGTGAAGAATATCTTATCACTTTTCAAGTGATTTAGGGTGTGTTGAACATGTGTAACTTTTTTGGTGGAAGGAAGGTAAAATTACTGAAGTCCTTCATATGATGTTTCAATATCACCAACAATTCAAGGAGTACTGGCTCTACTGGATCTCATCATATTATAGGTTCTTGATGTATTTTTGGGTTCTTTTATTTTGGGGAACTCTTTCTCTATTCTATAGACACATTTACTCTATATTATTATCCCACTATTTTTATAAAGGGACCATGGGTTTCATACCCATGGTTCAACCTATTGAAAAGAACATTATTTTTTAAATATAAATATAATAATTTTATATAGCTATTAAAAATATTTTTTATTAAATTTTTTTATCATCATTAAGAATATTGATGATAAATTTCCTCCTTTATCAAATATAAAAAATCATTCATAAAGGATAAACATTTGTCATCTCTATTTTAGTGATGATAAACTTTACTTTTATTAGTTCTTTTAGATAGAACAGATAAAGGTAACCCTTTTATCAGCACTTAATGTATAACACTGATAAAATCCATCCCCAAAAAACTTGTGATCTATGATAGTTAGTGGAATACATAGAATTTTAAAGAATTTTAGTATCGTGTTTAAGCTCAAACACAAGCTTTTAGGTGTATCCATGACAATAATCTGGTGGATCACAACATTGGGTGGGTAGTTTTATCATAGTGGATCAATGGAAAGTAGAACAAAGTGACCTCACAAGAAATGGTGTCCCAAAGGTAAATTATGAATAGTACCACACTAAAACTAATGTAATGACCCATGTTTTTTATCCAAGGTATAACTCCATGGTAATATAAATTTTTTAATTTAGTGGACGGGTCATTCTTTGAATCGATATTTAGAATAAAATTTCGAAAGTTGTAACACTTAATCACATTGTTTTTATACTTCGGTAAAGGTATGTGATGTTCCTCAGATGATTTGAAGAGTTTTGGGGGCATGAGTCTCTAAAACTTGAAAACAAGAAGAACTGAATAGAGAGGATGGTTTGTCTGAAACTGTGCACCCCACTAGTGAAATGTTTTTCGTTGCAACAGGTGAGATGAACTGCACTGCTTGGGCTGTGCATGGATTCCCAAATTGTGCACCTAATGTACATTCTTAGTTCCATTTAGGAATTATTATTTCATTTTTAATCACATGATAGGTTAATAGTTATGGAATTCCATATGGCACAACCTTGAAAGGTTATTTTCTTAATAAGTTGGAGCAGCACAATTGGCACTAATAAGCCAAACTATGTGGGAAAACCATGAAACCCAATGTTAAGGGTGAAATTAAAATTTTCCCTTAATGTGTTTTAAAAACATTCTTCTTTATTTCTTCTCCTCCAGCATGAAAATCTCCCTCTCCTGGGGGTTCTCCCATGCTCAACCTAGGGATGGATACAAGTCATATATCTGATGTTTGAATATAACGTCGTTGGCCTTTATGGATCCACATAAGTAAACTCTAAAATCAACTTTATTACTTTCTATATTTCTATACCTATAAGATATTACATTTTTTGTGCGATCTCATATTCCTTATTTTCATTTAAAATGTTTATTTCGTAGATTTCATCCAAACAGGACTGAATCAAACCTGTATATTAGATTATTAGAAAATCCTAAGCATAAGGTAGGTGGTCTACATATTTTTCTTCATGTTCCTATCATTTTATAAATATAATCATTGTGTCATGTGCCAATATTTTCTATGTGTTTCCTTAAAAGACATTCTTCACTCTAAGTTGTATTACGTATCTTGTATTACTCCTATTGAGCCTTGTTTAGTTGTTTGAGGTTTTCATCCTAGATAATGAAGACAACATGGGTGATTCAGATTATAATTCCTTTCATATTTAGTTTTTTAAATGCTTGTAATTGTTTATAATAATTTTACTTATATTTTAAATGGATTTTCCCTTGTAATGAAAATCCCAATTGATAATGGCACCTCCTAAGTTCCATGTAAAACCATGTATCATTTTTTCACGTTTCTTTGTTTATTTTCGATGTTTCCATATTTTAATAAATTGAGTTGTGAATATTAATTATGATGATTAATTAGGATAAATGAATTTTTTTGATAAAAAATGACATGTTTTTATAATAAAACCCCTCGGATGAGGTACATTATCTTCAATATTACAAAGTGATTATTTGTGATTTAAATTATGAATTTCCATTTTTTCTTGGGTGTTTCCCTATGATATTGTTATTGGTAGACATATGGTATGTTTTGGAAATGAAATTTATTGATATTATAAAATGCAATTTCTCTCCCTTCATGTAAATGATTTTTTTTAATCAATGCACCTTCTAAGTGAATGACTTGGCCCACTCCAATTTAAATGACTAATAGACCAAGCACCTCCTAAGTGATAGGATTATTTTATAAAGGATTTTATCAAATAAATAAATGACCAATTATTTATGATATATTCAGTGTTCCTTATTGACCCTTTTAATTTTAATTTAGATGTTTTGTTAGAATAAATGTAGTCATTAAAATGGAATAGTTTTTTATAATGTGTTTCCTTCCATGAATGAATTAAATGTCTTAATTAAATGAAATCAAATTGTGTGGTATGACCACACCTCATGTTATAATTAAATAATCAGAACTTATGTGGATTTTTATAATTGTGAATCCATTAGTTATAATTGGTCTTGATAAATGTAAATCATGAGAGGAAATTCCTCATGTATATTGTTATAAATATAATCACACATTATACATAGGTTGTGGAGGATGTTAAGGGTTCTGTTGAGCCTGGAGGTATCATACTCCCTTACATTGTGTATTGATCATGACATCTCACACTAGTTGTATTATGTGGATGGTGGGAATGGTGCACCACCTCTCATGTGAGTGTTTAAATGACATCGCTCTCACTTTTGTTCAGGTGATGGCATGATGGAACACTCACCATCTTGAGTTTTGAGTGTGATGTATCCTAGTGGGATTTTATCTCACACCCTACTCGAGCCTCCAACATATTGGGGTACCTGAGTAGATCTCATGTTCATAGTACCATTGTTTATTGATTGTGTTGACCTACTTGTACCACGGAGTAATGATAATAGGACTAAAATAGATCCCAGGATACTTATGGCGTTCACCCTCAAGGCCTTCAATTTTCTTTTATGTATTCATTTACTACCTTATATCATGTTTCCTATTGTATTTCTACTATATTATTTTATGTCTCACCATCATTATATTGATGCATCTTATACATTGTCATTGACCATATTTTATTTTTATGTTTATATTATTCAATTTATATTATTCATATATTTCCTTGTCTTTCATTTATTACTACTTTCCATGTTATTTAACATTCATTATTTAATATACAATTTTGCTACTCTAATCATGAGGGTATAATCTCCCCAATATCAACTTCTTAGACCCTCGTTTCTAATTGGAATACTTTGGCATACGGGGAGTCACACTTGAGACCATGTGGTGACCAGTTCGGCAACAAGTTTAGTGTTAAGTCAGGACAATATATTATACAGTGGTCTTAGAGGGGTTTTTCCTTTGTATTACTATTTTGGTCTAGTAGAAAGGAGTCCATGAATGTGACATTTCTTGGTAAATAGTCATTATTGGGCATGATCAACCCATGTATGGGGTAAAGTCCAAGTGGCAAAGGATGGGTTTGTTTTTCATAATGTTTGCTAATATAGTTGATTACGATTTAACCTTGAGTGATTGGTGCCATTCCACTACTTCATATTTATGTAATTCTACCCTTGGCCTAGTATGGTAAAGTAGTAGTATAACATGCATAATTATTAGCACATAGAGATTCTCATTCCATTCATATACCATGCCATTTTGTTTGATTTATAGTCTACCTCTTATTGTGATTTTGTGCCTTGAGTGCATGTCATGGATTTTATTTATTATCAATCCTCTTTATATAACATTTTTAGTGTTTTATTTATCATGTTAATATCTTTCCATTTTTAGGTGATTGTATTCCATGTTGTCTGATTACATAGAATGTATTCCCTATGTATCATGTTTTTATGCTTCTCGGCATGTTTCTCAATGCTTATTTCTTGTAATAGTATGTATCATTTTGTTTTTTATAGGTAATTGGTTGCATGGTCTGAATTTATTGGTTTAGATTAAATGGAAACCTTTTTTTGGTTTCATTTTGTAGGGGTGCCTTATAATTGGGAAAATTTAACTCTTTTATTTGAACCATCTTTTGAACTTCTATGTACATATAGACCATTGTTAAAATGTTGAAGCTCCTAAATTTCAAAATTTAATGTGAATATATTTTTATTGGATGGGAACTAGCTTGTGTTCTATAAATTGTATAGTGACCTTATATATTAGGAGATGGAAACCCATATAATCAAACCATTATATATGACCACAATATTTTTTTAAATGGTTATAAATGAAAAAGTTCAATTTTGACCAAAAATGAATTGGTTGCCTCAATAACATCCTGTGACTTTATCACACAGGCATGAGGATCCATATTATTACCTTTCGAAATGCACAACTAAACCTAATCAGGTTAGTTGGGGAATGTTTCTTATGAGATAACCCTCTATGAGTTTTTTCAAAATTTTAATAAGTAAGAAACTTCTATAGTGTTTCATTCTGATGATCCAAGGTTGGCTTAATGGGTCCTACATCGGTCTTCTTATATATTACCAAGTGATTGTGTTTATAATTGGTACCTGATCTTCAGTTTTAAATCATTTAAATGTTTATATGTTGAATTTGAATAAAGTTAAATACTAAAAATGGAAAACTATGTGTTATCTTTAGTTTTACACCTTACATAAGGGTAGCTTAAACATTCCTTTGAGTTTCCTTGGAATGAAAATGTGATAAATATTCTATAGGACTTTCTATTTTTTAGAAATGCCTTAAAATATTATTATAGGTTCTAGTGAAATATTTTTTTGGTGACTTAGTTATTGGGTCGACACTTATTCTTTTTTTGGGGGAAAGCCTGAGATACGTAGCACCCTTATAGATTAATAGACTTCCAATTTTTTTTTTCATATTTCTATAGTTTGGTTTCATTCATGTACCGTTGTACCTATTTAGACTCTTATCTTCTAAATATACCCTTGTTTTAATGGGTGGTCATGGTATCCTTGACCCTTTTTATGGTTGTTGGCGTCAAAAATGTTTTTTAGTAGGTTATACATACCATGGGCATGGTTGGTCACTTCATAATGACCCTATAATCTTCCTTAGTGGTGGAAGAAAAGGTACATCATCATCCAGGTTAATAAATGTATGGTGAAATATGACTCGGGATTAAATCTCTTGTACATACCACCTAATAATTGGATTCATAAGATAGGAGCATATGGATAGTATCAATGATATGTCTTCTTTCTTCTGAAACCTCAGGGTACTGTTCATTCATATACACAGTTCCCATCTAGCTATTAATGGTTATAACAAACCTGTTGAGTTTAGTGGAATCATTGACCCTTGGATTGTTGAGTATATTCTCAGGTCATCTCTATAGTAAAGTGACTTGTTAGTTAAAGGAATTAATTTAATCCTAATGCTTGGGATTGTTTTACAAGAGGATTGAGTGTCTTGGCATTCTGGTCTGGATGGTTTTGGATTTCATGCCTAATGTGATGGTCGTTGTCATCGTAACCTAGAGAAGGGTGACTCGTGAATTTAATGTGAGTCTGACCTACCGCTCTTATGAGCATCTAGTCTATATTTCCTCTTTCATGAATAGAACACTCCCATAGTGGGGGGAATCACATCCATTTTAGTGAAAGTGTTTTCTTCCAAGTATAAGGAAAACAAACAAGTAGGTCCATTAGAAATGGCCAGTCTTGATAAATTCCCTTGAGACTTGTAAGTATTGAATAATTTCGGTGCTTTCATGGTAGTACGACATTGATATGTTTGGATGGGAATGAAAACTGTTAGAATCATCATTGTTCATTGATTTAATTTGGTGGTTGAGTTTGAGTGATCACATAATGTCTTCAATGGTAAGGGATTGGTTATTGATTAGTGATTATATGTTGGCATGTGAAGATGAGATTCTTCTAAGAAGTCAACTGGTAGTGGTCCGAATGTTCTTATTTCTAGAAGTACGGTATGGTTGGTTGGAAACTGTGTCAAGAAATTCATCTTGGACATGATAGAGTTATCAAGAATATTCTTGGTAATGTTTTATATCCTCTTAGTGTACTCTTTATTAGTGATGATCATGTACCCTATCTTAAAATCATCCTTGATTCACTAACAGAGTGTTGGTTAAATGCTAAGATAAAGGTTTCAATTTCCTTCTATTTCAATAAAAAAGGTTTGATTATATTTTTACACTAGAATCATGGTTTTAATCAAGGAATATTTAGTACTTAGTGATATGTGGGATCCCTTCTAGGAACAATTTGGGCAGACTCTTAGACACGATCTATTTTCCCTTAACTTGACCACCAAGTGAATATCGTTCTGGGATCATTCAATGATTTGATATGGATTCCTTGTACTTATAACAATTTATCAATTTAAAACATGGAATAAGTAATACCTTGTGTTATATCTTTGGAATCCAGTTTTAGGAATCTTAGGGTAACCTCGACTTGTTATCGGCTTTGGAGGTGATGTTTTAAGTGTGATGATTCTAGTGGGCTGTATCTGGGTTACACCCTTATTCACACTAAGGCGTGAAGAAATTTATGATCATGTGATGTTTTGATCAGGAAACATCACCATAATTTTGTTATGGGTTTTGGGGAATGTTCTAATAATAAATATGAGATTACATAGAAGAAGGTGTTGCAGTTCAGTTTGAATTACAATAACCGTCTATGACAAGCATTGTGGGAATGGTCCGCCAGAGGTGGGATGAATTGTTATCATTCTTGTAAGATTTATACAGTCAAATGTTACCATTTTAAATCATGTGGTTGGTTTATGGTGGGTTTTTTTGTAATGGTCAATATAGTCTTCTAGGGAATCTTGCCAAACTAGAATCAATTATATCAATTAAGATTCAACCATTTACATATAATGAGTTCCCTAATATAACCATGTATTTAATAGAGTTTTATTATTTAATAAAATCATGCTAGGATCATTTCTATAATTCTTAAAGGCGTTCTTTGTAAGAAAATTATGATGGTGGTGGTACCATGGCTCAGAATTGACCCCTTTAGTGTAAAAACCTATGGTGGGGAGAACCATCAGCTAGATGTTCAAAGTTAAAATAATTTGATTGATTCTCTTGATAAAAGGGATCAGTTATTCTCCATTTTGGTGTTTCAATTGGAAAACGGGCATTGGATCTAGTTTTGATGACTTATGTTCCATATGGTTAAGTAGTGCTAGGAAGTTTGTTGAGTGTTGGAAATGCAACACGACCATTTGAATGAGACATAATGTTCCTTTTAGGCTAGTAGATGTTTTTATTATCCCCCAGGATTCTCTTGGATGATAATTTCTATGGTGGGGAGGTTGTAACAACCCCTGTTTTTTAGCCAATGTATAATTCCATGGGAGTTTGAATTTTGGAATTTGGTGGAAGGGATGTTATTCAAACTGAGATTGAAAACATAATTTCGAGTGTTTGAATGCATAAAAATGCTGTTTAGACTTGGTTAATGTTCTAGGAGGTTTATTAGAAGATCTATAAAGTTTTAGGAGAATCAGGCTCTAAAAAATCAAAAATCGAAAGAACAAGATTGGGCCCACAATTTATCTGAAACTGCATGGCCCACCAGTGAAAACCATATGTCTACAGAATGTGAGAATAAGTGTCCCACACAGGATTTGAATGACTTTCCAAACATAGGTCCTAATATACATTCGTAGTTCCAAAATTCTGTGTTATGAAAATCTCAAAATCCTAATTGATAAAGGCACATCCTATGTTCCATGTAAAACCTTATATCATTTTTTCTTGTTTGTTTTTTTTTTCTAAATTTAACTATTTTAGTGAATTGATATGTGATTATTGATTGTGATGATTAATTATGATGAATGATTTTTTTGATGAACAAATTCATTATTTATCATAAAACCCCTTGGATATGTGCGATGACATCATGATTTCAAAGTGATTATTAGTGATTTAAATTATGCTTGGCCATTTTTTTTGGTAATTCTCTATGTTGTTGTTATTGGTAGACATATGGTATGTTTAGACCATGGACTTTATTTATGTTATAAAAATTAAATTCCCCCATTCATGTAAATGATTTTTTAAATAAATTCACCTTCTATGTGCATGACTTGTCCCAATTCTATTTACATGACTAACAGGCCAAGAACCTCCTATGTATTTAGCTTATATCATAATTAGATTTTCTCAAGTAACTAAATTACCACTTACTCATGACACCTTCTAAGTTCCTTATGAAATATTTTAATTTTAATTTCCATGTTTTGTTAGAATAAATGGATTGTATAAAATGGAATGGTTTTTTATAATGTTTTTCCTTTAATTAATGAAGTTGATGTTTTAATAAAATGAAATTGAATTATTTGGTATCAACACAACTTTTTCAAAATTAAATAATCACAGATTATGTGATTTGTTTTAATTGTGAATCCCTTAGTTAAAATTTTTCTTAAAAAATGTAAATAATGAGAGGAAATACCTCATAGATATTGTTTTAAATATGGTTATTACTTATATATAGGTTTTATACGATGTCAAGGTTTATATTGAAAAGGGAGGTATCAAACTCTCTTAAATTGATTGTTGAGAATGATGTCTCACACCAATTATACTTTGTGGATGGTGGAAATGGGGTACCACCTCCCATGTGAGTGCTGACATGACAGTGCACTCACTTTTTTTCAAGTGTTAGCATGGAGAAACACTCACCATCCCAAGTGTTGAGTGTAACGCCCCGACCCCAGCTACCCAGAGTCGGTGCATTACTTCGTAACATTGGCATGATCACAAGAAAGATCAAATCCCGAAAGACCGATTGGTTTAGTAGCCTTGGAAACACTAGATATAGTCATAAAGTTTTACATTACATTTCAAAGTGAAAAACTACTACAACAACAAAGTCTTCATATCCACACTATTAACCCCTCATAATATCCCTGCAAGTCATTCATAATTTACTTCTTCACTACCTGGGAAAAATAAAACATAGAAAAGGGGTGAGCTCAAATGCCCAGTAAGGATAACAATATAGCGGAAACTTTCATAAATAAGAATAAACATTTAAGGCAATGTATAACTAAAACAAAAGCCTTTTAAACTTGAACTTTCAACATGGTATGGCAAAAATAAAAATGAAATAATGCCATTTACTTATTCACATGGATATTCTACTAATCGAATAATCACATGCAATATCAATAACCACTTTCATAATGTTGGAATGCATAATGCCAGACTATCATAACCACATAGCCAAGGCCTCGTGCCAAGACTACAAATAAGATTTTGTCAAGGCCTTGTGCCAAGACACTAGTTTGTCTCATGAGACCTACCGATGCATCGAGGAGCTATAGCGGGCTCCACCCGTCACTTAATAAGTCCAATGCATTCCCATATGAAAAGGTTTAAACATAACATAAACATTCGTATTAAAACTAGCATACGAAATGTCAATAATTTCACCATAAACTATGAATGGTATAAAAATAGCACATCCATAGTCAAACATATCACAAAACTTTCAATACAATATATAAGTTTTGTATCATAATAAATCAACTTCAAATAATCTTAAAATCCATCAAAGGATGTTGACATAGATGAAATCAAAATTCTTTTTAAAGAAATATCTCCTTTCATTTTGAAACCATTTAAGATCCATATAAAATAAAACATTTTCTTTGAAAATATTCTTATAAGCTTGTAAGGAAATCTTTGAAGATTTTATAACGGCGTAAAATAACCGCACCCGCCGTATAAGTTAAAAAAAAACATTCTTATCGTAATTCTGTCGAAAAGGTTAAAAAGGACCTTGTTTTGAAAACGACAGAAAGATTCCTTTATAACCCTCTTATAAAAAGTCAAACAAGGGTATAAATTACTTAAACCCATATTCTTGTAAATAGTAAAAATGTTTTGAAATACATTTTTATGAAACATGGATGTGGATGATAAAGAGATCCCAGTAGATTATTACGTATAAACAACCTCGGATAATGAAGAGATTGTGAAATAACCCTTACCTTGTACTTTTCCTTGGTTGGGGTAGGTTAACTTCCTGTATAATGGTGAAATAATTGTTATTAAATTATACAAGAATCATATATATTAATATGATATCATATATGATCTTTTAACATTGATTTGTTAATAATATCTTAGAATTATCGTCGTTTCGGGTGTTAACTTACTCATTTTCTTTATATGTTTTGTTACATAAGACATGTTTGTAAAGGATAGGTTGTATATTATTCATATCCAGAATGATATCAAGTCCTTAAACATCATTTTTAAATCATAAAATGATAATTACGCTTTAATGGTTACGATGGAGAATGAATCTCATCGCGTTCGTGGAGACGGTAGTCCGTACGTACGCACGAGCGACAATATCATTCTTTTGATATTAAAATAATATATAAATGGATGGTATATCATATATACAGAATCATTAACATGTTATATTTATTATTTACATGAGTTACACATCATTATTATACCCATCCAAATAATATTATATTGAATAACAATTACACCACGACGTGGAGACGGTAAGCCGTACGTACGCACGTATGGTGACATGTTATTCAAAGGGTGGATAGAATACTGAATATGGTTGTACCATACTTATAATAACGTCACAGTATATGTGAGATACTGGAGTTATTATTTTAGAATGGTAAGAACAAAGGAAGAAGAAGTGGAAGAAGAAATGAACTTAGAAAAGGGTGGTGAAATCATTACCTCTTCTTCGGGTTCTTCCTTTTGATTTGATCAAAAGGGCTCCTTAGGTTGGCTTTCTGATCAAAATAAGGCCTCTAGGTTGTAGTGAGGGATGTTGGGAGATTATTTGGGCAGAGTTTGGCCGAACCAAAAGGCTTTGAAGGTGTGAAGAAATGAGAAGGAGGAGTGCCCTTTTATAAGAGGGGTGAGGGGCACCTTTGGAAAAGCTAGAAATATTAATTTATAATAAATTCATATTCGGTTTCTAAAGGCTCCAAAGTTGACTATTCAAAGGATGAGGTGGGGATAGGTCGAAAACAACTCATCCAATAGAATTTAGACAGGTTTGGGTACTTATATTAACCTTATCTTTAAGTATTAACTCTAAGTTAATTAGTTTCACTTTTACAATGTCTCTTTGTATTTTTATATATTATGGTTAATAAACTTACTATATACATCCAAGAGACCCCCAAGTGGTCCATTAATGATTAACCTATCATAATATAAGTCTCTTGGCCGAACCTTAGATTTTTAGGAATTTAATATCAATTAATAATATAATATTTGTTTTAAGAACTCTTTTATGTCAATTTTGACACTATTCAATAGTTGATTTTTGTGAAACTCATAACAGATTGATTACTTCGAACAAAGTCAATTAAATCAATCCTAATATATCATATTAACCTAGAAAATTAGTTTAATTCATTAAAAGTTTCATATTATATTTATTTGGGTATTTATAATATCAATTATTTTAATTTTTCACTATTATAGTAATTACTGCATCATCATTGTGTCATAAATAAAATAACTTATTTAATGTCTAAAAATTATAAATAAAATATAATTATGTAGGAAATCGTTTTATCTTTCCAATGAATATTTATAATCGAAAATCCAACATGTATAACCCTATGTAAAAATTGTTCTTCTAAAAGATGTAATCTTATGCCATTTTTATTTTTATTTTAACTTTATTAATATAATGTATCCCTACCACATACAAGTGGCTCCAAGGGGTCCCCAAATTGACCCAAGGATGCCCATGGTCGGGTATGTGTCCACCAATAAGGTTAGGACACGTTTTAGGGTAATTTTGTATTATTATAATATTATTTTTTAACCCTTATTTACCGGATTTACCCTTAACCATGGTAAATAAAATATTTACCGCAGTAATTATTCAAAATATCTAAAAATAAAAGTTAACTATTTACACAATTTGAACATCCTGATTCCAAATATGGAATCCATTTTCCTAAATTCTAAACACAGAAGTGTCAGAAATTAATTTAAAATTAATTCCCGCTGTCAAAACAAAAAGCGTGTTTTTTAAGAGATAATAACTATCAAAAGATTGACACTTGTTTATGTTCGGTTTAATTGTAAAATTATGTCCAATGACCAACATTATATTAAATAGTAAAAATATATTCTAAATATACTTTAAAACCACTCAAATTCATAATTTATCACTATTAATTATTTTGATTAAAAAAGTTGTTTTTAATTAAAATTTAGTAATTTTCACTATTCATCAAAATATGAAAGTTATCCGAAAAGTACCAAAATTTCACCTTAGGCTAAATTTGATATTACGAATCCAAAAATGAAGTCCATTTTAAAATATAAAATATATATAACTTCAAAAAGTAAGTATTACTATTCATAACAGCTAGTTTGATTGGTTACGGTATGTTAGAACTCGAAGTTGCGTACAACACACGCTACTGTTTTATTCAAAGGAAAGCGTACCGTGGAAGCTTGGGATGTTTCATTCTAAATTTTTGATGTCCCCATTTAGTCAAAAAGTTTAAAATATTGTATTTAAAAAAGGGTTCACTATTAAAAGTTGATAAATGTGCAATACTGAAAATGAATTTGTTCTTGCATTATATCTAAGAAACTCATAATATGGATTCTAAAATTATAAGGATTATATAAAGTTTAAAATTTAGATAATACTATTCATAACCTCTTTTGAATGGCTTTTTTTTTGTAAGTCATGGTGTGATTGAACTCAGTGTTGCGTGTAGTGCAAGTTATTGAATTATTTTGAAGAAATAACACACTATGAAATCTTGGGGTGTTACATTCTCCCCTCCTTCAATAAATTGCGTCCTCGCAATTTGAAATTGTTCTTCGAAAATAAAAGGTTGAAAATAGAAAATATCTTTGTGGGAAAACCCACATCGGAAATTGGGTTACTAAAATTTAGTCTTAATACGAGGAAAAGAGAAATGACAGGATCACCACCAAATTATGATCTCTATTAGGAGAACATTGGTGGCAATTATAGACAGATAATTGGAGGAAAAACGTAAATATTTATAGGTAGTGATTGAGGTCATCAATCACAAACAAGTATAAAATTGAGGTCCTTAAACTCATCAATCTATGATGATTTGAAGTACCATCAGTTCAACAAAATATAGGGTATTGGGATAACACATTTTTGACGTTTCAAAATATCTTAGTTGAAATCCCACATCGAAAAATGAATTAATGATGCCTCTATTTAAAATAAAGAGTGGAAAGTATGAAGATTACTTAAAATAACACATACTAGGGTTCCATGTAGGAAAATATGGATATGGAGGAGAAATCTAACCATCAATTATCTGATGGAGAGTGGTAGAGAACATGGCTATGAAAAGGCCAACAATCCCAAAGCCATAAATTAGTGATGATTTAAGGTACCATCTAGGAAAACATTTTTGTTCTAAGTTCCTTTTATTAATATTGAGGAATTTATTTATGAGATTGGCTAAGATCATAAGGAGATATACTTACTTTATAATTAGAGTTTTATCCATTAATAAGTTTCTACCACAAACTCATCTATCACTCTAAAAGATAATAGAATGTAAAAAAAATTCTATTTACACTATTCGTATAGGGTTCCAAAATAAACGAATTTATAATTCATCTACATGATCTTTTAATAAAAACTACATTATTTAATCCAGGACATCTCATGGGCCAGTGGTAGGTGATACACCCTTGTTGCCCTTCGGTTGCAGGTTCAAGTCTCGCAGCCTTGCCGGACGCGACGGGTTGCCGCCCGACCTCTGGGTTGTCCTTTTATGGTAATCCAAAATAATCCAAACTAGAACTATCCAAAATACTTCTGTCTAAACTCACAGTCCAACATTTATAAGGAAGGTAAACATAATGTAGATTCTTTTTACCCCGTAATAGCATATGAATACCTTCATCATGTATTCTTTTAATACACTGAAACATCCTGAATTACCATATTCCTTATTGATTACATTCATGCTCCCTTATTCCATATAGAATGCTGGATATACTTCATTAATCCAAAAATGTTTTAAACCCCAACAATTATGGAATATACAAATCAATAATCAGTTCCAAGGTAGTCAAGAATATCCAATATAATTTATCCAAAACAATCATGTATTATTCCAAAATCACTACCTCGGTATCAGAACTATATTATGGTTTATCATTCTCTCAACCATATATTTTCCAAAAATTTATCCTTCTATTGAGTCACTTTTATTTGTTCCACAAAATCTCAAGCCCTTAATGAAATAGTACTGCAGTACAATCCTTATATACTCCATAAATATTATAACAAGTACATTGTTGATACAACAGTCAATTGACATAATCAACATAAGAACTCTAATCATTCCTCTTCATCTGTGGTAGTATCATAACTTGATTATTATCCAATAGCATCATTTGCGGCATAGTCTGATGACTGGGACATAGGTTCGTGTAGTGTCCAAACTCCTTGCAAATGAAGCATTGTACATTTGAAACGATTTTCTTACCCTTGCAGTCACGTACCTTGTGCCCTTTTCCTCCGCACTTATAACAAACTCCCATTCCTTTCAGGCAAGTTCCAGGGTGTTTCTTTCCACAGTTACCACATATGGGAAAATTCTTCTTTTCCCTCATCCCTTTATCCATCTTTCTCTCTTCCATCCTTTTCTTCTCTTGCTTCCCTTCAAATCCACATGACTCAGTAAACTCTTTACTTATCTTATCAACACATGATATTATTTCTTCACATGATGATAATACATGGGAGACTATTCTTCTTATAAATTCTAGCTTAAGACCATGAAAGATATGATCCTTCCTTCTCTTTGGATCATGTGCATTTCTGGAGTTCTCATTTCTTCTACTGGGCGCCATTTCTAAACAATGGCATACACTAGATCAGTTTATGAATCAAAATACATAATCCCATACTAATAAAACACTTAACATAAATTGAACTATTTATGGATATAATCCATAATCATAAAAATGTCTCATTTGAGGATGTATATACTCATAAACCCTTCATAATGGTTTGTAAAGAAAATGAGAATTATCCTAAGCATATCCCCCGGGAGTGTCGTAACCAAGAGTGCAGCATGGCCCGTTGTCGTGCACCAGTTCCCGTTCGAGTCTAGCTCAAAGCGGTGTTTTCGGGTTTTACCCCTAGGTACATCTGTGCCAGAGCCGCCTCTACCTGCTCGTATCCAGACAGGGATGTATTGCTCGGAAAACTCACAAAATCTCTACAATACCAAAATTCTAGGAAGTTCTTCTATACTAATCCTCAAAGTTCATCTTAGGTCTACGTGCTCTAATCAGAGTTTATCTAAATCTAGTTTCCAAGGTTTGTACTAAACTTCCTCTGATACCAACTGTAACGCCCCGACCCCAGCTACCCAGAGTCGGTGCATTACTTCGTAACATTGGCATGATCACAAGAAAGATCAAATCCCGAAAGACCGATTGGTTTAGTAGCCTTGGAAACACTAGATATAGTCATAAAGTTTTACATTACATTTAAAAGTGAAAAACTACTACAACAACAAAGTCTTCATATCCACACTATTAACCCCTCATAATATCCCTGCAAGTCATTCATAATTTACTTCTTCACTACCTGGGAAAAATAAAACATAGAAAAGGGGTGAGCTCAAATGCCCAGTAAGGATAACAATATAGCGGAAACTTTCATAAATAAGAATAAACATTTAAGGCAATGTATAACTAAACCAAAAGCCTTTTAAACTTGAACTTTCAACATGGTATGGAAAAAATAAAAATGAAATAATGCCATTTACTTATTCACATGGATATTCTACTAATCGAATAATCACATGCAATATCAATAACCACTTTCATAATGTTGGAATGCATAATGCCAGACTATCATAACCACATAGCCAAGGCCTCGTGCCAAGACTACAAATAAGATTTTGTCAAGGCCTTGTGCCAAGACACTAGTTTGTCTCATGAGACCTACCGATGCATCGAGGAGCTATAGCGGGCTCCACCCGTCACTTAATAAGTCCAATGCATTCCCATATGAAAAGGTTTAAACATAACATAAACATTCGTATTAAAACTAGCATACGAAATGTCAATAATTTCACCATAAACTATGAATGGTATAAAAATAGCACATCCATAGTCAAACATATCACAAAACTTTCAATACAATATATAAGTTTTGTATCATAATAAATCAACTTCAAATAATCTTAAAATCCATCAAAGGATGTTGACATAGATGAAATCAAAATTCTTTTTAAAGAAATATCTCCTTTCATTTTGAAACCATTTAAGATCCATATAAAATAAAAAAATTTCTTTGAAAATATTCTTATAAGCTTGTAAGGAAATCTTTGAAGATTTTATAACGGCGTAAAATAACCGCACCCGCCGTATAAGTTAAAAAAAACATTCTTATCGTAATTCTGTCGAAAAGGTTAAAAAGGACCTTGTTTTGAAAACGACGGAAAGATTCCTTTATAACCCTCTTATAAAAAGTCAAACAAGGGTATAAATGACTTAAACCCATATTCTTGTAAATAGTAAAAATGTTTTGAAATACATTTTTATGAAACATGGATGTGGATGATAAAGAGATCCCAGTAGATTATTACGTATAAACAACCTCGGATAATGAAGAGATTGTGAAATAACCCTTACCTTGTACTTTTCCTTGGTTGGGGTAGGTTAACCTCCTGTATAATGGTGAAATAATTGTTATTAAATTATACAAGAAGCATATATATTAATATGATATCATATATGATCTTTTAACATTGATTTGTTAATAATATCTTAGAATTATCGTCGTTTCGGGTGTTAACTTACTCATTTTCTTTATATGTTTTGTTACATAAGACATGTTTGTAAAGGATAGGTTGTATATTATTCATATCCAGAATGATATCAAGTCCTTAAACATCATTTTTAAATCATAAAATGATAATTACGCTTTAATGGTTACGATGGAGAATGAATCTCATCGCGTTCGTGGAGACGGTAGTCCGTACGTACACACGAGCGACAATATCATTCTTTTGATATTAAAATAATATATAAATGGATGGTATATCATATATACAGAATCATTAACATGTTATATTTATTATTTACATGAGTTACACATCATTATTATACCCATCCAAATAATATTATATTGAATAACAATTACACCACGACGTGGAGACGGTAAGTCGTACGTACGCACGTATGGTGACATGTTATTCAAAGGGTGGATAGAATACTGAATATGGTTGTACCATACTTATAATAACATCACGGTATATGTGAGATACTGGAGTTATTATTTTAGAATGGTAAGAACAAAGGAAGAAGAAGTGGAAGAAGAAATGAACTTAGAAAAGGGTGGTGAAATCATTACCTCTTCTTCGGGTTCTTCCTTTTGATTTGATCAAAAGGGCTCCTTAGGTTGGCTTTCTGATCAAACTAAGGCCTCTAGGTTGTAGTGAGGGATGTTGGGAGATTATTTGGGCAGAGTTTGGCCGAACCAAAAGGCTTTGAAGGTGTGAAGAAATGAGAAGGAGGAGTGCCCTTTTATAAGAGGGGTGAGGGGCACCTTTGGAAAAGCTAGAAATATTAATTTATAATAAATTCATATTCGGTTTCTAAAGGCTCCAAAGTTGACTATTCAAAGGATGAGGTGGGGATAGGTCGAAAACAACTCATCCAATAGAATTTAGACAGGTTTGGGTACTTATATTAACCTTATCTTTAAGTATTAACTCTAAGTTAATTAGTTTCACTTTTACAACGTCTCTTTGTATTTTTATATATTATGGTTAATAAACTTACTATATACATCCAAGCGACCCCCAAGTGGTCCATTAATGATTAACCTATCATAATATAAGTCTCTTGGCCGAACCTTAGATTTTTAGGAATTTAATATCAATTAATAATATAATATTTGTTTTAAGAACTCTTTTATGTCAATTTTGACACTATTCAATAGTTGATTTTTGTGAAACTCATAACAGATTGATTACTTCGAAAAAAGTCAATTAAATCAATCCTAATATATCATATTATCCTAGAAAATTAGTTTAATTCATTAAAAGTTTCATATTATATTTATTTGGGTATTTATAATATCAATTATTTTAATTTTTCACTATTATAGTAATTACTGCATCATCATTGTGTCATAAATAAAATAACATATTTAATGTCTAAAAATTATAAATAAAATATCATTATGTAGGAAACCTTTTTATCTTTCTAATGAATATTTATAATCTAAAATCAAACATGTATAACCCTATGTAAAAATTGTTCTTCTAAAAGATGTAATCTTATGCCATTTTTATTTTTATTTTAACTTTATTAATATAATGTGTCCCTACCACATACAAGTGGCTCCAAGGGGTCCCCAAATTGACCCAAGGATGCCCATGGTCGGGTATGTGTCCACCAATAAGGTTAGGACACGTTTTAGGGTAATTTTGTATTATTATAATATTATTTTTTAACCCTTATTTACCGGATTTACCCTTAACCATGGTAAATAAAATATTTACCGCAGTAATTATTCAAAATATCTAAAAATAAAAGTTAACTATTTACACAATTTGAACATCCTGATTCCAAATATGGAATCCATTTTCCTAAATTCTAAACACAGAAGTGGCAGAAATTAATTTAAAATTAATTCCCGCTGTCAAAACAAAAAGCGTGTTTTTTAAGAGATAATAACTATCAAAAGATTGACACTTGTTTATGTTCGGTTTAATTGTAAAATTATGTCCAATGACCAACATTATATTAAATAGTAAAAATATATTCTAAATATACTTTAAAACCACTCAAATTCATAATTTATCACTATTAATTATTTTGATTAAAAAAGTTGTTTTTAATTAAAATTTAGTAATTTTCACTATTCATCAAAATATGAAAGTTATCCGAAAAGTACCAAAATTTCACCTTAGGCTAAATTTGATATTCTGAATCCAAAAATGAAGTCCATTTTAAAATATAAAATATATATAACTTCAAAAAGTAAGTATTACTATTCATAACAGCTAGTTTGATTGGTTACGGTATGTTAGAACTCGAAGTTGCGTACAACACACGCTACTGTTTTATTCAAAGGAAAGCGTACCGTGGAAGCTTGGGATGTTTCATTCTAAATTTTTGATGTCCCCATTTAGTCAAAAAGTTTAAAATATTGTATTTAAAAAAGGGTTCACTATTAAAAGTTGATAAATGTGCAATACTGAAAATGAATTTGTTCTTGCATTATATCTAAGAAACTCATAATATGGATTCTAAAATTATAAGGATTATATAAAGTTTAAAATTTAGATAATACTATTCATAACCTCTTTTGAATGGCTTTTTTTTTGTAAGTCATGGTGTGATTGAACTCAGTGTTGCGTGTAGTGCAAGTTATTGAATTATTTTGAAGAAATAACACACTATGAAATCTTGGGGTGTTACATTGAGCATGATGTATCCCATTCATTATGAGATGTAGGGTATGTACCCTCTATTGTAGCTTAGAGGACTGTTTAGACTTGTGATAGATGATTGAGTTATGCCCTAGTCTAGCAAACTTATAGTATTCCAGGTATATGGCCACTTATGTCTGAACGTACTTGTTCCATATTGGTGGATCCAATATTTAAATAATATTTATATACTATATATATATAGTTATCAATAAAACAATCATCCAAGTCATGAGCTTAAGTAGGTAAAACCACCAAGTATCCTTTAGGAACATTAGAAGGCTGGTGTTTATTTATTCATGTAGTTTATTATCTTCTTATATTAACACTGGATACTTCGTATTCATGGTCTATCTTTATTTATAGACACTGTGGGTGGTAACATACCAAGATTTCGTCTCACACCTTTCTCAGGCATCCATTGCACTGGGGACATGAGAAGAACTCAGGTTTATAAGACTATAAATTATTGATTGATCTCTCTTACTTGTACATGGGATTTAGAATCACAGGACTAATCTGGTTCTCAAGAAACTCATGGAGTTCTCCCTTGGGAAATTTTTTTTTTGTGTTTTTGTAACGCCGTAAATCATGTTTCATGTTCTGTGTATACTATTTTAGTTTATGTATCACTGTTTTTACATGAATTCATTATATACATTGGCGTTGAACATATTTTATTATTGATTTTATATTATTATTTTGGTACTCTATATTTTATTTATTGATACTTTTTATGTTTCCTATAATTAATTATTTAATATACTTCTATGATACTCTGGTCATGAGTGTATAGTCTCCACATTATCACCTCCTTAGACCCTCCCTTCTAGTCTAAAGCCTCCTAAAAGTAGGGAGGCATGCTTGAGGCCATGAGGCGACTGGACCAGCCACCAGTTTACTGGTCATCCAAGCTTGGATTTAGCAACTAATCCTACATCAAAACCTCAATGAGGGGATCACTCATTAAAAATATATTCTATAGAATATATATGTATTTAAAGCCAAATTGGATTTTATAAGCACATATGTTCATAGTGAATGAGCATGTGGTGAAGTTATCCACCCATTTTTCCTCTATTTCACTTACCCGTATACACTCTCCAAGATTATCCATGTGTGTGTACATTTTACAGTGTTAGAACTATATTTGATTCCTTGTCCAAGGAATAAAAATACTACATTTTACACATCAACAAACATTTTTTTACTTTGTTAGAATCAATTCAATAATAATTAATATATATTCGTTTTCTTTTCATTATCAAAATTTAAACTTAAAATATTAATTACCAAAAACATAATAAAATGGTAATTACTTGGGAATAAATACTCAATGGAACTCAAAAATTGATGAAATTAAATTCCCGAAATATATTAATTAAATATGGTCATCAAATACCCTAAAGAATAAACTCTTTCCTATCCTCAAGCACATATCTCATGGAAACATCACATCTGAGGCCCATGATATATTTATTAAAATACTATTATCTATAAATTAAAATAGTTTTTAATGGGTATTTTTCACATTCAAGAATCATGAAATAATATTTATTAAATATCTCATTTTGTAGAGAAACCAATCAAACCTGTATTTTACTTTTCCCCCTTAAAATTTCATTAAGTTTCTCTAAGAATTCATTCAGGAATCTCAAATCAATATTAATAAGTATTCCAATCATTATTTTCCTCGCATTTATTTTTTCACTCATCACTCAAGGTAACATATTAGATTGATTTATGATTATACCTCGAATACATTCCCCTTAACCATAGGCTTGAAAATTATCTAAATTATCCATTTTTTATTAAAAAAATAAACATTTAATAATATGTAATTAGCATTAAGGATCATATGTCTTTGAGTCTTAGAGTGGGGGGGGGGGGTATTGATGTGAAAATTATATTAATATCAGAAGAAAAATTAATCTATTAAGCAGTTTTCATGATAATAAAAGTTAAATTCCAAAAACTCTACTCTTATAATGACATCACTCAAACTCCAAACTCTCAAATTAATGATCATGATGATAATGATTATGAATGAATACTCTATTTTTTTATTACTTTTACCATCTTTTATTTTTTATTTTGTTGATTTCTTTTTTCAAAAAACAAACTTAGAAAAAGTTTGACATCCATAACTCAACCCCAAATTATGAAGATAATTGATTAATAAAAGATTATTTTTGACCCTCCAAAGACACAACCCATTTACCCCTAATATTTTCATTCCAATAGTCATTGATTTGTCGTTATTTTCAAAAAAATAAAAAGGGATAAACAATGAGATATGAAAAATAATAGTCATGAACCTTACCCATATCCTATTAAGGACAACTCACATCTTCACCTAAATTAAGGAAACCCCTTCTACTATGGATAACCTCTCCCCTGCACTTAAACCATTAAATATCATGAAAAATAAAAAAGAGGAAGTTGGGAATGGAAATAAATCATAATTTGATATGGATCTTCTATCACACGGACATTCATTGCTTCTATGACCTTAAATAAATATAAAAATGTAAATGTAGGTCTCAATGATAATGGTATAAAAACAAAAATACATCAATATTATTAAAATTAACTTGGTACAATTATAAATTCAATATTATTCATATGAAATTTCTTGTAGGTTTACATGTCCCAAGTTCTCTCAAGAAATATCCTTAGAAATAATGGTAAATAATAGGACCAAAATCATCTTAGGGAATTAGAACAAATGATAAAATTAAATCATTCATGTCATTACATAATAATAAAAAAATAATCTATATTAATTTTATAAAATCTAATCATGAGAAAGTGGTTGGGAATTTTTGTCTACATTAATTAAAATGTCCCCTAAAATCAAGATTCATTAAATTAATACTTTTATGATTATCCTTGCTCATTAAATCGCCCATATTACTCATCAGATATAATTAAGATTGAAATATAAAACTTGTAATCATGGGGTTCCTAAGTAACTCTTGTATCATTGATAAATAATTAAAAAAATATGTATGGGTATGAATATTCAGTTTAAATCACAAAAACAGATTTAAAAAATATATATAGGGAGTGAAATAATGACTAAATTTAAAAATCTTACTCCCCTTTGAAATTGATGCACATCTTATTTTCTTAATTATTTTCTTTATGATCTATTGACTTACAAATAATTTAATATAGTGAGAGTAAAGGTCTATGTCATTGATCCTTGGAAATATAAGGGGATTGGAATTGCATCTTAAAATATATTATTAAAATAGAAACTAAATTCCTAGAAATCAATAAAAAAAGGTTTCCTCCCAAAAAGATCTTTGTTTAAGGTCATTAAGCTCAAACATACCTTGTTAAATAATTTAAGTAGATCATGGTATAAATCTAACCATCTCAAAATGATCTAATATAACTTTATTTCACACTTAGTTTTCTTACTTTAAACCTCCTATTAGAATTATTAATAAAATTTTATTAAGTATAGAACCATGTAATGGAATGATTTAGGTTTTAAAGAATGAACTTGTGGGTTTTCAACACATGATACCACTCCTCTTTTTTGTATTTTTTTGATGTACTTTATAAATATTTTCAAAATTCATCATTATTTTAGAAATAACTTCCTCTTCCTATTTTCCCTATTCTTCTATCACCTTTTAAGGCTTGTGTTATCTCTAGTGATGGAACTATCCATGATAATATTGATCATGTTTTTTCATATTTCATTAATCATCACTCATTTTCCTTTTTTATCATCATCCTATTCTTATTCCTCATTGAAGGGTTATATCATGTCATCCTCCTCTAGACCTATATTGGAGAGGGAATAATTTAAGAAACCAATTTCATCTTTAGGGAAAAGAGTTACCACATATTTGACTTTGTCCTTAGTATGAATCTTGAATGCCTCTTAAAGTATAACCTAAACTTTTGATTCCTCATTGTCTATTACCCTTGTTTCATCCACTTACTCCTTTTCCATTATATCAATGAGTTTTAATCCCACTTTGAACATGTTTTCCATTCTTTTGATCAACTCTTATAAGATTGTATGTGGTTGTGGTACCCATGATTGAATTTCTCTCTCCTTTAATTAGTGTTTGATCTTCACTTTTAGTATTTCAATTTTTGGGATAGATGTATAAATTTAATTTTAAATGGTACATGTGGATTTATCATATTTTTTGAACTAAAATCACAGAAAAACAAACCCAAGATTAAAATAAAATAAAAAATAAAATCTTACCTCAAATTATAAAAAAAAGAGGGAGGGAAAATTCTCATCTATCTATTGAATTTATGTGAATATATTCCTATGAAACAATTCCAAAAACATGATCAATACTATATTTTTAATTACTTCCTATGGTTGTGAATCATTTTTAAATTTATAAACATGAAACTATAAATAAATAAAACTACTAATAATTAGTATACCATATGCTAGTACACAGGCCAAACCAATGAGGAATAGGAACATATAATTAAATAGATGGACTTCTAATGATATTATTAATACCAAAATAATTAAACCAAATAATTTAATTATGGGATTAACTCAAAAACGGAAAATAATTGATAAATGGAATAGAATTGGTATCCAATCATGGTTTCTCATAAATTAGTAAAAATTAAACCTTTCATGTGGAATAAATCACATGTCTAGCCATTAGACTTATTAGAGAATCTAGACCTACCTCTCAGCATAGACTAGAAATACATAGACCCATTCATCCATATCTATAAGAAATATATAACCAACCTAATTCCATTACAACCAGTATTGAAAGATGAAGACAGAGTTATGTTAGATCTAACTCCCTCACTCCCTTCAAATACACTAGGTTTCATCCCTTAGATATCATCAACCAAACTATACACTAGAAAATATCATATATAATAATCATAATGAAATACTAAATAAATATGAAACCCCACAAGTAAATAATAATTGAGACATGTCACACACACCCCCTTCCACCAATTCCACCCTTCTTATTTCACTATCCTCTCATAGTCAACTGATTGTCAACCGTTAATAAATTGTAACCATATAATAGGGAATGAAACCGCTAAAAAGATATTGATAAATAGGAAGAAAACCCACTTTTATTTCTTTTGAAAACCAATGTAGAAATTGCACCATTTAATATTGAAAAAGGGAAAAAAATAGTTAACTATGAATTCATATCAAGATGGTTAAAAATGATCTTCCTCCTCCACTCTCACTTTGAAAGTAGGACATACACTCCTTCATTTATAATCATAAAAGAAACTCCCATTAAGATAAAGTTCAAAATTTTACATAGAATCCTTCTTATGTACTAAAAAAAGTGTACCTCAAGATATATTCATGTATCTATAACTCATATGTTCACATGAATATTATATCTTCTATATTTATTACAAAATAATAGTCCATATCTCTCTCATATCTTCAGAGATATCTTTTCACCTATTTCCACATTGAATTGACCCACAATTTTCATCTGATAATTGATGCATGTCCACATGTGATCTCATTTAAATATAACATCAATTATCAATGAACTATGGTCTCAACTAAATTTTCATAAGTTAAAATTTGTTTTCCACTTATTTATATCATAGATAATCCCAAAAAATTTCTCTTTCACATCTACTCTTTACATTAAACTCCACCTCCATGGATATGTAGTAAAAATATTATGTAAAAACACTTTCATATATTCTTTTAAACACACATACAATCAATTGAATGGAGGAGTAAATATTACTCTTATTATATATAGAGATATGAATCATGTAGCATGGCTAGTATATTGTGTTGTAGAATTCATCTCCTCAAATCCAATATAACTCTTACCCTATTTATGAAAAAAGCAAACTCTCTTTGAAGAAAAGAAGTCCCTAGAAAATCTAAGACCTCCATAATGTAATAAAACCCAACACATTAATTCTTAGACTACATGAATGAATTATTTTTCATCATATACTATTAAGGTGAAACTTTAAAAACATCACCACATCAATCTTATACACATGAAAATGATTGTTTTGCTCATCTATTATTCTATTGTGTAAATGGTATTTTAAACTGAAATTATCATCATCATAAAAAAAACCTTACATCTATAATATAGATCTCCTACACATTGTTATGTGGTGATATGTTTATAACAAATTTTCTATTTATTACACACTTTAACAAGATTTATTACATAAACTCGCACTTAAGACAACTTTGAGGATTGAGAGGTCTAGTGTCTTACGATATTAAGAACATTAAATGACATATTAAGAAATAAAATACATCATCTTTATTGAATACTTCCTTTACACTACCACAAAATTCCTTCTTACTTAGCATTGCATGGGATATCCTGAGGACATACATAAGAAAAGGGTGAGTTATAAAGCCAAGTAAGGGAGTAAACAAGGAATAACATGAATAATAAAAACCTTGTTAGGATATAGGCATATCAATGGAACATAAGTGAAACATGAACGTAAAGGCATGATATATCATGATTTTCATAACATGGAAATGTGGAAACAACATTTAACATGATATTAGCATGAGTTAAGGATCATTTCCCATGGAGCATGAGTAACCCTTATTGAACTTGAATTAGCACAAGTCAACCCGAATTGAACTTGAATTACCATTATTAAACCCTAATTTCACATGATGTATCATGATATTATTCATTATCTAATGAATTGGAGCACTATCAGGGTTCACCTTTCTTAATCATTTCATTTTTTTCATAAGTGTGCCACAAAGATCATACAAAATGGATCCATTAAACATCATAATTTATTACATGAATAAAAGATGTGGAATAAATAAATTTAATTCCTCAATAAACAAGTACAAGAAATAAAGTTGAATACCCTTTATAGTTAAATTGGTATTGTATTTACTTGCATGATGATTTTGGCATGGGAAATTTCGGTGCAACTTCGGCAGTATAACGACGTCAAATAAAAATCATAAAATGGTATGATGAGAGAGAAATTGTTATCTCATCATTTATAAATGAAATTTATAGTAGGTGGTCATGGAACATAATATCCCAACATATGTAATTGAATTTAGATTTATAATATAAAAGAGTTTCTTGAATGTAAATGAGGAGAGAGAAATCCCTTACCAAATTTCAGTATGGTAACAGGTGTACATGGGAGGAATTAACAAGAGAAAATGGGTATCAAATCATTAAAAAAATAAGGAGGTCAGTATAGGGATGGTTCAAAATCATGAGCGAACATTTTTAAATGAAAATAAAATAACATAACAATATAAAAAAACATGGACATAAATAAGGAAGGAAAGTGAGGATCCTTTGCAAGGAAGTGTGCGACTTCAAGAGCTTGGGGAGGGGCTTCATGAGAGTTTGGGGTTACTTGGGAGGATTATAGATAGAGGAGGGAAGAGTAGTTACGTTCTCCATGGGTTTTTAGTGAATAAAAGTTGGAGCATGGGTGGGTTTATATAGGAAAACATAGGGGAATTATTTAATATTTCACAAACTTAGGTTTTGGAATCTATCTAATTAAATTTTCAAAACCACAAACCAACCCATAGTTTTTTCCCATGGATTTTTCCAAGGGGAGTAGAAATAATTATTTTATAAGTCCAATGTCCTATATTATTAAAATATTAGGCTTTATTATGTGGAGGTGAGTCACACTATCAAGTAAATCATTTTAAAAAGTTAAAATATTTAATAAGTCCTATAGGGTCCACTAAGGAACCATAAAATTAATCCAAAACATATAAAATCGAATTATTTTAAATTTAAAACATATATTGGTTTAATATAAATTTTATATTATTTTATTAATTCACTATTGGGCCATTATGATGTAATAAAATACATTATATATTTAAACAGTATTTAATTTTTACCCAAAAAAATCGACTGTCTCGGATCATTATGAAAAATTCACCGTTAGATAATTTATAGGTATTGAATCCAAAATTAATATAAATTTTATCTAAATAATTTTCTAAATATGTGAATATTTACATTTAATATATAAATCGACATTTATCTAAAATTCATGGGTTTTCACAAAAATATATTTTAGAACATAATAAAAATTACAATTGTATAAAAGTTATACGATAATTTATATTTAAAAAATAGTAATTTAGTAATAATATCTTATTAAAATATTATTTAATCTAAAAATTCATTAATTCATCAAAAACAATTTCTTAATCGAATATAAATATTAACTAAAAATGCTATTTGTTCTTTTAAAAAACATTTACAAAGTAAAAATAATAAAAAGAATGTATATTCATTATAAAAAAATAATGCACACAATCATTGTGGTAGGTTATTTTTATATAAATCTACATAATACCATAGGGTAAGGTTTGTGATGGTGACAGGCTCTTGGGGCAGCTTAGATAACATTTCTTGGGTGGTAATCTCTAGTAACTTCCACATCTCCCTTAGGTAGTTCCTTCCATGCTTAACATGTTGAAGCTTGACATGGGATTGGTCAAGTTAAAAGCCTACTCACACTAAATCATTATTTAGCTCTAACAAATGGGCTTCATAGGAGGCAATTCTACTATATGAGGCATTTTCTTCCTTTGTTTGATTAAATTGGATTTGTTAAAGCCCTATATTTATACTAATCATGTGATCAATATTCAACGAATATGTTAGCAATGTGAACAAATTATTAATGGTATTTTAGAACCCAAAAACCTAAAAAAATGAAGTAAATATGTTTTATGTAACCATTTAACATAATAATACATTTAATATTATTAAGATTAATTTTCATTAATAAAGGTTTGGTTCGTTATAATCTTCCCCCCATAAGAAAATTTTCCCTCCAAAGTTTCTTTTCCCATGCTAAAAAGAACGAGGGTAACTCTAAATCATCACTTCCTCTGAGTCCCATGTTGCCTCTTCAAACTTGTGGTTTCTCCACAACACCTTGATGAGGGGAATTAACTTATTTCATATAATTTTTCCCTACAATATAATATCTTCACAGACTTCTCTTTATAGAAGGGGCTATTCTCCAATTGTACCACATCTCAATTGAGTACATGTGATGGGTCATGTATGTACTTCCTCATGATTGATACATGGAATATACAATGTACTTTAGATAGGTTCAGTGGGAGTTCTAGTCAATAGGCCACTACTCTAATGCGATCAAGGATATCAAAAAGGCCAATTTACCTTGGACTAAGCTTTAACCTTTTCCCAAATCACATAAATCTCTTCTATTGTGATATAAAGAGGAATTCCATGACTCCAATATCAAAATCTATGTATCATTGAGGGTTTCCATCATAGATCTTTTATCGAATCTAATCATCTATAATGGGTTTATGGATGGTATTAACCTTCTCCACCATTTCTTCGACCATTTCTGGACCTAGGAGTTTTTTCTCCCCAACTTCATCCCAACATGTTGGTGTTCTACGCCTCTTTTAATAAAGGGATTCATAAGGATATGTTTTTATGCTTGAATAGAAACTGTTATTGTAATATAACTCAACTAGAGGAAATTTTTTATCCCATCCTCCATTGAAGTCCACGGAGTATGCCTTCAATATTCCCTCATGTGTTTGTATAGTCCACACAGATTGGCCATCAGTTTGAGTATGATAAGTGGTAATGATGTTCAACTCAGTATTCAGATCATGTTGGAGACTCCTCTAGAAAATAAAATTGAATCTTGGATCTCGATCGGATAAAATCGATAGTGGTACTCCATGCATCCTTACCACTTCTCTGATGTATATCTATTCTAGTTAATCCAATGAGAAATCCTATTGAATTGTAATGAAGTGTGCAGTATTTATAAGAGGATCCACAACAACCCAGATAGAATTTTTTCATTTGGATGTATTCATAATTCTAGTGAAAAAGTCTATGGTGATGTTTTCCTATTTCCATGTTGGTATGGGTAATGGTTACATCACCCCCTTCAGTTTCTTCTTCTCAGCCTTCACTTGCTAACAAACTACCCAATTTGATGTATAATCAGCGATCTCCTCCTTCATTTTATCGCACCAATAATGCTCTCAGAGATCTCGATACATCCTTCTGATTCCTAGGTGAATGGATAAATTTTAATTATGTGCATCGTCCAAAAGTTCATTCTTTAACTCCGGATTTGATAGAACACATAGTTTTGACCCAAATCTCAAAATTCCTTCTTCATTAACATTGAACTCTGGTGTTTTCCCTCTTCTAATAGATTTCTCTTTCTTCTGAATTCTCACATCATCCTTTTGAGCATCCATTAACATTCCCAAAAGATACGGTTGAGCAATCATTTGTGAATGGAATGATTATGTTCCATTATTTATGATTCTCATGTCCTTATTCATCATATCATTGATGATTGTATCCTTTTAAATTATAATCAATGAAAGAGTTGTTGGATCCTTTCTAAATATATAATATTCCACCTTGTTTACATTTCTAGGTTGGTAATAGATAGATAAGTCATAGTCTTTGATCAGCTCTAACCATCTTCGTTTGTGTATATTCACCTCTTTCTGTGTAAATATGTACTTTAGGATTTTGTGATCCATAAATATTTCACACATCCCCCCAATGAGATAATGTCACAAAATTTTAAAATAAAAAAATATTGTAACTAACACTTTATCTTGTGTTGGATAGTTTTTCTCATGAAATTTCAATTTCCTTGACACATAGGTAATGACTTTGTCATTTTCCACTAACACACATCCCAAGCCCTTCTTCAAATCATCACTAAATACCACAAAAAGTTTTTCACTTTTGGGTATTCTGAGCATGTGAATAGTGATAATCCACTTGTTTAACTCAATGAAGCTATATTCTCAATCATCACTCCAAGAAAACATAACTCCCTTCTGAGTTAGCTTGGTAAGAGGGTTTGATAATCGTGAGAAATTTCTCACAAATTGGTGATAAAATCCAGCTAACCCAAGGAAGCTATTGATATCTATCACATATGTTGGCCTCGACCATCCTTCAATAGAATTTTTCTTGGAGGGATCCACAGTTATCCCATTACTTGTGATGACATGTCCCAAGAATGATACTTCATTAAAAAAAATCTCACACTTTTTATACATTTCATAGATCTTATCCTTTTGCATGGCCTCTAGTGTAGTTCTTAGATGATCATGAATCTCCTCTTTGGTTTTAAATTATATTAAAATATCATATATAAATACTACCAAAAATTTGTTGAGGTAATATCTAAATACTCTATCCATCAAGTCCATGAAGATTTTTAGAGCATTAGTGAGTCTTAAAGGCATTACTATGAATTCATAGTGCTTGTACCTTGTACGAAAAGCAGTCTTAGGGATATCCTACTTCTTCACCCTTACTTAGTAATATCCCAACCACAGATCCACCATAGAGAGGTATTTTACTCCACGTAGGTGATTGAAAAAGTCATCAATTCTTGGAAGTGGATACTTGGTGTTTATTGTGATTTTTTTTTCTCATTATAATCAATGAAAGGTTTCATTGAAACATCCTTATTCTCAACGAAGAATACTGGTTCACCCCACGATGGAGCACTTGGGCGTATAAATCCTTTATCTAGATTCTACGGTAGTCGTTTCTTTAGCTCCTCAATCTCTACAATAGCCATTCCCTATAGAGTCTTGGATATAGGAAAACCCCGATGTATATGATCAATTTAGAATTCAACATATCTTCTAAGAGGAAGACAAGGAAATTCCTTGGGAAACACTTTAACTAATTCCCTCACAATAGGCATGTCTTCAAGGATGGTTGCTTCCTTGGACTCAATCATCTGAGAAAGATTCACAAGCTCATAGGGAAATAATATCCATGCCTAAGATGATGGTGATAAAGAAGATTCATCCTCCTCCTTGGACTAGTACAGAATCGGGGGTTGATTCTCCATATAGAGAGTTATTTCTCTCTCATGGAAATTTATGATGGATCTATATAGGTAATGACAATCCATTCCATGAATTCCATAAAATTTCACTAGAGGGATTCTAACAAGGTTCTTTAAGAATTTGAATCCAAAAATTGTCATAGGGGAGGAGTTATATTCATGGGATGCAATGATTGATCCATTTTTCGTTCTCATATACATCTCCACTTCCATGTTTTTTAGTGGTGTTGGGATTTTTCTACTAAACTTTCGAGATATAAAAGAATTCATAGAACCAAAATCAAGAAGTAAATTCACTATTATTGAATGAATAACTAGCGTACTTTTCACCACTTTGTTGTTGGGGTTTTCTTCAGTGGTAGTGATGTAAAAATCAATCCCTTGCTTCCTTGGTGGTTGTTAGTTGCCTCTGAAAACCCTTGTCTAGGGAACTAGTTTGTAAATTGCTCAGGTTCTTTGTAGTTGAAGTAATGAACAATGCATTGAGGGTCGATCAGAGAATTCCTCTCCTCTATCGCACCAGTGGGTTTTTCTTATCAGTAATTAATGTCCAGGTTCTCTTCTCTTCCACACATAAATCATTTCATCATCCCATATAGTAAACATCAAGGGTTCTTTTTATACACTATTTGATAGTGGGGTGATTGAATTTCTTATCACAGTTGGATTTATCCACCGGACCTCCAAAATCAAAGTCCACTTTTATGCTTCTTATCCTCATGATACCCCTGAGATTCACCGATCTCCATTTGGACATTGAGGGAACATAAAACAATTTCCTCATATTTATCAAAGTCACATATCTCTAGGTATTTCTGTATACTAGGTTTTAGCCCACCAAAGAATCAGTCAACCTTTTATTTGGGGGTAACCACAATGATAGAGGCATTTCATTCAAGCCTTGTAATGTTTTCCTCATACGCTCCAATGGATTCTTCATCTTTTTTCTTGATGTCAAGGAAGTCCCTTTCTATCTTAAGTCAGAGGGTGCACAGAAAATATTTACCAAAAAATATTTTTCGGAAATCATTCCATTCCAACACCTTGATATCATCCTTAGGCTTTATATATTTGATCAATGTCCACCATTGATCAGATTCACCCTATATAAATTAATCATCTAGAAGAAAAATATCTTGTTCATAACATTTAGGTATGGATAATATCTTCTCAATGTAGTTGATCCATTTTTCAGCAATTAAGGGATAAAATGATCCATTAAAAGTAGTTGTCCTTTGTCTCATGAAACTCTCTATTTTAACTTGTTCATTCATGGGGGGTAGATGTTCTTATGGACCAAAGTTTATATTAAAAACATGAGTTAACTAAGAGAGTATTGTGACAAATTTTGTGATTCTTACTCTCATCGGATTGGGAATCTCATTAGAACATCCATCACATTGTTCATCATATCGATTATTAGCCCGAGTCCACCTATTACTGGCCATTATCTAGAATAAAAGGAATGTTAGAGGTAACACATAAAGTAGAATCTAATGAAAAAATTATAACTTATAAATTACATTTATGTTCTTAACTTATGAATTTATAGGCTTCAATCTATGTCATCCATGATCTACTTCCCAAGATATATTCTTTGGGGAATTTTTTTTATTCCATTAATAATGGTTCATACTAAGATTATGAATTTTCCAAAGCATATCCCATGGGAGTGTCGAACCAAGAGTGAAGAAATGTCTATTTACGTGCACTAGTTCCCATTCGAGTCTACCTCAAAGCGATATTTATGGGTTTTACCCCAAGATACATATGTCTCAAAGCCACCTCTACTTGTTCGAATCTAGATAGGAATGTATTTTTGTGATAAACCACTTACTCCATATTCACAAAAATATATGGATGATTTTATTATACAAAGCCTTATCCCTAAGTCTTTAACTAAGGTTTTCTAATACTAATCCCAAAAATAACTAAACCTATCCTTTGATGTCAATTATAACAACCTTTCTCTTTATTACACTCTTTAACATGATTTATTACATAAACTCATACTTAAGACAAATATGAGGATAAAGAGGTCTAGTGTCTGGAAAAAATAGGAACATTACGTGACAAAATAAGACATAAAGTACAATATCATTATTGAAAACTTATTTTAAATGAAACAACATTCCTTTTTTACTTAGCATTGTACGAGATAACCTGAGGACATGCATAAGAAAATGGTGAGCTATAAATCCCTGCAAGGGAGTAAACAAGGAATAACATAAAGAAAACAATACATTTTAGGAAATATGCATATAAATGGATTAGAAGAGAAACATGAATGTAAAGTCATGATATAACATGATTTCCAGGACATGGAAATGTGGCAACAACATTTAACATGATATTAGCATGAGCCAAGGCTCATTGCACATAAAGCATGAGTAAACCCTCATTTCACTTGAATTGGAATGAGTAAACCTCATTGAACTTGAATTTTCATGAGTAATAAATCATTTTACATGGAGTATCATGATACTATTCTTTACCTAATGCATTGGAGAGCTATCAGGGTGTACCCTTCTAAATCATTTCATTTCACGCAAAAGTGTGTCACATAGATCATACAACATGGATTCGTTTAACATCATAATTTATGCCATGAATAAGAGTTGTGGAATACATAAATTTACATCCTCAATAAATATGTAATTATTTATAAATTTTAATACCCTTGATAGGGAAATGGGTATGGTATTCACTTACACGATGATTTTGGCATGAGAAATTTTGATGTAACTTCGGCAGCATATCGACATCAAATAGAAATTGTAAAATGGGTTGATGAGAGAGAAAGGGGTCTCCCGTAATTTATACATAAATGAAAATTAATTTTGTTCATGAAACATAATATCCCAACATATATAATGTAATTTAGAATTATAATATAAAATAATATCTTGAATGTAAATGAGGAGAGAAAAATCCATTACGGAATTTCAGCATGGTAACGGGTGTACATGGGAGGCATTTATGAGAGATAAAGGGGTCTCTAATCATTAGGATATAAGAAGGGAAGTATATGAAATGTTTGAAATTATACCCCAACATTTTTAATTGAAAATAAAATGTTCTAACAATATAAGTAAACGTGGACATAAATAAAGAAGGAAGGAAAGTGAGGATTCCTTACATGGAAGTGTGTGACTTCAAAAGATTGGAGAGGGGCTTATTGAGATATTGGGGTGTCTTGGGAGAATTAAAGATAGATGAGGGAATAGTAGGGATGTGTTCCATGTGTTTTTAGTGATGTGAATGGGGGTCTTGTGTGGGTTTATATCGGAAAAGGCAGGGTAATTCTTTAATATTTCACAAACTTAGGTTTTGGAATCTATAAAATTAAATATTCAAAACCACACACCAACCCTTTTTTTCCAATGGTTTTTGAAAAAGGTAATTGTAAAAAAATATTAATTACCCAAACTATAATTAAACATTAAACACATTGGAAAAATACATAATTAATCTAAAAACGATGGATTTAAATTCAGAAAATATGTAAACAAAATATGGTCACTAGTTGGATACCCCTACCCCCACACCCATATACAAACACACAAATAGGGGGAGGTTCCACCACACCATAAAAATATGGTAGGCACCCCTCCACAAACACAAGGCGTGGATCATCTATCTATGGGGTTAGTTACACTCTTGACTAATACATATCCTTCACCAAGGAAAGGGTCCTCCACTACTGTTCCAAATATGAGAAATGGGTTAATTTATTTGGTTAGATTGGATTATTGATAGAGCTTGATAATTCTCATGTAGAAAGATAATGAAGAGTGGAACTCAGATATGTCTTGAGTTCTCTTCTCTCAATCATATCTATTTTTTCATTTTTATCATGTGTAATTCTTTCTTTGTAACTTATAGTCTATATTGAACATATTTCTTGATTATCCCCTTGGTGTTTTTATGGTGACTACTTATATATTCATATAAACACTCTTTAATGGCCATCATCACTCACACGTGTCTTGTCTTATGCAAACAATGAATACTTTGATGGAAAACTTGGTGTATGTGGTGTTAGTGGAGCTTAGAGGTACGTGGAGGTAGTAGTAGTGGATAATGTTCATGCATATTTCTTTTTCCTTGTGGGGACCGTTTTTATCACAAATTGGTAGGTTGGTTTGTTCACTTTCAATTTTTGATGCATATATCTTTCCCATTTTAATCATGGATTTTATAATGGCTTAGCTTTCTAGATCTTAGCATTCATCACATGCATTATATATATATAATCTAGTTAGTTTTATTTATTTTTTATATATTTTTATGTGTAAGGAGTACATGTTTATATGTATATTAGAATTATTATAATGAATCCAATCATATGTGATATGCCTATTAAGTGCTATTCACTAGCCTATAACCTATTAGAGTCGGGTTTGTGGTGAAATAATTAGTTTACAATCAATGAGTAGGGGTCTCAATGGGGTGATTCATGTAATAGTGGATGATGGAGATTTGTAAACCTACCTAAAGAGTCCATTTATCACCCACTTCTCTAATTTTGACCCATTTAGAGGCTTCTTAATATACCTCCTATGATGGTTTGGGAATGAGGCCATTTTTTTGGCTATTTAATGATCCGGATTTCCTTTAAAAGAAATTTATTTCACATCATTAGGTTTTGTGTAAGATTATCCTCCTTGAAGGATATTTGGTTCCCCAATTAATATATATATATAATGTTATATGGGTGTAGTATTTATCTTATTATTTGAACTCAAAGTTGGTGCTTAGAGTTATCTAATTTTACACATCTAAGAGAGAGATATATTGTTTTCCTTATTAAATAGAAGTCTATAGTTTTCATCATTTGATTCTATCTTATGTGACTTTTTCAATCCCCCATCCATACATTATCTTTTGAGATATTAGAATCAATTTGATAGTAAGATGATTCCACTAAGTATTTGGTGATTAAAATTATAAAGGGATACCAAAGGAAAGTTGAATTTATCAATTCACGTTTGATATAAATATTGCAATTTTGTTTAAAAATTATTTTTATTATGTTTTTTTATTATTTTTCTTTCATTTATTCATTTTAATCTTGGAAAAAAATTATTACTTTTATTTAATTTTGAGTGTCAGTAGTATTAATAAAACCTAATATAGTTCACCGATAATAGTTTTTAAAACAAGGGTAACCCTACCAGGTTCACTCGATTCATGAAAAAAACATAAATTTAATTTTCATGTGCATCAATTATATATTAAATAATATTATCTTTCATAGAGTAAACAAGAGTAGTAAAAACAATACACATACACCTATGCTTATATTATCACCTATATTGAATCATAATCCAACCACAAATTTAGCAAAATGAAAATTTTAGCCATGTCATGGATGTTATTCAATGGAAAACTCAATATTTATAAACATTTTTAGGCCCTTTGGTTCATTTTATGGATACTTCATTCCATTTCTCTAGTAATTATATCTATTTCTCATACCTTTGATTACATTAATCATTTAAAATTAATTATTCCCAAAAAAATTCCCCAAAACAATTCATTATTTAAAACCAATTTCTCGAAAACATCTTTTGTAAATCCTAAAATTCTTTAAGATAAAAAATTGTTTTTTCAAAAAAATATTCTTCCCCTGAATATTCCAAAAAAATATTTTTAAAACCAAACATTTTTATTGAATAAATTGTAATTACATATTTTGAAACAATTTCTCAATATCTATTATTTTTAATCAAAACATGATTTAAAATAAAAACAAATTTTCCCTTAATTCAACTTTATATAAAATCAAAAATAAACTATCATGGTTTTAAAAAACAGATATTTTAAATTAATCAAATAATTTTATTCACATAATATAGATCCAATAATTTCATTAAAATATAAACTATATTTTATATACCTAAATTCTATGATTTATTAAACAAAGGTCAATCCATTAATTATATTAAAAATTCAAATGGAGTAAATTTAAAAAAACACATAAACCAATATATAAAAGGATCATAACAATTATAAAAAATAATATAATCAAACGAACATAAATGGTAACTTTGAAAAAAACCATAAATTTTTATCCGATAAGGAATTTACAAACCAAAATTTCTTATTTTTTCATCAAGAAATATAATCACATGATAATTTTATTCATGATACAATACCTATATAATTGTTTTCAAAAGATATATACTATAGATAAATATAGGTATATAAAACATAATATATCAAACATTTCATATTGTTCATATAATGATGTACCATAAACATTGTTGAAGTATAATTATGTTATAAGTTAGTTTCAATGAATATAGGGTTTTAAATAATATTGAAATATTATTTTACAATATATATTTCACAATTTAATATTGGTTCACTTAAAATAAAATTTATTAAAATCCCATGCTTCCCAAAATGAATCTTTACCATGCATAGTAACCTAATGATGCACCTAACGATACATTCCCCACCACCTCAGTGTTTCTAAAATTAAATATTATTTAATCATAAATCATACTATGCATTTTCCAATAAAACAATCCCAACCTTCCTTTTGAATATAAATTTACCATAACTCAATGAAGTGATTACAAACTAAATTTAGGCTATCATAATTCTTCTCACCATAAGTAACCCCTCCTAAATAATCCACCAATCCCTACATTCTTATAACCACACTATAAATTTCTACCATATATAAGTATCTATATATTATGTTTATTCATGAACATTGTTTTGTTACCACAACACTCAAACTAATGGTAGGATCTATAACATCAAAATATTGTCTTGTCAATCAATAACCCAAACTAGTTTCTCAAAAAAAGAGGCTACTAGTTTCAATTTAAAAATTTACAAGTTTAATACATAAGATGAATTTGGTTAATACAATCTCAACCAAGAGACCTAAAAAACATCCTGAATCTTCCCATAATTTAGTGTAAATTTGAAAAGGTTTTTTTTCCTAAACCCATTTATGTAATGATTTTATATCCCAATGTGTATGGTTTCATGGTCAACATTGGGATACCTCTCAATGTGGTAAATCTAAATTCTTGTTCTTAGGGATTTCACTTATTATTTTTTAGGGTTTTTTATTTTATTATGGAATAGAATGAAAATATTGATTTATTTTTATTTTTAAGTGAAAACAAAAAAAAGAATTAAAAATTCCCAAAATAATTAAAAATATTCAGAAGAAAGTTAAAAGTATTGAAGAATCATTAATGATTTCAGTCTATTATTGTATTTTTTATTTTTTATAACTCAAGGCACCATTAGAGGGGTTGAATCAAGGTTATTCCCAAGTTGAAGTTTTTATTTCATAGAAATAAAATTAGATATTATTCCATTGCTAGAAGGAAAGATTTTTAACTTGTTACATTATCAAGTGTGTCCACATAAAATATCATCCACAACTGTAAAAATTAAAACATGTAGGGACACATATATTTTACTTTGTTCATTTGAACTAATCTATATTTAAGGAAAAAACATATAACATTATGTTACTGTACCAAAATCCACAATAAATTACTATTATGGTGGTTACAAAGTATAGAAGAATTCATTCATGACCTAGGCTCACTACGTATACAAGTTTTTATAAATTCACTCCAAATTAAGGGTAACAATAAGTAGAATAATTCGGTGAGTCAATCACTCCATCTCAAGGGTCACTCCCATATCCTCCTCTATGAACTGGTCTACAAATATCATTTTATAGACATGTAGGTCTCTACTTAGTTTACTAACATAAAGGTATTTTTATGATAATTATGTATATCATTTTTAAACAACATCATTATTATAAAATTGAATCTACAATGTAAAAAATTTTCTTCTCCAGATTATGTTTCCATTTATACTATACTTTCTTTAAGAAAATTTGGAGAAATATGTTCAAAAAATATTTACATGATATAAAAAATATAGATATAATAATTCCTTCATGGGAATTATTCACTTCCCGATGTTCACAGATATGAATAGAAGCTCAAAACGTTAAAATTAGATCTTTAATTTATCCTTAATCATCAAAAAAATCATATAATTCAGATATTGAAGGAATCATATGTTTTATATCTCCTAACTTCTTTTTTCCTTCTATGAATATTCAGTTCATTTATTCAGTATTCTCTATTATTCAATGTTTTATAATTTAATTAATTATTCTAATACTTTCTTCAAATAAATATCCAACTATTATTAGTTAGAATATTTTAATTTCAAATTAAAATATAAGAACATAACAACATTTAACTTCATCTTCTTAAAATTCATTCCTTAGATCATCTTTAATCAAATTATCACAATCTAACTCTATAAATACTGTTGAAATTTATTATATATCTTTATAATGGGTATACAATTCCAAGAAAATTATATTTTAATTATATATATTTTATCATTATAAATCATATATTATGATTGGTAATATACATCTTAATCATTGTGTGTAAAATTTATCATGGTGTGATATATTGGTTCCTTAATCAACTACCAATTATATCACAGTGTGATATCGATCTTCATAGTGAAACATTGATTTATGTTGTAGAATATCCTAGATATAGATTGGTTCCTTTATCAACTACCAATTATTTCATGGTGTGATATAGATCTTCACAGTGAAACATTGATTTTGGTTGCATAATATCCAAGATCTTAACAATCATGGCCTTACTTCCTTAATCCAGATCTATGTGTCAGAGAATAACTCCTATAATCAAAGTGTGGCTTTTTTATCCTGGTGTGACAAGATTATAAATATTCCTGATCTACAAACCTATTTTGGTGTGAATTATTTTCATGTATGACATATTCAAAAATACAAAACAACTCATATTCACCAAAACGTCCTTCACAATATGAATATCTTTCCCATGGAATGAGAATTATCAATAATATTTTATAATTGATAATTTATATCATAATTTGTATCTATCTGATGTAGTGATCCTTGTTTATCACCCTTTTTCATTAAGAATATTTAAAAACACTGTCAAATTTCATCATTTTATGTACTTCATAGAGTGTCTTGTCTTCCTACAGCTTCACAGCCTCTTCTCCTGAAAAATAGAAAAGGAAAAATCCTTATTTATGGGACATAAAACTCCTGTATCTTAGCGAATATTGTGTTGGAATTTTCTAATTTCGAACCAATTTTCTTAAAAAATAATCTACTGAATTTGATTAAATTACCCTTATGTATCGGAATGTACCAAATTCTTTCAAATAGTTACCTTTATATATCGATCAAATTAACTTTACATATTTTATTGAGTGTTTTCCCTTTTCAATTTTTTTTAAAGATGAATCTTATATATAATAGATGAACTCTATATATTTAGGGAACTTTATGTCTTTTCCATTTTTAATAACGTAGTGATCATTACCTATTTGAATGATTCACATAATAAATATATGAAGATTCACCAGGATATTGTCATTTTACTGAGAACTCTACTCATCATGTGATGATTTTGATCATTCCATGGTTCTAAAAAACCTTCATAATTTATCTCATCCTTATCATATTAATTCAAATAAATCATCAGAAATAACTTTTGGACTTCACATTCAATCCTTTAACCTTCAGTGATTGTCAAAACATTCAGTGATTATCATTTATTAGCCTTCGGTGATTGTTAATAAATATAACTCTAACCCTCTTAGTAGAAACAATCCTTCTCTTTGCATTTTTTTGGAATTCCTTCTATAAAATATATGAACCATCAGTAGATTGAGATATTAGTTACCCCTTTATCTTTAAATCCAAGTTCCTTGAATCATTTGGATTTTATAGACTTCTTTCTTCCACCTTTTTCAATAAAGTGAAAAGGGTCTATCTTCACAGGATACTCCATTACTTTATCTTCACCATATTCACTCCCCCTTTGTCTATAATCATCCTACCCTAGATTTTAATGAAATTTTTACATATTTTCATTATTCATTGAATCAAAAGATTCAAAGCGACTATACTCCCCCTTGATGACCCAAACATAATTTTTTTTGAGAAATGTAAATAGATTGACTAGTTCCTAGTAATTTTTTTCTCTAGTTTAAATGAATGAATTCAAAGAACATGGGAAAGAAACCATTAAATCTTTATAGATAGGATATTTTCAGAAATATTTTATAATTAATTTATAAAAAAAATTTCATGAACTTGATAATTCTTTCATCATTTATGATCAATTCGATAATTTCTTTCATATCATAGTTGCAGTGATGAACTAAACTATAATTCATTTAGTGTTCCCCAAACATGTTCCATGAATCTCAGAACATCATTGTTCATATTTCTATAATCAATTTTGACCTCATAACCTCACTTTTTTGAGATTTACAGGTGTGAACATCATGAAAATAAGGATTTTCTTCTAATGAGACTAAATCACCAAATAGTGAACATAATTCTTTTTCTTTCCAGGAAAATGTTAGCCAGACCAAAGGACCTATGTTTAATAATATTATCATAACACTTTAAGGTTCTCATTATATTGAGGAACTGTTATAAACTTTCAATGTAATAGACAATCTAAAGAAATAAACACATTAATTTTATGAAAAATAAAACTCCTCATCTAAAAATATATTAATTAATATTAATAATATTGTAAAAAATGTAAATATTCAGTTTTTTCTAGGGAACTATCTCAAAAAGACCAACACATGCACTAAATCAAACTTCAAACAACATCTAGTCTATTATCACTTACATGATATTTATTCTTCTATTGAGTTAATTCTTTAGTCAATGGGAAAACCATATTTTATTCTATGGTTACTATGTTTATTAGATACCTCTCCCCTTTGAGAAAAATATCTCAAGAGGTCATACATATAAATTATGTGATTTATCTTGTTGATATGACCTGGTCCATTTGGCTAAAACCACTACTATATTATTATCATATATAGTGTGAAAAAATATTTAATATTACACGTGAAATCAAGATCTGAGATGATGTTGTGTATCCAAATTTCTTCTTTAGCTGCATCAGAAATAGAAATATACTCTTACTCTATTATAAAATCAATAATCACTGGATGTTTTTATATCTTCCATATCACAACTCCTTCATTAAGGTACAACACATATCTTGAATATGATATGAGATCAGTATGATTTGTTTGTAAAGTAGAATTTGTTTACCCTCTAGTAATTAGTTATTCATATCCTCCATAAACCAATAACATATCCTTTTTATGCCTCATATACTTCCGGATAGTGTTTATAGTCCTCTAATGTGGCCCTCCGGGGTATGATTGATATTTTTATACCATGATCAAGGTGTAAGAAACATGAAGCCTAGTATATAACATATCGTAAAAGATATATCTTATCACTGTTGTGTAAGGGATCATACTCATTCTCTCCCTTTCTCCACTTTTGTTTTAGGGAACATTTTATTAAATAGATGTATACCATGTGACATTAGCAAAAATCTCCTCTTGGATTGTTCCATAATTAATCTATTTAATATTTTGATAATGTATATACCATAACTTAGTCCAAGTATCCTCTTATAACTATCATAATAGAACTTGATCCCTAGAATGTAAGTTGATTCGCATAAGTCTTTTATAGAGAATCATTTTCTTAATAATGTATTATCTTACTATAAGAATAGTATTTAATTTCCCTTCATTGATATATCATCAACATACACTAATATTAAAATAATTACACTCATACTAATCCTCATATAGAAACAAGACTCTAATTCATTCTTTATAAAACCAAAGTGTCTTATTCATTCATTAAAATGAATTATCCATGATATGAATATTTCATATAACCCATAATTAGATCATTAAAACTTCAATACCTTGTTGGAATCATATGTTCTCACAAACCCTTCTCGTTGTGTCATATGGACGTCTTCCACAAGGTTTACATTAAGGGAGGCTTCCTTGAAATTTATTTGTAAAATCTCATAATCATGGTAATCTATTATGTAAAGTATAATTATAATGGATTTCAACATAAAAACTAGGGTAACGATTTCATCATAGTATGTTTCTTGACATTGTTTAAACCCTTTAGCTACTATTCATGATTTATAGGTACCAATAATATCATCCATGTACACCTTCTTTTTAATAGGTATTTGTACCCAATAATATTTACATCAATTGGATGATTGATCAAAACCTATACTTGGTTATTGTACATGTAATCCATTTCAAAATTCATAGATTCTTTACACTTTGATTTTTTTTTCTTTTTACTACTTCTTTGTAGGTATAAGTTCATTTTCCTCAACTAATAATGTGTCAACTAACTTGGTTGGTAGAAAATCAAAATCCTTTTAGTAATATTACCTCTCTAGTGATCCTATGCAGAACTTGTCTCTCTGTAAAAAATTATTCTATTGGGATTTGTGGAATTTAATCATGTGTAAACTCTTTTAAATCATTGTTCTTATCTTTTTGATTTCTCACTATATCCCACTATTTCTTTTAGTTATATGATACCTCTTAAGAAAGGTGATGTGCCTTTACGCTGTTATGTTTTTTTCTAATGGTTCTTAAAGATAATATATCAGTTTTCATTTAGATATCCTATAAAAATAAAATTAGTGCCTTTGGGTGTAAGTTTGTAACCTGAAGTAACCTTAATAGACACTTTGTATCCCCACACATTTTTATGGGTCAATACATGTTGTTTCCAATACATCAACTCATATCAACAAAAGTAAAATTTTATTAAAGATACTAAGGAACCAAAAAATACAAAAAATGTGAGGGAGGATAAAAATATTGAATCCTAAGAGAATTTTCCCTCCCTATATCAACACATTTAGGAGAGAGATCTCATTGAAGAAAATTTACTAAAGGGTGGATCAGGAGTGTATCGAGTAGTAAAGATATCAGATATTTTGTTTCCTTTATTCCATGTGTTCCTAACCTCTAACCATATGTTAAGAAGCAGATTTATTATATGAATATGATAAATCATGTTCCACTTAATATAAAAATTACACTCAAGGAGTTTTACAGGATCAAATAATCATTTTCAACCATCTCTAGAGTGATTTTCATATCAAAGAAAACTTGGATCCTATTGAACAGTGCAGATGCCTCTACAAGAATAGAATCCCCATGATTATAACATACAGATTAATTAATGACCACCAAACCCCGGGAATTAAAAACAGTACCTCCCCCACCACATGAGACCATTATTACATAAACCATTCATGTAATGTTTCAGACCACTCCTTAGAAGAATCCATTTCACCAATTTTCCTAGAGTATAAAAACCCTATGATGAGGGAATAGAGGATCTACCTACCATGAACATATGAAAGGATGAATCCTTATTAAACTACTTTAAAATTATACCCATATCCACTTCTAGACTTTGGGATCGAGTCACCAAAGCCAAACATGATCCAATAGTCCCCTCATGTCGAACCTTGTTTTGAGAATTCCAAATTCACCAACATCCCATATCCAAGAGGAACACTATTTCTTTCTATTTCTTCTTTTTTTCCTATGAATCCATGAAACCATTTACATAAAATTCATTATTAGTTTACATATATAAATTGAAACCAAAAATATCACCATGCTTCCCATAAACCTCATCTTCCCATTCACTTTGTAAAAACAAATGATGTATTGATTCTTCCGTGGAGCTTATACAATATGTAAATATATAAGTGAAATAAATGAATTTTTTTCTAGACTTCTTATCTAATAATATGCAATGGGATCTAATTCTCCCAAAAATAAGAAGAAATATTTTTTAGGTATATCACTACACTATAGGACACCTCCCCACTCATCCAGAGAAAGATTCGCAAGAAGAAAAGAACATTAAGGATGATTTAGTTAAGATAGTATCACAAAAACCTTAAATAATATATAAACTTTAGTTTAAAATACTCCATATATTTTTCTTTGTAAATTTTGTTTGTCTTCTTACCAAGATGGTTCTATACTAAATTATTTTATTAGAATTTGGACTTAAACCTCATAAAGTAAACATATGCATATATACTAAATTCATCAGTAAAAGTTATGATGTAAGAGTATCCACCTCTAGATTCTATTCGAAAATGTACACACACACATATATAAACAAATTCTAGAATCTCTAAAGTTATTTCAACATTTACACTAAATGAAGTTTTGGTCATTTTAACTAGAAAATAATCATGAAATATATATGTGGGTTATAGTTCAAAAGAATCTGAATAACATTCATGATATAACTTTTTCAAATAATTTTTGTTTACATGTACAAGTTTCTTATTTCACAACTAGGTGTGATACGATTCATGTGAACAATATTTTTTTCTGATTGCTAACACATTATTTTTTTATTATATTTTGTAAAGACCATTATTCAAATATATCATCCCATAACATATGTTATATTAATACAATTATCAACACATGTTTCTAAACATGAAAATAAATTCATTTATATATAAAAAAAATAATGAATATTAAGTTCTTGGTGTGTACTTAAAAAAAATTATTCAAAAATATAATCCATCACATTGGTTATGTGAGATGATAGCCTCTAATATCCAGTGTAACCAGTCTTTCTCTATTAGTAGCTCAAAGATCCACCAAACCCCTAGTAACCTTCTTAAATATACATCGTTCCTATAGTTGGATAGAAATGTGAGTAACAAAAGATTTATACAATGCCATATTTTTAGGAATGGAATGACTAAATTTGATAATGAACACACCTGAAATTTATCTATGCTTTTCTACTAAGGCACGGTTCTTCTTCCATTGTCCCTTCTTAGCAGAAGGAAAACAAACTATATCATACTCCTGAACTTTTCCCTTGATCATTATTCTCTTGTAAGGGTAGTGAAAAGGTTTAAAATTTTGTATTTATTTTTAGGTTTTTTTTCCTTTCCTTTCCTCTTGTTCATCATAAGTACCAAAGGTGTTTCATGCTTCATGTTCTTATCTTCCAAGAGAATCAATGTCAAAAGATCTAGAAGTGACTTATCTATAAAATTTATATTAAAATTCATAATAAAACATGAAATTATTTGGGAAATTTAAGAAAGAAAAAGGTCCATTCACAATTGTTTGGGTGAAATTAATACAATAATTTCCAAATGATCAATAGAGCCAATAATTTTGACTACATGTGGTCTATCTTGTGTATCTTCTAGAAGCATTCATGCAAAGAGTTTCTTGGAGATATCAAACATATTTTTTCAGGACTTTACATATATAATATGATGAATATGGGACAATATAATGTATGCATATAGTCCTTTCTGGATTTTATAGAGATCGCTACTCAATGATAATAACCTAAGACATTTTTCATCCAATGTGTTGCCCATATGTTTCCAAAATACATAATGTCTGCCATAAATTGAATATTTATAGTGATTAGTGTAACTATGCACTATATCATGTAAAAATTATTATCTTGGAGTATTATGATGTATAAGATCCTACAAAACTCTTAAAAGTTAGCACTAATAAATTTTTTGTCTATCTATAATATAGATCAATGTGAAAATGTCACAGTCAAATTAATTTTCATTTTGTACCAGAATTAAAAATATATTTTAGTAATTCATATTTATTATATTGTTAACTGCATTAACACACAATTTCATAATATTTTTATTGGACTCCATATTCATGAAATTTTAGACTCTGATTTCATAAAAAAATTATCTCTAAATTATACAAATTCTTACAAAGGAATATAATATTTATGTCAACTACGGTAATGTAAATAGAAAACATTCATTATAACTCTCTATTAAATAAAATTATCTTAATAGGTGCTTTATGAATACTTTAATTTAATTTTTCATCTCAAATTAAGTAATGGAAGGTGATGTCTGACTTAATATTTTCCTTGGGGGATTTTTTTATATTATGTTTAAATATTATTTATTTTATCTTTTTTTCAGGATTGTTAATATTTGTTTAATTTAACATGGTTACTTAATCATGATTAATTAATCATGTTTCATTAAATAATTTACAAAAAATAACTTTATTTTATTTTATCCTACATGTTTTTTATTTATTTACATTATGTTATCACGTTTAATCATCAAATAATAAAGAATCCAATAAATAAATAAAAATAATTGATAAATAAAATAAATAATGGATATGATCATGATCTTTTAACTAATGGTTTTTTATCAAGAAAATTATAAACAAAACTTAAACCTAGGGTAAAAAACCCTTTATCCAATACCTATATCGAATTACAATATTCTTCAATCAAATTGTGTATCTACTTGGTTGGTTTCTACTTGGATTAAACATGAACAGTCACATCTCAGTTGGAGTTTCATCCTTTAGAATTTGTTTACTCAATCATATGTGAGTGTAGTAAGGGGTTTAAGGTTAAATAGATATTCTTTAAACATGTAGACCCATATATAATAAAGGTGGAAGTGATGATTCTCATATCATCATATTTTAATTTCTTAATAAAATTTATCTAAAAAAACATGAAATAAATAAATTAATTAAATTGAGACCAAAAAAAGTCATTGAATCTCATGATCATTTAAATAATGAAACTAATATTTTCCAAAATTCATTTCAATTCATTATTTATTAGGATAAAATTTTAAATTAATTTATTTTTATCATAATTCTCTTTCCAAACTATCTCTAAGATTCACATACTCTATAATTTAAAATAATTTAAAATAATTTATTTTAATTTAATATCAATTCAGACATGATGTGTACTGACCGGGTACTTGATGTGAACTATCCTTGTCAAATTAAAATCATTTTTGAATTTAATATATAAATGTATTGTATTGGAGGTGATACGATGCATTCTATATTATATTTTATTAAACTCATTTATCGTGTTTAACCCTAACATGTTGTAAATTATCACATTACATGCTCTATTACCTATGTTGTGTATATTCTTCATCATGTATTATGTACTTACATGACATCCATTACTACAGGACTGGTCATGATATTATATGGAATGTTTTTTAGTGTGTCAAGTCACATAGTCAGTGCGACATGTATAAACACAATACACGCCTTGAATAAACATGGTCTATACTATTGGTGATGGATTTGAAGTAAAAATTATATACAATGACCATACATGTCTTTTTTTAAAGAATAACATAGAATGTAATTATTAAATCAGTTAATTCATCAAAACTCTTCAAAAATCACTAGGTGTGTACCTAGTGTGTAAAAACCTTATCACATTTCATGTATAACCATCTATACCCCATATAGTTAATTTTTATTTAATTGATTAATTTTTCTTATGTTTTTTACTCACATGATACACCTATCTCTTTCTATACCTTTCATGAGTTATCCCAAGTTATACAACATGTAAATCCGACTACACTTAGTGTAATATTTTACTAGCTGCTAACACTACATGAATGTGGACTCCTCATATATACTGTGTAGGTTATCATGTGTTATATGATTTTTCTAGCCTATTTCACATATTTCAATTCACATTATATTTTATGGTATAGATGGTACTCAATACATGACACGTATTAATTATAGTTCACATACTTAGATCACATGGATTCAAAGATTTATACAGAGTCAAAACTGTGTGGGGTTACATGGAATGTACACCAACTACAAGCCATGTACTCCCTATTCAATTATGTTCCAACTAGTTATTAATACATGGTATTTAATAATGTCACATACTGAACCCCACAAGGCGTGTTGTGATTAACCTAACCCATGCTTGTGGGGTTGACTAAGAGGGAAATAGGGTGTAATTACAATTACATGATTTGTAACCATGTGTTGTATCAAGAATCCTTATCATTGAGAATTCTTCATCTATTCTTAGCCTATTCTGGGTCATATGAATATGAAAAAATGTATTATCTCAACATCTGGATTAAATGAAAAAAACTATAAATGAATTCTTGCTAACAAAACCAATTAAATATCTACAAAATAATAAATAATTATAAAATATGATGTGATAATTTGATGTCACTTGAAGGTTATGATGTTAATTAGAAGTGGTTGGACCAGTACCCAACAATTTTTTTCATCAGTTTCAATGCTAAATATGAAGAAATTGATATAGAAACCTCATAATATTCATAGATAGGATATTTCCACCACTAATTTATAAATAATTTGTAACAGTAGTTACCTATTCCTGATATTTATTTTATCATTGATGAAAAATTAGGTAGCTAAACTAATATTTTCATTCTATTGAAGAATCCATACCAAAATTCCTTTACAGTATCCACACATGCTCCATGAATCTCGAAACATTGTTGTTGAATTTTCTGGTGCTTGCACAAAGGAACCAATCACCTTGAATCATTTACTATTGATCGTAATAAGAATTTATCTTGATTTTTAGAGGGAGGGGGATGGTTATCTCACATTCAACAGAAGCTATCTCTAGGGAATTGTGAGGACCTATTGTCCACAACTCTGACCTACTCGTAAAGTGATATAAATTAATTATATACTTAGGGTTACAACAATTAGTAATTTTACAGAGGCCCATAACTTGTTATTTATTCATGTAAATATAATATCAATTTTTATTATTATTATTATTATATACCATAACATGGGTTAACTCATGAATATTTAAATACCATTTTTTAAATAAAAAAAATATTTATTTAAATGATATTAAATAAAATATATCCTTTTCATCAGGCCATTAAATCGATGTATCAATCCTCCTCATAATTTATCTAACCTTAAGAAATAATTTTTTTAAAAAACAAATAAATATATTCATATTATTCATTCAATAAATAAAAAAATATTTTATTCACTACCTTCTGACTAAATATTTATTTAATTTTAACCTCACATATAATCTAAATAGAATAACTAATGATTTAATTTATGCAATAAATATAACATAAATAATTTTTATTACACAATCCAAGAATAAGATTTAATCTTAGTATTAAATTCAAATAGAATTTAACAAATACTATAGTTACACATAATGTCTGGCCCTATCAGCCTATTTCTCAGTGGAATTAGAAAAACATTCCTAAATTCTATGATTATCATCTAGAAAAATGTTAAGGAACCCATATATAAAAAAATAATTTCAAAACAATAATAGCCCCATACGAATGTTTATTATGTATTATAATCTAGCTATTTTGATATAACATCAAGTAGGCATCATACTTGTGTCATCAAACTATATACTTGATTAATTATCTATAACTCCCTGAAATATACTCATTTATGAACTACCATGATCAGGGATCTATCCAGACAACTCAATTTAATCAAATGGGAATATATATCATCTTCCATTAACATAGAAGGGATAGATCTGTTCTTGACTTATTTGATTAATTCCATGTAAATTATGACATGCCCCATGTATCATACATCATCGTGGGAATATGTTATCATGATTTTCTTCAACATATCAAATTATTTGATTCATGTTATATATTTATAATAATATCATGTCTAAGGACAAATATATGCATTAAGAGATAGGAATATCCAATGACACGTATAATATGTGAAACTCATATAGATGGGTCTGTCCTCATAACCTCCCTTCTTAGAGATTACCATGTGTGGACTAATGGGGAACTACTGAGGTATGTTCTTACATTGGATGAATGTCTATATGATCACCTCAGCTTACGCAGCTTCATAATGTTACCTAATAGAGGTTTGTTTTATATACATATCCTCTATGTTTGTGTACTAGAACTAAGATTAAATCCCAAATAATCACTATAAAAACATTTTAATAACACTTAATACAGAAAAAATAGAAAAAATAGAAAAAATATATTTATATGGTTCAAAAAAATGTTTAAAATACAAGGGATAACACTACAAATATCTTTATTACTATAGATACAATCAATTTCAAGGCTCATCGCCCACTTAATCTCTTTAAAAATTCTCATAAAAATAATTCATATTATAATTCTTTATGGCATAGAAAATTCTCAATAAAAATTACAAACATACACAATCAATGTTGGTCCAACACCTTTATATATTGGGGTCTTCTTCTGATGAACAGGTTTCACTGACCTATAAGATTCGTGGTCAACCTCCCATTGACTGAGGTAGCCTTTGAAACACTATTTCACTATCCAATAAATTTTACAACATTATTTCACCATGAACACAACACATGAAAAGAGTCACCACCCCTAGTGAACACCTTTTATGAAAACGCCATCTAATAGAATCCATCCAAAATGATTTTTCCAATGATATCCATCTGGTCATCCCTACCCAATTAATGCCAAATATTCACTATAGTACTCCTCTATCCACTCATATCTATATGATTACTTTGTTTGACATAAGTCTTCTTAGTGAAACATTTCTTCCCCAACCACTCTAAAACAACACATCATGAATCTTTCATTTGATGGTAACTTTCTAATGATCCACATACAATAATATATTTCATAAAACCTTTTTCTATAAAACACTATCTAACAAAATTGATGATTTAAAAAAACAAAAATCTCCCACTTGAAAATCGCTTCAGTATTTCATCCTTCTTCAGCAATCGACTTGAGATCATCCTCTATCTAAAGGATACAATGTCATTTCCTTTGTCTGATCAGTTGAGTACATATGAGGCACAATAGTGCATCAAAATTTATTAAACCATCACCTTTGTAAACATATATTTAGGATTATTCTTACCAACAATATTCTATAGATCCAACACTTTTCCTTCTGGTGAACATTAAAAAAATTGATACTTTAGGTCAATGAGTTTCAATATTGCATGAAACATTATATTTTGTGAAATATTAATAACATTATAACAATAATATAATATAATTATATTATTTAATACCTTTAAAAGTTCCTTCATCAAGTTTATAAACCATATCTAATATTTCCATATATCAATACTAGAAACATACACCATGTCTGTTATAGATAAAATAAAAATTGGTTGCAACCGAGAAATATAACTAACTTTTGTCCCAAAAAAAGTACAAAAAGTTCTTGTAGTACTCATATATGATACCATATCTCTAGAAAAATATGCATCTACAAAACCATTAAAGTGATAATCATCTTTGAAACATAATTTTTCATACACTGACTCTTTCATGTCTCGTAAGTTTCATTTTACATATTTCCAATGTTTCCTTCTAGGATTTTACTTGAAATGGTTTTAAAATCCTAGAGAAAAATGAATATCTAGTTGTGTACAAAACAATGCATATATCAAACATCCTAAAGCTGATGAAAAGGGAACTTTTACCATGTCATGAAATTCTCCTTCTATTGATGGATCCTATGCTTTAAAAATTTTAAACTGGTTATCAAGGAAGGTTGATACAAATTTAAATCTAGTCATTTAGAATATTTAATTGGACATCCTTATTTAATACTTTTGGGATAAAACCAAAGAGTTAATTTTCTTATATATCTCAATTTTCCTCCCCAAGATGTTATTAATTTTTCGGAGATTTTTTTTATCTCAAACCATCATGAAAATATCATCTTTAATTCATTGATTCAATTGAACATTTAACCAGTAATAAACATATCATTCACATAAAAAATAGAATGAGATATGTTCCATAACCCCATTTCATTCTATAAAAACAATAATTGTAATTACATTGATACAAAATTTCATCAAACATGAAAGTGTAAAACTTTATATTACACTATCTGGGATATTTCTTCAAGCTATAGTGATGTTGTTTCAAACTGAATGCAAAATTTTCCTAATGATGAACTTCAAAACCCATGGGCTAAACCATGTAAATTTCTTCCCACAAATTCTCATAAAGAAAACATTTCTTTATATCCATCTAATCCAAGTATAAGTCCTCAGACATTATAATTCATTGCCTTTTCGTAGTGGTTTTCTATGTCACCACTATTGAGAATATTTTAGATAATTTGATCCCTTCCTTTTATGGAAATCCCTTCAAAACCAGCCTTGCATTGTACCTATCACTTCCATCAGCTTCCTATTTTAAATGAAAGAAACAATTGTTTTCTCGATATATATATTCATATGGTACCTCAACCAACTCCCATGTATTGTTCATATTTAATGAATATATTTCCTATTCCATGGTTTAATCCTGGTACGTCATGTCTCAGAGAGTACATTCTTCTTTTAGACTACTTGTCCCCCTAAATATGTAAAAATTAGAAAATTCATAAGAACTTTAATCCTCCAAATTAGATTTCTAATATGAGTGGATATTCCCACCAGAATCATATGTTAATTTATAATAAACTCTCTATCTAGTAGTCATTTATCCAATTGGGCTATGTCTGATCATTCCTTATATAAAAATGGTATTTTTTATCATTCCTTGTCCATAAACAGTATATTAAATCTTCCTCAATCTGGTATCCTGACTATTAGATCATCATTCTATGAAACTTCCATTGAAGTTTCTAGACTGAGATTATATTTGGTAACCTCTATTTAATCTCCCTAAATATCAATAGTTGATCTAACATAAACTTCATGTTCATTTAAATTTTGATCTTTCAATAGAAGTTCTTTATTGAAAAAAAACATATCAACTCTAGATGATATTTTACTTATCATTATCCCACATGCAATATCCAAAGTTCCTGTCATCATAATTGATAAGAAATCACACCTTGTATTTCACATCCAACTTATCTCTATCTACATCAATGATATGAACATATATGACAATTCTAAACATTTTTTTATGGTTCACCTATCGTATCTTACTAAACAAAATTTTAGTTGTATTTTCATATCCCACAGCTAAAGTTTTACTTCTATACAAAAAATATTTTGAAGTATTTATTGTCTCTACCCATATTCCCTTAGGCATCCCATAGAGAAGCCTCATACTAAAAGATTTTTGTATCAGATACAGATTCATCCTATCGACTACTATATTTTTTTTGTGGATCTCCCAGAACAGTCATCTCATTTATGATTTCTTTCATTAGACAAAATTTATGAATGTAGTATTTGGTGTATTCCCCATCATAATCAATCTATAGACATTTCAACTTTCATTCACACTCTTTATCATCCAAAAAAATCCACTAAAAAAATTCTTGAAACAAATTAGAGTTATTGTTCAAGAAGTAAACCCTAACCTTTCGACTAGTATCACCAATAAATGTCACAAAGTATAGTGATCATTTATTTGAGTGAATAGGAGTTGGTCCCCCCACATCATAATGAACAAGTTTTAACTTTTGAATCCTTGACTTTATACCATTAAAGTTAAAGTAAAATGTATTCTTATTTCATAACATTGAAATCTCATATATTCTATGTTTGATGTGATTAAGTTTAAGTATTACCTTCACCACTAGAACATTCAGATTAATTTCACTAATGTGACCAAAAATATTCTACAACCATTCCTAACCTTTTGATGAATTATTTTTGGTCATGCAGTATTATCAATCCATCCAGTCAAGTATAGGGTTATATTATTAACTTTTTGATCATTCACAATAAACCCTCTGTTGATCTTCCAAAATGAAATCAAAAAAGTTCTTCTAAAAACCAATGTCATAAATTTGTCCCATGTAATAGGGTTATTCTAGAGACTTAGAATGTTTCTAACTTATTTCACTCACAAATACTTAAATTTTTCATTTGAATGATAATATAACCTTTACAACTTTATCCAATGCTTCATCATCCACTATATGTATTCTTAAAAGCATCTGGGTACATAATAAACCATACATTCACACTGACCAATTTAAGGATAATATACACCTGATTTAATAACTCATGAATCCATTGGAATGATCACAATTAGTATCAAGATGGAACCTTTATCTATTGTATTTACTGAGTTTGAGTGTTTGAATATATAATCCTCTATCTAATTCCAAAAATATTTATTGATATGTACCTTATTCCAAAAAGGCCAATATGTGGGACCAGATCTAGTTGATCTACCTAAAATTCTCTACTGGGACCTATCCTTTGAAGACTTCTTATTTTAATGGTCTATCTTTTGAACTAACCATCATCATCTGGTAGCATTGTGTACACATCGGGAAGGAATTTGAACTTCCTTATTCCTCAAATCCTCACCCAAGATCATCATTAAAATTTCATTAAACATTAGATATTGCTTCCCATTATATTTTCTCACTGATATCACCATGGTATATCATCTCTATATAAGTGAGGAAAGAAGAAGCAAATCCCAAACATATTTTGTGAATTTTACCTTAATCAATTCAAGATACCCTCATATCATATTGATTCCATTCACATGACTTCCTGTAGTTCCTCCTTCTAATAAAAACAATCTATACAATATCTTCATTAAGAACACATTTTTAAGAGCTTTTATATTATCATAAATTTATATCAATGCTTTTATAACCCCTATATGATTTTTCATCCCTATAATTTTGAACACAACCTTCAAAGCAAGAGACATCCTAATCAAGGCTAAACCCTTCTTATCTAACCACCCCAATTCCGTCCTATTCTTTATTTCAATACATACATAGGAAAAAATAATATTGATGTATTTTTTTATCAAAATATTGTATAGTTTTATTTTCCAAAAGGTAAAGTATATTCCATATAACTTATTGATATGAACATTCTATTCCTCTGAATTCATTCATCCAGATGATTGTAAGACCAATTAAAATCAAATAACTTACAATACAGGGAGAGGAGAAACAAGAATACATTGTGAAGTAGAACCAACCCATTGATACCACTTGTTGGGAAACCAATGAGGAGGAAACCCAAGAAGTACATTGTTTGTTTCACCAGATAGACCTGGAAAGAACCATGTGCACCAAATGGATATTCATCTAATATTTTCTATCTACTATGCTTCACAATGTTACCGAAAAATGTTTTTTCTGATAACAACCTCCTCTAAATTTATTTACCATTACTACGATGAGAGCACACCTAATCACCAAACTAACATTATGGGCACACTTTACAAATATAACTAGTAAATCAAAATGGAAAAATAAATATTTACATGGTTTTTAAAAATGTCCCACATCCATGGGAGAACACTTTAAACTTATTCATTATGAGAAATAAAATAAATTAAAAATATCATCACTCACTTCTTCTGTCTAAAATGTCTCAGAACATTAAGTTAAAATCTCACACTATTTAGCATATCAATTTCTCAAGAATCATTATGCACACACACACCATAATATCAAGAATATCGCCTCTATATATAGAGCTCTTCATCCAGTGATCATGCTTCACCAACCTACAAGATTCGTGGTTTACCAACTATTGACCAAGGAACCCATCAATGCATTGTTTCACTATTAGATGAAACCACCAATAGTTGGTCACCATGTACATATCTCATAAAAAGATTCACCACCCCTAGTGAGCACCATCTATGAGAACTTTATCTGGTAGATTCCATCTAAAAGGATTTTTCTAATTATCTCTATCTAATCATCCCCACTAAATGGACATCTATGTTTCACCATATGATTCCTCTTTCCATTCATCTGTTTCTGATTACTTTTTTTATGGAAGTATTTCTGATGAAACATTTCTTCCCCAAAACTCTCAAATTGTATAGTATGAAACACCTATCAGGTTCTATCTACCTAATGATCTCCATCCAACCATATTCATCTGATGAACTCCATTTAGAAAAAAATGTCTATTAAAACTGAATATTTCCAAAAAAACCAATATGATCTTCAAGAGAATAAGTCTCATCTACTTACGAGCATCAAGTACATGATAATCATACATCATATTTTTTTCTCTAAAATTTATAACATATACACAATGGTATATATGCTTAATAATATTTTCATAGAACTTAAAGGCTCATATTATAGTGGGGAACTACTATAACCTTTTTATGTGATAGATACTATAAGTAAATTACTACATTAATGTTATATAGTTTAGGTTTTGGGCACAGTAGAAGCGCATTGGTGGGTGTACCCAACTTTAATTTTAGTGTTAACAATGTTCAATCCGAGATCCGTAGCGATAATAAAATGCCAGATCTTTAGAATAGAACAGAGAATTAAAAAGAATGATTAGATTCCTAGAACAATATAGAAGATCATCATATGTTTGTTTTAATTAATTTAATTAATTGAAAAGAATTACCTTGATGGAATTCTTTCTTCATTGATGTCTCCGGTCACAATACGATGTGATTTATCATTACGTCGTAGAATCGAAGTGTATGATTCCTCTAGAGGATATCCACACGTGCTCCACGTATCTCTGGAAATCACCGAAGGGATCTTCGGGTGCTAGCACAGAAGTGCCTTCACATATGATGTCTGCCTTCGATCGCCTTGATCCGGTGGAGGTGGATCTCTCTGTCTCGTAGCTTGAGAACATTCATGGTAGAAAAAGAATTCTCTATTTCCTTGAGAGATTTTCCAAATCCATTGTGCACAACCACAAAAAATTTCTTGGTTAATGAGAAATATATAATTGAGATTTTTATTAACATATAATAATAAAATGAATTAATTACCTGAAAGTATTTATTCATTTCATTTAATTATTAGTAATACCTCATGTCTAATAATAACAGTTGACTATTATTATTACATGACATGCACCCAGTGAATTACACCTAATATTATTTCCCATAAATTCTTATAAAAACTACACAGAGTGTATATACTAATATACATGGAGTGTACTTTTATTTTTATTTTTTTTAATTTCCTCCCCCACATTTATTGGACCTTGATTAATAAATATTTATTTCTCTAACAAATATCACTGCATTACATGATAATAAATATATTATTTCACCCACAATATATTCTCTTGAATAATTAGTGTCAAAATAAATGTGATCAGGAATCCTTGAATAATTATTAAAATACATTCGGGAATAATCTTTATTCAACTTGTTAAATTAATGTTTAACTAAGATACTTGACCATAGTTAGTGTGTGACCCTCTAGGCCTATTTCTCAGTGGAATTAGGGGGAGCCTGCCTAAAGCCCAAGGTTAGCATCTTGTAACATTCAAAGGCACTTATAGAGAAAGAAGTTAATGCCACAACAATGTGTCGTCTCCTAGGAACACTTACCATGTAATGTAATCCCTTTTCCATGATATCTCAAATCAAGCGGGTTGCATGCTAGTGCTATCAACCCATGTGATCGATTATTCTCTCTTTGACTTTCTGGAATTAAACATGGCCATTTTTCACCATGGCCATGGATTTATTTAGGCTATATCAATTCCATCAACAACCCTGAGATATCTACTTGCATTATGGAACCGAAGGGAAAAATCATGACTCACACTATCTACTAATGCAATATCACTCATGATGGACCCAACATATCCTACCTCGCTGCGAACAGTGTGTCATCACAGTTTTCGTTAATACTTCTAAGTGCACGAGTTGTAATATCCATTAATAATAATCTTAATGTCTATGGACCAGTACACACATCTTCTGATAGGAACATCCAATGACACTATGAAATGTGGATTTCCTACTGGCGGGTCTCATTCTCATAATATCCTCCTAGACATTACCAAGGGAGAACACCATGAGAAGGTGCCTCAAAGATTTATGAGTCCTCACCCCAAATGGAAGGTACTATTTTTGTCCATCAAATAACATCATCTGGACATAGAACATATATTCAAGAATAGTGTTATGGAACTTCCAGGTTCTCATCATTGCAGGGATCCACTATGACCATTTAATGCAACAACTATCCTTAGGACATTGTCACATGCATTGTCACGCAGAAGAACAATAAATACATGATAAGGTATATATTAATGAATAAAGTACAAAATAGTTGGTTCTAGGCCACCAACACCAACATATATAATAAGATACATCATGTAATACGGTATTAATTAATATTATTTTTCTAGTAATCGAAAAGTTAAAATTTAGTTGGTTCAAGAGCACTAACTCCAACGATACCTTCATATATTTCATTCAATTTCTTTTACCTTAAAAAATTTGGGCTATTTTCAGCCAATTGTGGAATATTATAAAATCATTTGAGATTCTTTCAAATATCATTCATTTTAACTTCAATTTAAACCCACATTTAATTTTTTCTACATCATTATCAATAAATTCTATCATGTAAATTTACCACTTGTAAATGAGTTTTTGATAAGACCTATAAGTCTATTGAGTCAAAAATTGATGATGGAAAGAATAGCTTAAGTCAATAATTTCAGTATTGGTCATGTACCTCACTTTATTACATGAGTTCATGAAAATTGGGTAATAAATTTCCTTCAACAAGAAACTTTTCATGATCTAAATCACACTTACACAAGATATGTACTGTATAAGTAAGAAATAAAAAATTTTGTGAGTTAGACAACTTGTTTAAAAAATCAATACCAATTTTTTATGATAAATTAGTTATTCCACTTCATGTTCATGATTTCCCTTTCTCTACAGGACTACTCTATTCTTAGATGAAGCTAATTTGACATTTAATTCTCATCATATACTCTACATAATTTCTTCTATTCTCAATTCCAAATATTGTAATAATATATAACATGAGGACACCACTTTATAGTTACAATAATTTCTTCTCAATAATATTTAGTATCCAAGAAAGAAATTGAATGATACCAAATTTTTAGTTCATAAATGAACATATCAAATGTATTTCTTTATTAATATAGCTTATACTCCATCATGTTTTCAATCTTATTTGGTGGCTTTCACTATTCGGCAAAGGCCTAGTGCCACATTTTGAATTCTAAAATTAGCTTCATACCATTGTGAAAACCCAAATATGTTTTTGACACCTATTACACTCCAAATGAGGCTCAATTATACTTTTACTTCTATAATATCATCATGTATAACCAGATTTAGAAAGGTAATCACTTCAATATCTCTCAATCCACTTTTTTTATTATATTATTCTTTTTTATCCATAATTCATGGTATCTTTCAAATACACTTATTGAGTTTGTTTTGACCTCAAAGAAATCATCCTTTTCTATGAATTTGTATCCTTTCGACGCATACATATTATTTAAATTAATACACCCCATGAATAAAATCTCCCCCATAATCCATCATCACTCCAAAAATCATATATTAAAATTAAGTGTAGGGAGAGAGGGGTTCCTTTAACATCTTCATGTTGAGGAGAGTGATTGGTCATTATGGGACAAGCCTTGAATTTTGATCGGATTTCAGTCCTTTATTTGGATAAAACACTTAGTGAAAACTTCTATCCAATTTTTTGGACCTAATGTATTCTTTTAACATGGCTTGGTGTTCATATCCTTTGTGAGAATCCACTAAATTTTGTAGGTTTCCCCCTTCTATGCACTATATGTTCCTTCATTTCCATGATTATTTCTCTATTTAAGGAAAACTAAACTAGAATTCCACTCAAGATTTATAGTGGTATGCATAAAACCATTTTTATTACTCATGATTGTACTCCATGATTTCCATCAGAGAAAACACTTTTTCTTCATTTCTCTATTATCTTTCTTCTTCTCATTCCATTATGGTTGGTGTGAGTAAAAGACCTTTGGAACTTGATGCATTCTCTTGTTTTCTCTCCATAGTGGTTTTTGTGAATAATACATCAATGATACTTGTTAATGGTTTTATATGAGTCTAATAACAATTATAATATGACATATAAGTGATTTATACCCGTTTTTAAGGATCTCTTATGCAAGATAAATGAAACTGTGTATAAAACGAAAATGAAGAAGTATTATTTTTAAAAAAAAATATTGTATTAAAAATAGAATCTATAGCATCTACAAACTTAATCACATGGGTTTGATAAAGATCACCAAGGGAATACAAAGGACATCCCCTCTACATAATGTATATATAGGTTGTGTAGAATCATCCAATGTTTGGATAGGATTAATACTTCCTCTACAACATGCTAGTGCCTCATGTGTAAAGGAGAAGAATAAAGAGAGTTATTGGTTTTAGGGAGTTCCATCCAAGAACTAAGCAAGAACACACACTACACCCATCATATGGATATATAATTTACAAAACTAAAGGATTATCTATAGGGTTTTCTAATTATTCATGTGTTAAAATTCATGAATTAATTATTTAGAAAATATATATACATTAATCATATGAATGTTTCTCCTCCCAAACATTTCATATCATGAAACAGTATAATAAATGATATATCAGGTGGAATACTACTATAGGTGTCTAAAGAACATAAATTAATATACACAATTCATGAAAATAATAATTTACATTCTAGTTGATACACTGGATATATATATATATTATATATATATGTATATATCAGCTTATATATGTATAATAAATATATATTAATATTTAGGGAATATAACCATAAATCTCCCACCTACACTAAAGCCTGAAAGAATTTGTGTCCTTTCACCTTATATTATATCATATACAATATCTATGGATACCATATCCATAACTATTTTGGATATTTTTCAAAACACTTTTGGAAAGTTATCATTAATTTCACCTCATATCACATCATATGTAATACCTTTTGAATACACATCCCAAATATTTTGGGATTAACTATAAAAAAATTAGAGTAACTATCTGAGTCGAACCCAATATTCATTCATTCAACCACAAAGTGTGACCCCATATGCCATTATATCATTGACAACAAATATTAATATACAGATTCATATATAAACACAAAGAGAGGTCTCTATCAAAGTGTCAATGCTACTCAAGATACAAATGGATCTAGTGTGATCTCTATAAAACACGTGTATCTATATACCTAGGTTGAAGCAGACCAATCTCTTTATGAAATATTTCTATTTAGATTTTTTTTCATTGATAGTATGTTCTACATGCAACCTGGTGTGTAAAAAAACCACGTAAAATTATTAAAATATTTTGTATATGTTATCTCATAGACATTGGATTTCAAGGTATAAAGAGTGACAAATAAATTTGAGAATATATTGTCTAAACATTTATAAAATTATATATTTATTTATCAAATGATCAGAATTAAAAACAAAAATTTATTTGAAAATAAAATTGATGTTTTTTTAGAAAAAAATCATTTTTATACGTGCAATGTATATTACATTAATAAATAAAATTAATCAATTTTTTAGTTATTTTACTGAAATTTTTATATTATTTACTAAAAAAAATTAAACATTCAACAAATATTTTTATAAGCATAGGATAACAGTAAATCCAGTTTTATTCTTAAAAATATATTTTTAATAAAAAATAGTTGTTTCATATTTTGTGCACTTACATTAAAATTAATTTCTTCCACATAAATATATTAAATTAAATTAAATTAAATAAATATTTATAAATATTATGTTCATATTTGGTAAATATTCCCCTTTTATTTTTTTTCAATATGAATAAAAACCATGGTAAAATTTATCACCTCAGAAAAAGGTAAATTGGGTTTATATTTATTAAAAATTGGTGACAAGGTGACACTTTTTCATCATAACTTTTATTTTTTAAATTTAATTCTACCCGTATGACCTTAGGCTTTAATTTGATTAGTTTAATGGATACATGTACATGAAAATAAAATATTTATTATTTAAATAAATGAAATTTAAAAAATGTACAACTCTTTGATTTAAATATCATTAATGTGTTCACATAGGGAAAAAAACTATTTATCTAATAATATTGTAACATCAAATTACCTTTTTTATAAGTACATTTTAATCCTTGTAATTTTTTCCTTTTTTACATCTAGGTAGGGCTGAGAAGGATTTTAGAGGATGCCTATAATGGTGAAGTCAGAGATTTGATGGATTCTCAGGATAAAACATATTGGTTCTCCTACATGTTGGGGATTTACACTCAATGTAATGTCGTTATATGATTACTAAGTTCTAAAATAATAATAAACCTATTTTTTACAAAGGGTTATGGATTTTCAATGATTTTTTTATTTGTAATCTATACAATGTGAAATTGGGTTACACATCATGTAAAGTCCTTAGTGTTGTTTTCAAATAGGCAATTAGGATGAAAATTATATATTTTTTCCTTTCCATAATAACTTTCTCTCGACCCAATATCCATCCCCATGTGATTTTTGATCCCAAAAACCCATTCAGGTTATTTATTTCAATAATTGAATGTTTTTTATAATGGTTTGACTTTTAGGAAAATCATTCTCCATGTCTCCTTGTTTTTTATCTTTCCCTCCATTGAGTTTGATAAATCATCTTAGGATTTTTGAATCAATTCTCCATGTTTTTGAATCATGATATATGTTGAGTTCCTAGATCTTATACACCATTTTTCATGTTGGCAGGTTCTGTTGTAGGATTTGTGTTTTTATATGAAAGGTAGGTGGTTCCGTTAGGATGGACAAATTTGATGAACCCAAAATTTCATGATTTAAATTAAATTTTCTGATTTCAATTATATTAAATAAAACCTATTTCAATTGGTTTATTAAAACAATCCATATAATTGGGGAATTTCAATGTGAAATTGTATTTTTGGCATGAAATTGGGGGAAATCCCTAATTCCATTAAATTGGGGTGTGTTTTGAAATTTGATGGAAATTTTTTAAATTAAATGGTGGAATTTAAATTGTGAAATTGATTTGATTAAATTAATTTCAAATTTGTATTTGATAACAATGTCCTAAAATGGGTTTGAAATAAACCTATTGATTTTATCTTAGAAGAAGGCATTTTTGATTAAAAACATATTTTGGTTTTTAAATTGAAAATTGGATCTTTTGAAAAGGGAGAATTGGATGAATAATTTTTTTATTAGTTTTAAAATAAAATTCCCATAATTGAATATACTAGAGAATATGAAAAGGTAGATAGCTAGTGAGTTATTGGGACAACACTCTTTTGATGATTTATAACTAAAACAAAACATAGTGAAAGTGGTCACATACCCAATGGAATGGTGATGAGTCTCTATTGTCTAGATTCATAGGGACGTGTTTATACACATATTTTTGTGATTACCTTCGAGTGTGTGGAGATATCGTAAATTGGAACTATCATACCTCTTGGTAGATAACCATGTTTCTCTATTTATTATATTTGAGACATAAATGTGTGACAATGTTTGTAAACTATTTTACATGCCTGATTAATTTATATAAATTGTTTTATATAAATTTTTTTTGAATCAATTTGTTTGCAGTATTTCCATCATTTGAAATTTTAAGCATAATTTTTTCTAATTATGCTCTGAACATCCATACCTATTTATTTTAACTTGAAAGATTTATTTGATTAATTAAATATTATAATATTATAATGAAATCCTTGGTTATTACCTATTGGTATTTTATATCACACCCTACATCTACCTTTGAGTGTCTTTTGATTATGTTCTTCTAGGATAGAGCATGGTTAAGTCACCACATAGAGGTGGTAGATGTTGTTGATCCTTGGGATTTTATAGCTGTGTTCGTTGGGACTTGGGTTTTTATATAGTTTTCTAGTACATAACGATAGTTTTTTGGGTTTTTTACCTATTTTACTTATGCTACACTACTCCTTGTAGTGTTTTCTATTGTGTGCATACTGACTTGTTTGTCTTCTTTGAAAATTATTGTGGAAAAAATCACTCTCATTTCATTTTATGTGACGTTAGGTGCTAGTCGCCAATATATGGGGATTTGGAAGGACCATTGGGCCAGCTCAGTGTTGGCTCGATTATTGGGTTACCATGGTACCCAAGTTGGTTTGTGAAAAAGTTGTAACAAATTTAAGTATTTCATATTTACATGATTTCAGTATGCAGCTGTGTAATATTTTCAGTACTTAAGAGGTAGTTACGATTATGTGCTTGGATAGAACTAAAAAAAATGAGACATAAGTCACCAAGGGTGGTTTTGTAAAATACGTCTTTAGTATTTGTTCTAGACTTTTCCTTGTTTTTTATTTGGATTGATTGAAATCCAAATTTTGTGTTCTTATAGGTTGGGATTAATTCTCCCTTATTGCTCTATTTTTGTGTCAAATATGGTGTCTTCTATTTTATCATATGATTTTGTGTCTCAACATGACTCCGAGAAGAAGTGTGAATCAGATCTAAGAGGAAGTTTCTATTGAACCATAGTGAGAAAATCTTCTCATGGACTCGAGACTGATTGAGGTGATTTTGAATACTGTCCAAGATTTGGGATAAGAACCACCACCAGTCCCCATTCAAAATCTAGCTATGGAACCTCAAAGGGATTATCTTTTAAATCATTAAAAAGAGTTCCTTTTCTAGATGCCACCAATGTTCAAAGGTTTATATTATCCTCAAGAGGCTAAGGATTGGTTGAGTATGATGGAGTGTTTGCTTGAATTATTAGAGACACATGAGGCTATTAAGGTGAAGTGTTCAACCTTCGTGATAGAGGAACCAAGTAGGAGACAGTGGGAAATGATAATGAAAGTGATGAAACATAAAGTATATGAGTGTAAAGACTTAAAGGTACTTCTCACCAACCAATTCTATCCAGAGTCGACGTTGTTAGCTAAGGATTTAGATTTCTTTAAACTTGAGCAATTTGAAAGAACTATGAAAGAGTATGCAAACTACTTTACTAAGCTATTGCAGTTTTCACTTGATGTAGTATCGAATAAGAAGATAAAGACTCAATGGTTTGAGTTGGGGCTTTGAGATGCTATTCATTATCAAGATTTATTTTTAAATATTTTTTCTTATTTTATTATGATGGATAGCGCATTAATGGTCAAAATGGACTTCGATGGAAAGTTATGTTTGATAGGAGTTCCTTTTTCTCCAAGTGGAACTATGAATTACACTAACATAAAGATAAAGTGTGATGATTCTCATGGTGGATCTTAACATAAGATTTTTTCTAGATCTCCTACAGTGTTTGGAAGAGGACCCTTTATTTTTTAGCTGAGAGGAAATCTTGGGCATTCTAATATGGTTTACACAGAGGCACCCAAGATCTCTGTCTCCTACGGATACTTGGGTCACTTGTAGAAGTTCTTCCATATATTTTCTAATCTATGTAGTGACAAGGGATCATCAGTTCCTATTAAAGCTGTGATGCAATCAGATGAATCAATATGAAAGGGGTTACAACCATAATAAACCGAAATGAATCTTTTTCATACAGTGGAAGAGTCTCCAGAGGAAGTAGATATGGGTCCAACGACTGTGATAGGTATGATCACTATAGAATCATCATTACTGACTGCTTTATTTTTTACTGGTGCATCTCCTTTATCTAATTCAACATGTATTGTTAATCTTCTAAATATTTCTATAGTGTTTTTATCTTATGTGATGAATATTTCTATTCCCCTTGGAATAATGAGGGAGAAGGGCCTCCATAGTCCCTCTTGTGCTTTCTCCTTATCAGATGTTGATCTTTCATGGAGTTTTTTTGTTCTCAACGTGAAACCAATTTACGTATATTTAGGATGGATTGTATCATTTAAAATAAATCCCAAATTTAATGCTATATTTGATGAGTCTCCTTTACTACTCTTGATGGCGTATGTCATATCAGTCATGTAGAATGAGACCCAAGGTCTACTAGAATCTGACCATATTATCTAGAGTTATGGAAAGTGATATTTATGTTCACCTTTGACCTGGAATGAGAATATTTTAGTATTGATCTCCCTCTAGTTTTCATCATATTTGCTAATGTGTTTTCTTCTAATGTCTCTAGTCTATTGTTGGAATGGGAGGTAGATATGTCTATCTATTTTGTTCTTGTTACTCAACCAGTGTCCATTACTTTATACTGCATGAAACTAGTAGAAATGAGAGAGTTGAATATTCAGTTAGATGATATTCTAGAGAAAGGATTTATATAACTAATTATGTCCCCTTGGGTGGCACCTTTTCTCTTTTCTAAGAAATATCATGGCTCACTTCTCCTTTGTGTTTATTATAGAAAACTCAATAGAGTCATGATAAAGAAAAAATATATCTATTTCCATGAATTGATCCTTTTTTTGATCAGTTTAAAGTGGAAAGGTGGTTCTCAAAGATTGACCTCTGATCTAGTTACCATCAGTTGAGGATAGAATAATTTGACATTCAGAAAACCTCCTTTTAGAGCATCTGTGGACATTATGAGTAGTTCTTCATGCCTTTTGGTCTAAAAAATCATCTTATGGTATTTATGGATATAATTAACTGGATTTTCCACAAGTATCTTGATATCTTGATACCTTTGGGGTAATATTTTTGGATTAAATACTTTTTAATATAGTTCATGGAGGATCATGTGTATCATCTAAGAGAAGTTCTAGAGTTATTGAGAAATCTCCATCTTTATGCCAAGCTATTGAAATGTGATTTCAATATTTGGGATGTGAAATGTTTTGGACATGTTGTGTCAGAACATGGTATTTTAGTTGATCCTACAAAGTTAAATTTTGTTATGACATGGTAATAACCATTACATTTTTTATTGATTCAAAGCATCTTGGTTCTAGATGGGTATTTTCATCGGTTCATTAATGAATACTCAATATTGGATTCTCTAATGACTACTCTGACTTAGAAGGGAGTATAGTAAGTTTGGGATAAATATTGTCTTAATTATTTTATTGATCTAAAACATATTTTTTCTATTGTGTCGGTGTTGACTCCTCCAAATCCTGGTTTGTGGTATGTGGTCTTTTTTGATGCATCAAGTTCATGTTTGGGTTACATTCTTATACAGGATGATCATGTCGTTTCTCATGGATCATGGAAGCATAGTCCACATGAGAAGAAATACCTAACCCATGACCTAGAACATGCAGCTGCAATTTATGTGTTTAAGAGTTTGAAGAATTACCTTTATATATAAAGGTTTACCATGTTTTAAGACCAAATTATTTTGAGTTATATATTCAAAAATATTTGAATCTCATCTAGAGGAGTTGGTGGAATACCTGTAATATTTTGATTTCAGCATCGCATGTAACTCGGGGAAAGGGTTTGTCATTGTCGGTGCTTTGAGTAGAAAATTTTCAATATAGGTAGTGAAATAATCATTGGAAGAGGAGAACTTGATGGATATTTTTGTGTTGTTGTATATTGGAGTTCATGAAATAGGGGATGATTTTTCTTTTTCCAGTGTTTAGTTCACATCCACTCTTCTCAAGATTATTATTTAGTAAAATAATCTTGATGATGAGTTTCATATCATTAGAGACTCTCTTTACAGTGGGTATATGGTTCCTGACTATTCATTCTCCACCCATGGAATTCTATGCTATTAGAATAACTTTTTTGTACCATTAGTGGCAAGGGAAGTTGTGATGTTATATTTACATAACTCCCAGTGGGAAGTGTACCCACGAACTGTGATGATATTCTATGACATGATATGTAAATTGTTGTGGCTAGGTATGATATTAGGGAATTCTAAATTTTTATCTCATTGTTACACATGACAAAACGTCAAGGACAAGCGCCCGAATCCTTTGGTTTTTCATTAGAAACATCCATTTCCAGCTTGGATGTGGGATGAGATCTCTATGGAAATTTTCATTGGGTTTCTGAATATCCATATAAAGAAGATTACAATATGGTTTATGATTGATCGGCTGAAAAAATCAGATCACTTTGTACCCATTTTTGATGCACCCAATGTTGAGGAGTTGGGAAATATCTATGTAAAAGAGATTTTTTATTTTCATAGAGTTCCATCTACCATATTTTCTGATAGAGATCCTTGGTTCACTAATATTTTTTTGGAAGGCCTTTTTGAGGCATTGGGATCTTAGGTCCATTTGAGTACAACTTTCCACCCAAAGTCGGATGTCCAAATAGGAAGTGATATATAAATTCATGATGAAATGATCCGTGTTTGTGCTTTTGAGTTTGTTGAATCTTGGGGTGACCATTAGGGATTGGTTTAGTTTTATTATAACAATATTTACCTGTCTGTGATCAGAATGGATCCTTTTGTGGCCTTGTATAGTCAGCCTTATAGATCTATGTTGTGTTGGTTAGATATTTTCTAATATTCCTTTGTTGCACTGATCTTGGTTTAAGATATGATAGTAATGATTTAGTTGATTCATTATTTAATTTTGATATAATAGATCTAGCATATGTATTAGGTTGATCATTTCCATAGACTGTTGGAATTCGTAGTTGGTGACCATGTGTTCTTTAATGTTTAAACTTGATTGCGTCATCGACAACTTGGGAGGTAAGTGAAACTCACACCATGTTTTGGGGTACATTTGGAGTTTTTTTTGACCATGTGGGGAAGGCTTTTTACCATTAATCACTTCCACCATAGTTGATATTGATACCTAACATGTTCCATTTATCGTGACTATAAAAGTATCTATATGATATATCTCATGTTCCGATATAGAGTGTTCTTGAGATTGAACCTGGTTTATCCATAAATGTACGGTCAGTCAAGATAGTTGATTCTAAAACTAAGTTACTTCATAGGAGGGATATACCTTTGGTTCATGTTCAATGGAATCATTGTTCTGATTTTTATGAGACATAGGATCACGAGGCACTAATGAGAGAGTAGTGGCCTCACATTTTTTATATGGAAGCTTCTTGACATGCTTTCTAGGGACAAAATTTTTTATCATGTGTTGGTTGTAAAATCACATTACCTTTATAACAAGTACATTTTAATGCTTTTTATGGTTTGTTTTTTTGTTATATTGGTAGGTCAAAGAATGAATTGGGAGGATACCTATAATGGTGTAATTGGATATTTTTTGGATTCTTAGCATAAAACCTAATGGTTCTGTAGCCTGATATGGATTTACATGTTGTGAAATTTGATTACAAAAACAATAGGTTCTAAAATAATAATAAATCTATATTTAATAAAAAGTTATGGGTTTTTTTTTGGTTTTTTGATTTGTGTGTAATTGGGTTACACGTCGTGTAAAGTCCAGAGTGTTTTTTTAACATGTAGTTTGGATAAAAATTCTATTTTCTCCTCTCCATAGTTCCTTTATCTAAACCAAAGATCCATCCCTAGAAAACTTTTGAGCCATCAAACCCTTTTGGGTCATTTTATTCAATAATTGAACCTTGTTGTGATTACGGTGTGACTTTCCGAGTAAGAGTTCTCCTTGTCTCTTCATTTTTTATTTTTCCCTCCATGGAGTTAGATATATCATCTTTTGATTTAGTAATCTAAACTTTGTGTTGTTGAATATTTTTTCTAGTTCGATTTCCTATATCTTATGTGTCTTCTTCAGTGTTTACGGGTTTCATTTTCATGATTTTTGTTTCCATAAAAAGCTACGAGGTTCTGTTATGATGTCCAAATTTTATTAACCCTGAATTTATTGATTTAAATTCAAATTTTTTTATTTAAATTCAATTACATGAAGCATAATTCAATTGGTTTATTATAAAACCCCAAATTCCATAGAATTGGGGGATTGGAATGTAGAATTGGATTTTTGGAATGAAATTGGGAAAAAACCCCAATACTATTGAATTTGGGTGTGTTGTGAAATTGGATGAAAAATGTTAAAATTAAACTGTGGAATTTAAAATTTGAATTTGATTTGATGAAATTGATTTTAAATTGTTATTTATGAAAAATTTCTAAAAATGGTTTTGATATAAACCTTGTTGTTCTATATTGGAAAAGTTCGTGTTTTGATTAAAAATTATTTCTTGTTTTCAAATGGAAAATTGGAACTTTTGAAATGGGAGAATGGGATGAATTGTTTCAGGACCCGTCCCAGAGGGGTCCATGCCATGAATCCCCATGCCTGCCTCTAATAGGCTAGGGGCTAGTGACTAGCACTGAGTAGGCATATCACAAACAAGGGAGGCATTGACTATATACCTATACGCACACACATAATATTGATTATCAACAAATAGGTAAACCATTCTTGAAAATCACTACTTATAACACAACCAAATTTCAATAGAATGTAAAGTATTATTTGGTGACCCAATCCAGAATAAAAGCCCACCAAAAAGGAAGAGTTTTTAACGAAAAAAACTAAAACTCAGCTATAGAAAACCCTACCTAAAGGGTTAATGAAGGGTAGCTTCTTGAATACATAAGAGTACACCTCATCCTTTTGATGTCACTAGGTTCTACCCTGTCCTGGACCACCTAGGTCCCTGTCCAAACGTTGGTCGTCTGCACAAGACACGACATGTGTGAGAAAATCCCATGCATGGGTGAGTAAAATAGTAATCAGTAAGATTCCCCAAAACCAAAAAGTAAATACCACAAAGGAAATCACATGTGAAGTATAGTCAACACATGTAGGTATAAGTATAAATCAGGTAAGTAAATATTACCAGATTTAATCGCATAACACTTAGTTTTGATGAGGCGCCTATTATCGATGAGAATCCTAGCCCCGATGAGTCATTTAGACCAGATGAGTCACTTTGACCCGATGAGTCAATTAGACCTGATGAATCACTTGGAACCAATGAGTCACATAGACCCAAATATACTTAGTCTTGAAGTCATATATACATCAAGTCACATATTCTTCCTGTCACAACCAGCCACTAGATTACACTCGTAGTGCACTTATTCCGAGAGAACCCACTCTTAAAGACAAAGGTTATATGTCAACTTCCCAAAAAATAAACTTATAGTCTCTCAAAAGGACCAAACCATCTTGAGTTTCCAAAAACCACAAATGGCTCGTCCAATAGAAACATGTTTTGAATGTTATGGGCAATTTAGTGAAAATGGGTCGGGTGGATCTAGGTCCGATCCGACCCGATCTGACAGACCCAAACCGGTCGATTCTGGGCCAACCCAAACTATACTAGCCCAAAGTCTAAGCCCATTGGAAAACAATACTAAAACACCATTTTCCCCAACTGGGCGTGGTGGCTACAATGCCCCTCCAACCTGGAGGACGCGGTTAAGAGAATGTGTCGCCTTGGTACACACGGACCAGCCACATGGCCAGCTCGCACCCATGGAAGAGTTGTATGACTCCCATCCAATGTGGCTCTGGGAGACGCCTCCCACCAGTGTTGTAGCGTCTTACCACAATGCGTCATCACCAGCTGTTGATACGATGTTTGTCCACTGCCAGGTGGCAGCGCCGCTGCGTGCCACCGACGACCCTCCTTCCACAAGTCGCCACCATCACCGTTGCAGCCCGTTTCTCAAAATACATGATCCATTGTGATCCATGGGCCATCATATGCACTTACATGTTCTCTAAATTGTATTTTTGTCTATCCAAGGGTCTGACCATGTTTAGAACCTCCCATAAAAATTCGATGCAACCATGGGGGTCCATCTGTGAAATATGAAAGAGAGAGAGAGAGAGGGAGGACCATGGACACCCAAGGAGTGAATGTCATACTTATTTGTATGGCCTTCATTTGTACCATTATAATATGGGGAAATATATCATACAAATAAACACTAAGGTGAACCCCCTTCAAATAACTTTGAAACAATATCCATCCCACATGGACGATCAATCCGCATATCAACCTGTTAGTGGATTGATCTGTGTTCGTTATTTAGAAAGAATGAATGTGGGAAATGGAATCATATAGAAATAAACCCCTAACTAGGACTGTATATTTAAAAATCATTAATTAATTTTCATTGATGATCAGCTGAAGATTAATCTGGATCTGTTCCTTTGTCATCGTTGGCGAGATCCTTCGAAGAGGAGGGTGTGTTCATTTTTGTGGGAGATTCTTTGTTCATAAAATTTATTCCTCTAGAGCCTAATAGAATTCCACAAGCTCTTTCCCCTCATCCTATATTCTTATCAGTATAATAATTAAATAATTACAATTCATAGTTGTTATTACGCTCAGTTGCAACATCACCATGATATTTCATTTAAGAAGTGAAATAGTTGAGTCGTCGCTGCATTGCAGTGTCCATGTAGGATGATTTTAAAAAATAAAATAAAATAACTTCATATGTTTTATTTTATTTTCTAATTTTAAAATGTCCAAAATTAAAAAAATTCCTCAACCCGTTCTAGTAGATGTTAGACCCCTCTTAAGGTAAAGTCACCATTTTGGATGCAACGGTGGCCTCAGATTTTTGATCTTGGCCCCGGTTTATAAGTTACATAAACTATGCATGCATGCTTCAAAAAAGTTCAAACATTTATTCTGCGAACCCCAGGCCTCAGAATCACATGTATTCTTAACACCTATCTTCATAATAATCCATTTCATTTTTTTTAAAAATACATTCTGGAACATTACATTCTCTCCACCATAAGTCTTCACATCCCTAAAAGAAAAAAACAAGGGATAAAAAATAAATGGAGGTACTGAGCATGAATATAAGCCTCTCGCTCCCATATGCTCTCCTGAAATTCTCGTTCTACCATTTAACGTAGAATAGAGGAATTGATCTTCCTTGAAGGACCCACTAATTTTGATCCTCTATCTCCACTGATAACTCCAAAAACATCACCACATTGTTAATGTCCTGATCACCCTAGTCGATGACGAGTGATAGATCATATACATACCCCCTCAACTATCAAATATTAAATACATCATGCACCTGATGAATCTGTAGGGGTAGATCTAGGTGGTATTCCACCTCACCAATTCTACTCAGAATATAAAAAGTACAGATGAATCTCAGAGAGAACTTTCCACCCACGCCAAATCATTGCAATCCCTATAACTGTAAGACCCAAAGAAACACATGGTATCCCTCCTAGGAACCATGGTCCTCTATCTCCTGTCATTATATGATTTTTTTCAGCTTTGTGCAATCCTCATCTACTCATGGATGAACTGAACCTTCTTGGTGGTAGCCTATTCCATATTTGGATCTATGATTGATGACCCCCCTCTATATTTCCAGCATATTTTTGACTAGAATGGTCACCCATACAAGGCCTCAAATGGTTCCATTCTAATGGTAGAGTGGTAGGTGTTGTTGTATACAAAATATACTAGAGTTAGTTGATCCTTCCAACTATGAAAAATGTATAGGATGAAAGCATGTAGCATGTCCTCTAGAACCTGTATGGTCCTCTTCGTCTAGCCATCCATCTAGGGATTAAACACCATTCCCAAACGCAACTGATTTCGGAATTCCTCATATAATCCCTTCCATAACTGGGTTGTGAAGTGATCATTATGGTATGAAACAATTGTTGAAGGCACCCTGTGAATCTGAACTATATCTTAGACATAAAGCCATCCAAATCCCTCTACCAAATCCTGCTCCCGTATGGGTAAGAAGTGGGCTGACATGGTGAGTTGGTCTACAATAATCTAGATGGTATCATGGCCCCTGGACATGTTTGGTAATCCTATCATGATTTCCATCAATATTCCATCCCACTTACACATTGGAAACTTAAGAGGTTGAGCCAAGCCTTCTAGAACCTAATGCCCAACTTCACTTACTGACAAATGAGGCACCATGAAATGAACTCTGTCATTGGATTCTTCGTCTTTGTCCACAAAAATTGATATTAAAGATTCTAGTGCATATTTTCCACACCCGGATGTACCTACCAATGGAATGTGAAAAACTCACTCAGAAACTCTTCGGACAATGCCGATGGTACAATAGTGACCCCTCTAAAAGGGACGATGTGCTCCCCACCTATTGAATATCCATTAGTGGCTTTCCCTATGGATAACTAATCATGTCGGGTCTCGTAGTTAAAATCTCCAAGTTGTGACACCCTAACTCAACATATGTGTGGAGGTGTAACAACCATTGAGTGGAGGTAGTCTACTCTATCACTATCCAGAAAGGATATCTACATCACAAACAATTTCTTTGATTCCTCGCTCAGGAACTAAAAGCAAGTTATCCTTCTGAGTGCGTCTGCCAGCAAGTTCCCCTTCCCAAGAGTATATACAATTTCAAAGTCATAATCCTAGAGGAACTCTATCCCCCACCTCTATCTCAAGATCGGGTTCTTCTGGGAGAATGTATACTTTGTAATTTTCTGGTAGTAGTTGATGGTAAACTACTCACCCATTAAGTAGTGCGGCCGAATCTTCAATGTGAAGACTACTGCTGGTAGCTCGTAATCAGGGGTTGTGTACTTCTTCTCATGATACCTCAAATTTTTCCAACTATTTAAAATCACCACTGGACCCTGCATCAGGACACTACCCAGTCTAGTCCCTAACGCATCACAGAACACTACATACCCAACACCCTCCTCAAGCAGTCTCAATATTGGGGTTTTAATCAACCACCACCTCATCTACTAGAAACTTTTCTGGCACTTCTCCATCCACACTGAGGGTTTTACCTTATGTGGAAAAGCTAATAATGGTGCTACTACCCTGTAAAATTCATGAACGAACTGACTATAGTACCCAGAAAAAAACCCAATAAGTTGTACACTTTATTCATGCTCCTGGGAGGATCTCAAGCAAGAATTACCTCTATTTTTCTCCAAATCCACTTCAACATCATCCTATGAAATTGAATGTCCTAGAAAGTGGACCTCCCAAATCAATAACTGATAGTTTTAAAGCGTCCCATAAATCTAGTGCTCTGAGAGTGGATCCAGGACCATCCTTAGTTGGGTCGCGTGCTCCCCCTCAGATGTCGAGCACACTGGGATGTCATAAATGAAAACCAGGATGAACCAGTTAAGGTAAGGCTATAAGATCCAATTCATGAGTCCCATTAACTATATCATCCCACATTTTTATAACATTAACTTTTATTATAAAATACAAAACTGAGGATCTTTAAGGTTTAGTGTCTTGGAAACCAGGAACTTATTACGTGAGCAAAAAAACATTCTTACTAAACACTTGAAAGGATTCTTCATTTTTTCATCCTAAGTTCATTACAGAATCTCATAACATGGTAGAATACATCAAATGAATGAGTGAGAAAAGGCCCAGTAAGGGAAGCAAGGAAAACATTTTACATGAGAACTTGAGATACATCAATAAAGTCAAGAAAAGAACTTTAAGGCATGAGAATGAAATCATAAGGCATGTCATAATAAAAATAACGTATTTCATAACTAGAAGATGTGGATACAACATTTAATATTGACAATAATTTCTGTTTCACCAAGGTCAATCCCCAAGGTCTCATTAAAAATTACCAAGGTTATTCACCATGGTGTCCTTAAAAACAATCATATCTAGAGATTAAGTCTTTACCCAATGGATTGGAGCACTACCAGGTTGCACCCTTGAAATATTTTTATTATCATGTGTTCCACATATATCATCATCAATCATTTCATAAACAACCCATATAGCATAAAATAAATGGGTTTCATTTCATAATCATAACATTTTAAAACTGCTTTAAAGACATGATCATTATGTCACTTTAAACCCACGAAAAGGGAAAGCAGGTCTCATGTATGTAAATACCAGAATTTAGAATAGAAAAAAATAGTGTATATGTGAATACCCCTATAGATGATAGAGCTCTGAGTATTCACTTAACAAAATAAAAGAACATTATAAAAAGAGAGAGACATTTTGAGACGGAAATTCTTCAGCAAAGCTGCTATGTTTCGGGGTTTTAGAAAACATTGAAAAGAGATGGGGACATGGGTAAAACATTCATAAATGACCCATAAAACAGTAGAGGGACAAAATATAATGGATTTTAGAAAATGGTAATGAAACTTTAAATATATACCATATGAAATGAGGAACATGAAAGGAAGACAAAAAATAAGATTTCTCTTATGAAAATTCGGCAGCCTAACGACGTCACATAATCTTCAACAAAAATGAATTGATGGGATAAAATAGGGTCTCTCATAATATGAACATAAAAGATCAGTATTATAGATATAGATATAATACCTTAACATAATAAAAAGGATCTTTAATGACTTGACATGAAAGTAGAACTTTGAAAAATGAGAAAGGTGAAAGAATCCCTTAAAAATTTGGCAGCCTAACGACGCCACTTAAACTTCAACAAAAATGAATTGACGAGATCAAATAGGGTCTCTCATAATATGAACATAAAAGATCAGTATGATGGATATAGATATCATACCCCAACATAATAAAAAAGGAACTTGAAAGGCTTGACATTAAAGTATATCTTTAAAACGAGAAGGGTGAAAGAACCACTTAAAAATTCGGCAGCCTAACGGCATCACTTAAACTTAAAAAGAATGAATTGAAGAGATAAAATAGGGACTCTCATCATATGAACATAAAATATCAGTATGACAGATATAGATATCATACCCAACATAAAGTAACTTGAAATACCTGACAAAAAAATATAACTTGAAAATTAGAAGGATGAAAGAATCCCTTAAAAATTTGGCAACCTAACGACGTCACTTAAACTTTAAAAAAATGAATTGATGAGATAAAATAGGGTCTATAATCATATGAACATAAATGATATGTATGATATATATAGATATCATATCCAAACATAAAGTAATTGAAATACTTGACAGGAAAAAAGAACATGAAAATTAGAAGGGTGAAAGAATCTGTTACAAAAAGTTCGGCAGCCCAACGACGCCACTTAAACATTCATAAAACGAAATGATGAGATTAAGAGGTGATCTATTATCATGTGAACATGAAAAGGGAAGTAATATGAATATAAAATAACATCCTCCAACATAAGAACATGGAGCATAAAAGAAATGACATAAAAGAGATTACTTGAAAAGAAAGAGAGAGGTCGGATCCCTTACCTTAAATCGTAACTCTTAAAACTCATAGTTTAGGACCTTGAGGGATTGGGGGCACCTTGAGATAACTCCTTGGGAGGTAATGAGACCAAAGCTTAGTTGGGGGAGAGTTGGGAGTCGAATGGATGAGAGGATGGCTTGGTATTTATAGGTACAGTAAGGGGACAAGGCATTAATGGCCAATGGACAACTCATTGGTGGTTTTGGAAAAACCATGGGCTTGACCATGGTATTTGCCCATGGTATTGGCCACATGGGTCCACCCATACAATAATTTATCACCTTTGGTCGGCAAACCCTTAAAATATCTCATGGCATCATCATAACACAGTTATGATGACATTAAACATACCAAAACCCTAAAACTGTATTTTAACTATACATCGAAAATTCAACTTTCTTAGAAAAATTCAAAAATTTCACCTTAACCAAATATCGATGCTATGATTTCAAAAATGAACACCATTTTATAAAAATAATTTTATAAATATTTTAAATTTAATTTTTAAATAAATACACTATACACTTAAAATTCATTTTTCTCAGAAAAATCCCCAAAAATTACGTTAACATAATATCGATGCTCTGAGTAAAAAAATGAAATCCATTTTATAAAAATAATTTTCTAAATATTTTTATTTAATTTTCAATAAAATAACACTATTCACCTGGAAAACTAATACTTGACTAATAATTAATGAAATAGTTATTTACCTATTTTATTCAATCTCGTTACTTAATCAAGGTGCCTAGATTATATTAATAATTTCTTTAAGTGATATTACTAATCCATTTAGTCACATTACTAATACTAAGAATAAAATCACTATTCAGAATTTACTTTTCATCAAAAATTAAGTTGATCTTATTAGACTCTAAATTTAGACTTGAACATAATTGTAGAAGACCGTTTTCTGAAAATCATTACAAATTTTTAATTATTTAAGGATTACATAAACATTTTTAAAACATCATTTCTCAAAAATTCACCAAAAATATGCATACTATATTTATCCGGACATTTGAAAATTCATAAACTTCATCACAAGAAGAAATCACAATTTTTATTTAAAACAATGGATTACACAAGGCAGTTATGGTATCGTTACATAGCCCCTTATAACACCAGCATAAGACCTAAGAGTAAGGTGTTTTAGGGTGATATAATCTTGGGGTGGCTCGGCCAACATTGCACGAGTAGTAATTTCTATCAGTTTGAACTTCTCGCGAAGGCGATTCCGTTATAGCTTCACACGATGATGTTCGGCTTGGGTTTGGTCCAGAGCAAAGCCCAGTGGTGCTACCTCCTTCCCAAGTTCCATTAGATGGGCTTCGATTGGTCCGAGACTACTGTATGAGTCCATCAAATCTATTTTCTATATTAATTAACCAATGTCACTTGTATTTAGAGACAAAAGTCACAACATTCAGTTTTCAATGGTCATACTGACTAACAGTCATATAATAGTCAAAACCCAACAGTATCATTTTAATTATACTCATGATATCAAATGAAATAGTTTTGTTGAGTATGAAAAATAAAATAACACACAAAATTAAAAAACATGATTTATTCAAAATTTTGGGTCATTACAATCTTCCCCCCTTTAGAAATTGTGTCCTTGCCATTTTTTTAAAATTGGGTTTTGAAATTTCATTGAATGTCCCACATCGGAAAAAGAGTCAGTAACACTATTACTTTAAAAGAATGAAAAGGAAGTACAAAGGCCACCCGAGTTAACCCATACTAGGATTCCATGTAGGAAAACATGGATATGGAAGAAAAAACAAAGGGTCAGGTTCTGAGGTAGAGTAATAGAAAACATAATTATTATAAAGTTAACCACAAGAAAATCACAAACTTATGATGTGTGTAAGCGGCCTTTGATTACACAGTATGAAACATTAACCAACAGATTTTTTGTTTTACGTTTCTTTTAATAATTTTGAGGAATTAGTTTACTACATATAATAAAATCAGAAGGAAATATACCTATATTCAAGTAGAGTTTCATCCTTTAATAAGTTTCTACCAAAACTACTCTTTTCTCCAAACGATGAGCATTCAAAAACACTTGGTCTCATCAAAAGCACAAGAATAATCTTCTAGAGATTCACGCAATCCAAAAAAGATTAACTATCTATTTCTTCTATCTTTAAACTTTATCCCAAAAACAAAATGGGTAAGATAAAACAACTCTTCAAAAAGAAAGAACCCCATTGGAAGGGAAACTACTCTTAAATCCTCAAAATTCCACGGTACTACCCAAAGTTCATCATATACAATTCAATAAATAACTGTCCTTAAAATTCCTCAAAATAAACCAAACTAAGATTGAAACCCAAATACAAGAAGTATGTGATAACATAGTCTTCCTAAATAAACTTCATCGTTCATCTCCAAACATCATCCAATCCTAACATCTTATAACAAAAGTATCTCACCTAAACATATTTTACCCAAGATAGTTTAATCATTTCCATAAGTAACCTAGATTACTATAAGTCCACCTTAAATTCATAGATTCTTCAAAATATAAGTCAACCTTTACTAATCAAAGAAAATACCGTAGTAATCTATTTACCTCGATCATATAGTGTCCCCAAAATAGTGAACGTCTTTCAAAATAATAATAATCTTTTAATACCCTAATCATATTTGTCATATTAATACGGAAATCATCACATTTCCTACCACATTGGTTATTGGGACATGTTCTTCCATTTCCTTCCATTAACTAAGAAAAGAAAGTACAATTAGGGGCTTGAATACTTAGCCAATAATTATTAAAAGGAAACTTTAAGCATAGAAGGATAAACTTGTAGAAGGAAAGTATACCATAACTTGTGATCCCCTAGGTTCAAATCTAGGTTATCCATGATCATATATTCTTATGTTAATCTTTATTTTATTTTACCATTGTTCCTTTAATAATGGTTCATACTATGCTTAGGAAATTACCAAAGCATATCCCTCAGGAGTGTCATAACCAAGAGTGCATCAAGGCCCATTGTCATGTACCAGTTCCCATTTGAGTCTAGCTCAAAGAGGTGTTTTCGGGTTTTACCCCTATGTACGTCTGTTCTAGATCCACCTCTACCTTCTCATATCTAGACAGGGATGTATTTGCTTGGAAACCCCTTACTCAATACTCACCAAAATACGAGGAAGATTTCCTATATATAAACGTTTCTATAGGATTCTTACTAAAGTTTTCATATCCTAATTTCCATAAATAACTAAACCAGCCTTTCATACCAACTATAGAATCCCACCTTTTTATAACATTAACTTTTATTATAAAATACAAATCTGAGGATCTTTAAGGTTTAGTGTCTTGGAAACCAGGAACTTATTTCATGAGGGAAAAAACATTCTTCTTAAACACTTGAAAGGATTATTAATTTGTTCATCCTAAGTTCATTACGGAATCTCATAACCTGGGAGCATACATCAAAGGAAAGGGTGAGCATAAGGCCCAGTAAGGGAAACAAGGGAAACATTTTACATGAAAACTTGAGATACATCAATAAAGTCATGAAAAGAACTTTAAGGCATGAGAATGAAATCATGAGGCATGTCATAATAAAAATAACGTATTTCATAACTGGAATATGTGGCTACAACATTTAATATTTACAATCATTTCTGTTTCACCAAGGTCCATCCCTAAGGTGTCATTAAAAATTACCAAGGTTATTCACCAAGGGGTCGTTAAAAATAGTCATCTCTAGAGATTAAGTCTTTACCCAAAGCATTGGAGCGCTATCAGGGAACACCCTTGACATATCTTTATTATCATGTGAGCCACATATATCATTATCAATAATTTCATAAACAACCCATGTAGCATAAAAGAAATGGGTTTCATTTCATAATCATAACGTTTTAAAACTGCTTTAAAGACATGATCTTTATGTCACATTAAACACACGGAAAGGTAAATCGGGTCTCATGTATGTAAATACCAGTATTTAAAATAGAAAAATTTTGTATATATGTGAATACCCATATATAATAGAGAGCATTGAGTATTCACTTAACAAAATAATATAATTTTAGAAAAAGAGAGAGACATTTTGAGACGGAAATTCTGCAGCATAACGACTATGTTTCGAGGTTTTAGAAAACATTGAAAAGAGAGGGGAAATGGGTCAAACATTCATAAATGACCCATAAAATAGTAGAGGGACATAATATAATGGATTTAAGAACATTTTAATGAAACTTGAATGATATACCATATGAAATGAAGAACATTAAAGGAAGAAAAAAAATAAGATTTCTCTTAAGAAAATTCGGCAGCCTAACGTCGTCACATAAACTTAAACAAAAATGAATTGATGGGATCAAATAGGGTCTTTTATCATATGAAAATATAATATTAGTATGATATATATATAGATAATACCACAACATAATAAAAAAGAACTTGAAAGACTTGACATGAAAGTAGAACTTTGAAAAATGAGAAATGTGAAAGAATCCTTTAAAAATTCGGCAGCCTAACAACGCCACTTAAACTTCAACAAAAATTAATTGACGAGATCAAATAGGGTCTATCATCATATGAACATAAACGATCAGTATGATAAATATATATAGATCATACCACAACATAATAAAAACGGATCTTTAAAGGCTTGACATGAAATTATATCTTGAAAACGAGAAGGGTGAAAAAACCACTTAAAAATGCGGCAGCCTAACGACATAACTTAAACTTAAAAAGAATGAATTGAAGAGATCAAATAGGGTCTCTCATCATATGAAAATAAAAGATAAGTATGATATATATAGATATCATACCCCAACATAAAGTAACTTGAAATACTTTACATGAAAATAGAACTTGAAAAAGAAAAGGGTGAAAGAATCCCTTAAAAATTCGGCAGCCTAACGACGTCACTTAAACTTCAAAGAAATGAATTGACAAGATCAAATAGGTTTTCTCATCATATTAACATAAAATATCAGTATTATGGACATAGATATAATACCCAAACATAAAGTAACTTGAAATACTTGACAAGAAAAAAGAACTTGAAAAAGAGAAGGGTGAAAGAATCCGTTACAAAAATATCGGCAGCTTAACGGCGCCACTTAAACATTCATAAAACGAAATGATGAGAGTAAAAGGGGATCTATAATCATATGAACATGAAAAGGGAATTAATAGGAATATAATATAACATCATCCAACATAAGAAAATGGAGCATAAAAGAAATTACATAAAATAGATTACTTGAAAAGAAAGAGAGAGGTCGGATCCCTTACCTTAAATCGTAACACTTAATACTGAAAGGTTGGGACATTGAATGCTTGCGGGCACCTTGGGAGGACTCCTTGGGAGGTAATGAAACCAGATCATTGTTGGGGGAGAGTTGGGAGTCGAATGGATGAGAGGATGTCTTGGTATTTATAGGGAAAGTGAGGGGACAAGGCATTAATGGCCAAGGGAAACCTCATTGGTGGTTTTGGAAAAACCATGGGCTTGCCCATGGTATTTGCCCATGGTATTGGCAACATGGATACCCCATACAATAATTCATCACCATTGGTCGGCCAACCCTTAAAATATCTCATGGAATCAACATGACACAGTTATGATGTCATTAAACATACTGAAACCCTAAAACTGTATTTTCACTATTCATCGAAAATTCAAATTTTTCCGAAAAATCCCAAAAATTTACCATAACCAAATATCGATGCTCTGATTTCAAAAATGAACTCCATTTTATAAAAATAATTTTCAAAATATTTTTAATTTAATTTCTAAATAAATACACTATTCACTGAAAATTCATTTTTCTCAAAAAAATTGCCAAAAATTACCTTAACATAATACTGATGCTCTGAGTTCAAAAATGAAATCCATTTTATAAAAATAATTTTTTAAATATTTTTAATTTAATTTTCAATTAAAAAACACTATTCACCCAAAAAACTAATACTTGACTAATAATTAATGAAACAGTTATTTACCTATTTTATTGAATCACATTACTTAATCAAGGTGCCTAGATTATATGAATAATTTTTTTAAGTGATATTACTAATCCATTTGTTCCCATTACTAATCCTAAGAATAAAATCACTATTCATAATTTAAAATTCATCAAAAATTAAGTTGATCTTATTAGACTATAAATTTCGTACTGAACATAATTGTAGAATACCATTTTTTGAAAATCATTACACATTTTTAATTATTTAAGGTTTAGATAAACATTTTGTAAAACATCCTTTCTCTAAAATTCAACAAAAATATTCATACTATATTTATTCGGACATTTGAAAATTCATAAACTTCATCACAAGAAGAAATCACAATTTTTATTTAAAACAAAGGATAACACAAGGAAGTTATGGTCTCGTTACATAGCCCCTTATAACACCAGCATAGGGTCTAAGAGTAAGGTGTGCTTGGGTGATAGAATCTTGGGGTGGCTCGGCCAACATTGCATGAGTAGTAATTTCTATCAGTTTGAACTTCTCGTGAAGGAGATTCCATTATAGCTTCACACGATGAAGTTCGGCTTGGTTTTGGTCCAGAGCAAAGCCCAGTGGTGCTACCTCCTTCCCAAGTTCCGTTAGATGGGCATCGATTGGACCGAGACTACTGGATGAGGCCATCAAATCTCTTTTCTATATTAATTAACCAAGGTCACTTGTATTTAGAGACAAAAGTGACAACATTCAGTTTTCAACGGTCATACTGACTAACTAACGGTCCTATAATAGTCAAAACCCAATAGTCTCACTTTAATTATACTCATGTTATCAAATGACATAGTTTTGTTGAGTATGAAAATTAAAATAACACACAAAATTAGGAAACAAGATTTATTCAAAATTCTGGGTCGTTACATGAACACTGTTGGTGAATTGGACATTCCAAAATACATCACCAAGAACTCATAGTGTTCATACTGTAATCTGTAGGTCATCTTCAACACATCCTCATCTCATACACAAAGCTGATCATTGCTAGACCTTAGGTCTATCTTTGAGAACCACCTCACTCTCCTAAGCTAGTTGAGGAGGTCATTGATTCTTGGAAGTAGATATTTGTTCTTCACAGTCTTCTATTTCAAGCACCGATAGTCCACATGTAACATCCTAGATTCGGGTTCCACCCAAAGGTGCCCCTAACCCGGTTGGTCACATGACCAAAAGTACACTTCCCCAAATGCTAGAGGCTTCTGACTAGCAGCGATGTCCCCAGTGTGATAATAGGTAAACGATGCCCTCATTAGCAGAGTATACACAGCAAAAAGAAAATAGTAAACAACAACAGAAGTAGTAATACCATACCACAAAAGTAAATAGTCGAAGACTGATAGTAATATAAAATTAGATCATATATATATATATAATGATGCATGTAACATGTCTCTAGGAAAGCATCCAAATAAGTCACAATGCTGCAAATCCAATACTGAAACCAATGTACATAAAATCAGTAAACTCCAACAACATCACAAGCCTTAGCTTGGTCTCATGCTCTCTAGATCCAACAACATTCAAGTACCAGATGAAGAAGGGTGATTTCCATTATCTATACCTGCAATAATATAATATTTTTGGGTCCAAAGTCATGACCCAAATAGGGTGTGAGATGATTCCCAGTAGGCAACCACCAAGTGATATGTACCTAATTGTCAGTGAATATATATATATTATGTAATATAAAGAAATGAAGTAATAAACAAGAAACTATTGAAAAGTAAAAAATCTTAAAGTTTTCAATTACATTCATTCACATTTATCAATCATTCAATTTTTGAATCATGTAACCCTGGGATCTAGCCTATGCTCCTTATCCCCTATATAATAGTAACAAATAGATATCCAAAAGACTATCTTGTCAAATAAGTACGTTTGAGAACAAGAATGTTCTTTGGCTTGGTAGACTCATCTCAGTCATTCAATTATTCAATAATGACCATTCGAGAATGTCCTCATAGCCTAATCCTAGGGTCTAACAAAACAATCAATAATTCACAATGACCACCTGCGTATCTCTCATGATCAATAACCCTTAGTCAACATGGCATTAATAAAATACAATGACCACTTGGAATCTCTCACTGTGAATACCCTAGGGTCCAACATATTATCAAACAATTATAAACAACCACATGGTAAAGTTCTCAAAGTCTATACCCCTAGGTCGATGACCACCTGCAAGCTCTCATGGTCAATGCCCCTTTGGTCACACAACAGTAAAACATACATAAATGACCCAACCTCTGGAAACTCTCAATGTCAATTCCCCATGGTCAAACATCCACAATGCAAGAACACAAGGATTTCATGTAATCAGAAACTCCATCCTAAAAAATCAAGGAAGGGAATCAAATAAAGGATACAGGAATCCTAGACCAAACAATCATAAACAATCAAACAAGGGAACGCACCCATAGGGTGTCCCATAAACAAGGTATCTAACCTTACCCATAAGAAACAACCCTTAATTTAAAAACCAAACCATATCAGGTACTAAACATGGTTATATTATAAACACGCAATACCCCAAACATGGGTCAAAGAAACTTTTATCATATACAATCCAAAGACAAACTACCAAAGGCACAAACCACCTACCTCGATGTCGTACGATCAATACTCTTGAATGTCATCCCTTGAATCAACATGGATTAGCATAGATCAAAAAAAAAGTTCGAAAATGATCAAACTTGAATAACTCACATGAGAGGATGACTCATGAAGAAAGGATCATGGGGAATTGAGAACTCCATAGTGAAATTCGAACATGCCTGATGACATCTCAATAGATGGTCAGACAGAGAATCGATAGGGCTTCAGAGTTATTTGGCAATCTGTCACTCTTTTGTATGAACTAAGATGAGAAGAAGGTATTTACAAGGATGAGATGCGACCTTGATCTGATTTAACAAATAAAAAGAAAACTACATGGTGTGTTTAATAAAGGTACATGTCGTGTAGTAGCCTTTACCGACCCCCACCTTAAGCAGTCTTCCAAGTCACCTATACGGCCATGTACTTGGCTATTACGTGGATATTACACAGCTATATGCGGTACCTGAGTACATGGAGTGTACTAATAATTACAAGATGTGTACATAAAAAATCCCATTTAATCATTTTTCATTAAAAAACCCAAAATAAATATCCATACCTGAAATGAATATTCTGGTTCATACAAACATCCCCCTTAAAGAAATTCATCCCTGAATTTCCCTTCCAAGGGTGGTGAAGAAGAATCTTCACACAACTATAGAAAATGTGATTATGCATCACCCTCCCTCTCCCAAGTATCATCACGTACTCGCTCGTGTTTCCATAGAAACCGTACCAGAGGAATAGATCGGTCATAGAGAACCTTCGTTTTGTGATCCACAATCTTAATAGGGTGTTTCTTGAAGGATGTATCCACCTCTTACTCAACCTCATTAGGTTGAAAACATGATATGGGTCTGAAAATTGATTTCGTAGATGAGAAACAAGAATGATTTCGTGCATAGCATGGTACCTCTGAGGTAACTGCAATAGATAGGCAATCAGCCCAACTTTCTCCAAAACCTCAAACAGCCCGACATATCTAGGTTAAGGCTTCCTCTATCTCCTAGTCCCCATATTTCATAACCTATGTGTGACATGTAGGAAAAACCCAATCTCTAACCTAGAACATCAGAGGTCATCTTTGTCGATGATCATAAGATTTTTGGAAAGATTGTGCAGTAGCCATCCTCTTCCGAATCAACTCTACCTACTTAGTGGTCTCCTTGACAAGTCAAGGTACCATCATAGCTACCTCTCCTACCTCCATCCAACTTAAGGGTGATAAGAATAGCCTACCTTACATACCCTCATAAGGTTCTATATGAATCATTGATTGAAAACAGTTATTGTAGGAAAACACCACTAGGGGTATGTGTCTCTCCAAAGGGTCCATGAAATCTTGGACGCATGCTCGAAGCATGTACTCCAAAACCTAAATACTGCTCTCATACTGGCCATCTATCTGGGGATGGTAAGCTGCACTAACAAGTACATGTGTACCCAACTCCATCTTTAGTCCCTTATAGACATGAGAATTAAACTATGCATCCCTATATTAGACGATAGAGTAAATAACTTCGGGAAAAGGTACAATCTATTGGATTTAAAACCTTCCAATATCATCAACAATGAAGGTTTACATAATCAGTAAAAAGTGTAAAACCTTTGTGAACCTGTCGATAACAACCCAAACTACATCATTCCTTCAAGGTGACCTCAGTAAACTTGTCCTAAAATCCATCATGACATCATTCCACTTCCACTCAGGAAATGGTAACTACTGCAAAAGCTCTACCAGTCGCTGATGCTCTGCCTTCAACTACTGATACAGTTTAGCTACTCACAGGCACCGCTTATTACCAACTACCTATTCCTTCCAATATCAATCTCTTGGCTCCATAAAGTATGGAAAAGAAGAATAAAAACTCCTCAGAAACCACTTTGAAACATCCTGGATCTGGGTTCCTCCCAAAGGTGCCCCAAACCTAGTTGGTTCCATGAACTCAAGAACATTTTCACAAGCACCGAAGGATGCTGACTAGATGCAGGGGCCACGATTTTATAATGGGGAAACTCTGACCTCATTGGTAGAGTATACACAGTGGAAAGAAAATAGTAAACAATAGCAGATGTAGTAATACCATACAACAAAAGTAAATTTTGGAAGATTGATAGATATACGACAACTGAAGCATATATATATATATATATAATAATGGATGTAACATGTGTTTAGGAAAGAATCGAAAAACCCACAATTCTGAAAATAAAATTATGAAACCAACGTTCAAAAAAGTAGTAGAATCTAACAGTATCACAAACCTTAGTTTGGTCCCAGGTCTATAGCTCCAACATGAATCATGTACCTGATGAAGAAGGGTGATTTCCCTTATCTATACCTGTTACCATATAATCTATTTGGGTCCAAAATCCTGACCAAATAGGGAGCGTGATGAATCCAAGTAGGAAACCACCAAAATATATGTGCCTAACTATTAGTAAATATATATATATATATAGTAGGTAATGTGAAGAAATGAAGTAATAAACTATGAAGTACTCCAAAGTAGACAATCATACAAGTTTAAATTACATTAAATCACAATTGTCAAGAATTAAATCCATTCAATCATGTATCCCTAGGATCTATCCTAAGTTCTATATCCCCTGTGTAATAGTAACAAATAGATTTCTAGAAGACCATATAATAAAACAAGTATGTCTGAGTCCAAGCTTGTTTATTGGTTTGGCAGTTTCATCACAATCATTAAATTATTCAATAACGACTCTTTGGTAATGTTCTTACAGCTTAATCCCTCGGGTCTAACATAACAACAAATAATTCACAACGAACACCTATGAAGATCTCATGGTCAATACCCCTTGGTCAACATAACATCAATAAGATAAAATGATCACCTGGTAGCTCTCACAGTCAATTCCCTAGTGTCCAACATTCTATAAAAAAGTTATAAACAACCACTTGGGAAAGCTCTCATAGTCTAATCTCCCAGGTTGACTACCACCTGGAATCTCTAACGGTCAATGCCCCTTTGGCCACACAATAGTAAAACATACATAAATGTCCCAACCTCAGAAATCATTCACAGTTAATTCCCCTTGGTCAAATTTTGACAATGCATGAACACATACATTTCATATAATCAGCAAATCCATCCTAAAAATGTATGTCATGGAAACAAGGAATGCATATATGCATCCTAGAGAAAACGGTCATAAACAACCAAATAAGGGAATGCAACACTATGGTGTCCCATAAACAAGGTATCTACCCTTACGCATAGGCAAAACCCTTAATTAATCATCCAAACCATTGAATGTTCTAAAAAGGCTTAAAATACAAATACATAATACCCCAAAGGTTGGTAAATGAAACTTTTAACATATACAATCCAAAGAAGAACAAAAAAAAGGAAAAAACCACCTACATCCCTCTTCATGTCTAGCCAACAATACTAAAGATATAGATCCCAATATATCTTGGTGAAATGAGGATGAAATACCCATACAGAGGCATGAAAATCTCACATAAACTCCTCATGTATGTCTACTGACACCCATATGTGCCCATGAAAATGCAAGACCTCATCATCACCTATGGTCCACCCATGACTCAGGTCCTCATCTGACACACTCTATCATAGGACTAGGCCTTTAGAATATGTTAATTTCCTCATTTTCACTTGATATGATAGAGTAGAGGTAATAGCTATAGAAGAAATAAATACCTACCCCTATCTGTCATAGACCTCTCAATGAATCTCATAGAATAGAGCCATGAGCTGCCGCTCACTGATCGCCTCCTATACTTCTTATATCTAAGTCCTCTTTCTCAATACATCCGCCACTGTGTTGCATTTCCCAGGTGTGTAGGCAAGCTCAAAGGAAAAATCTTAAAAGGTACTCAACCCACCTTCAATGTATCAAATTTAGATCACGTTTATAAAAGATATACATGATATGTTTTTGGTTGGTGTATACAAAAAAATGATCTCCCAAAAGATAATGTTTCCATCAGTATAACGCATGAACAACTGCAGCTAACTCTATATCATGCATCGGGTAATTCCTATCATGTGGCCTCAACTGCTGAGACCCATACACAATGACTACTTCCCCTACATAAGTACTACTCCTAGCTCAATACTTGATGCATCATAGTAAATGGTGTAACTCTTTCACGAATCAGAAAAAATTAGGATCAGTGCTGAAGTCAACCTCCCCTTAAACTCTTGAATGGATGAATCATAAGAATATGTCAACAAGTACATTTCTAGCTTTATATTCAGTCTTGTTTGTGGTGCTACTAAGCATGAAAATTCCAATATAAATAATCTTTAGAAACAAGATAGCCCCAGAAAACTCCATACATAAAATACATTCTTCAGTTTATCCCAAGAAACTACTAATCTCCCTTTCTATGGGTCTACTAATACTCCAGTCTCTGAATTGACATGACCTATGAAGTGAATCTGGTCTATCTAAAAGTGGCATTTTTTAGATCTTAACATATAACTGATGCTCTCTCAGTGTACTCAATACAATCTTAATATGGATGGCATGGTCATGTCGATTTTGAGAGTACACCAAGATATCATCCATGAATACTACCACAAATGAATCCATGTAATTATGGAAAACTCAGTTCATCAGTTCCATGAAAATTGTTGGCGTGTTCGTGAGACCAAACATCATAACCAAATACTCTTATAGACCATACCTGCTCCAAAAGGCTGTAATAGGTATATGTGATGGTCTAATGTGCAATTGATGATAACCAAATCTCCTGTAAATTGTCAAGAACACTCAGGATTATAGAATATGATCAAAGATATCACTAATCCTAAACAATGGATATCGGTTCTTTATCATCAATTGGTTCAGCTTCTGATAATCCACACAAAGTCTGAGGGTACCATCCAAATTCTTTTCAAAAAGGGCAGGTGAACCCCAAGGAGAAGTTTTGGGTTGGATGAAACCCTTTGCATGTAACTCCTCCAACTGATTCTTGAGCTCCTGTAACTCTGTTTTATCCATCCTTTATAGAGGAATGAACCCTGATGTCTCTCTTAGCACAAGCTCAATAGATAAATATGCCTCTCACTTCAGAGGTAAATCTGAAAATTTTTCTAGAAAGACATCTCTGAAATGATACAAAACAAGAGGAAAGTCAATATGTGCAGTACCCTAATCATCTAGATATAAACTATAAATCTGGGCGGTAATTCCTCCCAACCCATGATGCTTAGGTCTAGCTCTACTCTCCTGGACATCCCATTCTCCCTTGTGTAGAAAAGACCCGCCACTCACCCATGCGGCTATAGTAGTTAACAAAGGTCTGAAAAGAGACCGACCATTCCATTCCAATAATGAAATTGGATCCTGTCATATCTATGATATAGAGGTTCCACAAGAAGTGACACCCACCAACCTCAAGAGGGAACTCCTTTCACTAACGTACACTAGTCGTCTTAATCCCCAACAGAGTTTCTAGAGTCATGACATCCTCAAATGTAAAGATACAGAGCCCAATGATATCCATAATTGAAAAATATATATTAATATAGGAATACATTGTATCAAAAATAGAATAAGATAAAACATAGGGAACTAGAACCTTACCTTTAATTGTAGAGGGTCCGGGATCCTACTCTAGTAGGGTCTATTCCATCGTAAAAGTATGACATGTACTGCATCCCTGCAACCTTGCCTTACTACCCAGAGTTGGTCCATCCTCTTGTCGCAGATAGCCTGATGTCTAGATACCATGTCCAAAACCTCCTCCTTAGCATGAAGGACCTAATAAACCCTATTTTTTTGACTAAATAGAAACTGGTGGTTGTGCTCCTCTATGTGGAGTCATAATAGGTCCCCTCTCACTCGTTGTAGGTGTGAACATCCTTAAAAAACGCTGAATATGACCCATATTTCCACAATATTGGCACTCAACTAGGTATCTTGAGAAATGTTGTCTCATATTACCACTCCTTCTGCACTGGTAGCACTGTACTTTACTACCAGAAGAAACATCTCTGCTACCAGAAGAACCACCGCATGTAAGCTCCCTATGTTGCTTCCTACTATCAATTTAATGAGTAATTACCCTGGATGGTGAACCGCCATGACTCAAAGCATCTAGATCCTTCATATTATTCTCGGTAATCAGCTCTGGGTTCACTATAGTAGTCACTAAATCCATCCTGAAAAAATTCACCTCCGATCGAATTTCGTACCTAATACCATCCTCAAATCGCCAATCCATTGATAACTAGTAACCCCCCCCAAAAAAAACAGGTGTGCGGAGCTGAATCTATGTAAAGTTAGAATAATAATTCATCATTGTAAGAGCGCAGTACATCAAGTGAGTGAACTCTCGGGATCGATCGGCCCTCAATGTCTTAGGGTAGAAGTAATGATTGAAGGTCTTATAAAACTCTTACCAAGCCATGTTCCGATGACGTCTTGCCTGTGAGATAAGATCCCACCATCTCTTTGAATAATCACATAGAATGTACATTGTGAGCTTCACCCTCATCTCAATAGGTGTCTCTAGATGTTTTAATATAGAAATCATGGCCTCAAACCATGACTCTACAGCATTTGTTCCTCCATCCCCTGAAAATGTATGAGGATGTTGCTGCTGGAACACCCTCATCAACTCCACCATAGTCGGTACATGATGTGGTTCTCCCTCAAATGTATTTATAATACTAAAAAATACTTCATGAAAATTTGCATTATCACCTGCGTCTTGTATAACAATTGGTGCCAAAATGGGCACGACGGGGGGATCTACTGGTAGTCCCCGATCTACCATTTCTGGTGTCTAATCATTTTCATGTACCTGACGTAAAACTAGAGGACTTATTATTGACATGAATCTACAAGGTCAAGCACACACCTCAGTTCAAGATATCAAAGACACAAACTTATAAGTGCTAGAAATGAATAGTAAAATAAAGCATTCAAGTTTTATAAAATAAAGTTACCTGGCATGTAGAAACACTATATAGCGTGTTACCTTAGGAATTTAACATGGGTAGCTACTTCTGCCAACCTGGTCATGTAACACCCCATACACATGGTGTGTTCCTCTTATGACATGGTGTGTACTTGAATTTTCCATTCTGCCTAAGTACTTCTACTGGGATAGAACTACATGGATCTCTCTTTGTGTAACACTACACGACGTTTTCACCCTAGACATGGTGTGTACTACATATGTTCTAATCGCCCCTGTCATTAGTCATATGGTAAAATACATGGTTGATTACTACATGACATGAATAAAAAAGACACAAAATGTACAACCTAATTTTCATAAACCTATATCGTTAGTCACATGGTCGGACACAAGGTCTTTATGGCATGGCTTGTACTCCCAGTACAGGACATGTTCTACCAAACATTTATCAACCCCATGTCTCTTCTCACACAGTTATTCACATGGTCAACAACTACAGAACGTGTATATACTGTGCAAGACATGTAATTAAGAAAAGTTATTTCTTCCATAACAGAGAAACACATGGCATGTGTTCATAACATCACACACCGTGTTGTTTGGGTTTTTTGACATTAAGCCTCTAAAACGTCTATGTAACCCTTAAAAACATAAAATTTTGTCCAAGGCATGACAAATTCTGACCAGTGAGAGCCTATACTCCCCGCAAGTCAATCTTTGTCATCTTAATTCATATCATAACTTCAAAAACTCAATTAATGTTCAAATATGATCCACCAAATTCTAATACAAGAGGTCCCATAACTCCTGAGGAACCAAATCTTGGAATCTATAAAAATGAAACTTTACATATACTAATACCCTATCAAATAGCTTGTATTCTATCACAACATCTATCACAATAGCGTGCATATCTATCACAAAATCTATTACAACAACTTGCAATCAGAAATGCATCCTAAATCTCATGACAAGAATGCATGACATGGGATCTCAAGAATGTGCCTATATGATGCATGAGATGGAATTCCATCATCTCATCAAGTTGAAATAGAAATAGAGCCAAAATGATTTAAATAATAATAATTCAAAACAAGTGAATCACCCAATAGTGAAATAAAATCAATTGTAACAATTGAAAAATAGAAAAAATGAAATATTCAAGGTAACTACGATTTTCCCTAAAAATGGGTTAGCTACTCCTAGGAAGATCTTATTACCATCAACCTATTCCAACCTATCCTAGTCTATTATCTACAAATATTAAGGCAAAGACAAAAATAAACTCCTCTGATACAACATTGTAACGTACCAGATCTGATTGTCACCCAAAGGTTCCTCAAACCCCATTGGCCAGACGACCTCAAGTGAATTTCTCCAATCACCAGAGGATACTGACTAGAAGTGAGGGTCATAGTGTTATAATGGGAAAACTATGCCATCATTAGCAGATTATACACAACAGAAATAAAATTTTAAATAATAACAGAAGTAGTAGTACCATACAATAAAATTAAACAACAGAATACTGGTGGTAACATAACAACTGGAGAATATATATATATATATATATATATATATATAGATGCATGTCACATGTGTCTATGAATGCATCCAAACAAGTCACAATGTTGGAAATAAAATAATGAAACCAAATTATATAAAAGCAACAAAATCTAATAGCATTGCAAGCCTCATCTTGGTCACATGCTCTCTAGCTCCAACATCAATCATGTACATGATGAATATGATCATTTTCCATTATCTATACCTACAACCATTTAGTATGTTTGGATCCCAAAGAATGAACCAAATAGGGTGTTAGATAAATCCTAGTATTCAACCACCAAAAGACCTATGCCTAGCTGTTAGTGAATATATATAGTAGGTAATATGTAGGAATGAATCAATAACCTTAGAAGTACTCAAAAGTAAACAATCCTATTGTTTCAAAAACATTCATTCATATTTATAAATTATTTAATTCATTGACTCATGTAACCCTATCATCTAGCCTACATTCTGTATCCCCTATGTAATAGTAACACACAGATCTCTAGAAGACCATCTAATCAAACAAGTATGTTTGAGTCCAAGATTGTGCTTTGGCTTGGAAGGCTCATCCCAATCATTCAATTATTCAATAATGACCCTTTGGGAAAGTTCTGATAGCCTAATCCCCATGGTCTAATATAACAACCAATAATTTATAATGACCATCTGGGCAGCTCTCACAGTCAATTCCCCTTGGTGAACATAGCATCAATAAAACACATTGACCAACTGGAAGCGCTCACAATCAATTCCTTAGGGTCCAACATACTATAAAAAAATTATATAAAACCACCTAGTAATGTTCTCATAGTCTAAACACCCGGGTCTATGACCACCTAGTTGCTCTCATGGTCAATTCCCCTTTGGCCACACAATAGTAAAACATACATAAATGACCCTACCTCGGGAATATCTCATAGTTAATTCACCTTGGTCGAACTTTTACAATTCATGAACACATGCATTTCATGTAGTCAGCAACACCATCCTAACAAAGATAGTAATGGAAACAAGGGAAGCCTATAGTCATCCTAGACCAAATGGTTATAAATAATCAAATAAGGGAACACACCAATAGGGTTTCCCATAAACAAGGTACCTAACCTTATACATAGGAACAAACCCTTAATTAATCAACCATGCAATAGAAGGTACTTAATAGGCTTAAATTTCAAACACACAATACCCAAAACGTGGGTAAAAAGTACTTTTAGCATATAAAATTCAAATATGAACAATAAAAATCAACCACCTAACTGGAGGTCGTACGATCAATACTCTTGAATATCGGCCCTTGAATTGGCCAAGATCGGCATATATCTGCAAAAATGTGAAAAACATTCAACCATGAATAACTCATGTAAGAGGAAGAATTAGGAAGAATGGATCAAGGGTAATAGAGAACTCATCGGTGGAATTCCAACGCACCTAATGACTTCTCAATCGGAGGCTATACAAAAAATCAGTAAGGGTTGGGAGTTCCTCATCATTTCTTCACTCTCCTATATGAACCAAGAGAAGAAATATGTATTTACGATGATTAGATGTGACCCTTCAATAATTTTTCAAATAAAAAGAAAAATACATTGAGTGTTCATTAATGGTACATGTCAGGTAGTAGCCTTTACCGGCCCCCACCTTAAGTGGTCTGTCGGGTCACCTGCTTGGCCATGTACTCGGCCGTTACACACCTAGTAAGCACTAGTATGCGGTACCCGGGTACATGGCGTGTACCCATAAGTACAATATGATAAATTATAAAATTCTCATTTCGTTATTTTTCCTAAAAAAAAACCTGAAATAAAGATCCATACCAAAAATAATGATCCTGGTTCTTACACCACACACAGTCTCAAGCTCTTGTCTACCTTCTTGAGAGACAATACTGGGGCCACCGAGGGTGAAACACTAGTCCTCACAATGACCTTCCTCTATAGGTCCTCTTGTTTTACCCTCATCTCATGAAGATTACTGAGAGACATCCGATATTTTGATGTGGATATTAGTGTTATCCAGAGGTACAGGTCAATGCATAAGTCTACCTCCCTGAGAGGAGGTGGCCCTAGAACATCTTCTGGAGTGATTTCCTCATACTCGTCCACCATCATAGTAAAATGAGGACATTTATCATCCAATACACTAAGTTTCATGTCATCCAACTAATGTGTTATCAGCTTCACCCTCCTATGTGTGAGTACATACCATGTTTCTTGTGTCTCCCTTTCATCGAAAAAGGAAAACCCGGTCTGATTTGCATGGACACACTGCACTCTACACCTAAAACAATAAATATGAGTATGGACTATGAATAACCAGTCCATACTCAGAATGATGTCGTAAGGCCTCGATGTTGCTACTATGAGATCCCATCTGAAGCTATCTCCTCCAAGGGTAATCTCACACTGATGGAACAAGTGTGTTCTCATCGAATCTGCTACCATAGGAGTCTTTATGTGTATGGATTGAGCAAATAGTTGTACCAGAATCTCCAAGCTCCGAACAATTTCTATGGAATGGAAAGAGTGACTATCACCTATGTCTATAATAACTATATCTAGGGTATAAAAGTCATAGATTATAATTCTAATCATTTCTCAATAATTGGGATCATAGACCTTTATCCCCTAAAACTAGGCATCTCCCTATCCACCGTCTCCCGGAGCGAATGGTGGACCACCTTGGGGTGGTGGTGGTAGTACCTAAAACTTTCCCCCACCACTTTCTACACACCCTATCCCCTGCCATATCTGCCACCCTACAGATCACCCAACTCAAACCTCTACCTATGCCTTACCGGTCCCTAGACCATCTTCTGATCATATGTGTGGTGAGTTAGGCAATCACGATCCATATGCCCCGAACCGCCACATGAGTAGCGAAACCTTTGTTTTAGCTAACACCCTTTTTCCTAGGAGCCTTATTCTGCCATCCCTTTTTCATGGGGTCATCCCCTGGAAAGCTATACCTACTTGGTTCCCTGCGCCTACTGCCTTCCACCCTTTGATAAATAATCTGCTACTTGGTGTCTACTAGTAGCTCCCATTGCTGGTGCCTGCTCCTTCAATAATCTCTCTACAAGTAGATCTCACTCTAGCATGACAACCTATTTAAGGATATCATCGAATTCATGATCTCCCAGCTCAGTCCCTATTCAAAGGTATGAGACTTCAAGAACGGTTCCTATAACATTTCAGTGGAGCATCATGAAAGATCTGTGAATCTCTTTGTGTAATCTATCATTGTTTGGCTTCCCTACTATAGATGTAGGAGTTCATGGATGCGTACTGAGTGAAAATTATCAAAAACTAAATTCTACCTGAAAAGGTGATCAAAATAAGCCCAATAGAGAGTCATATTCTCATGTTTCTGGATCACTAAGCTCCACCACCATCCTATTGAACCATGTCAGAGGCTCATGGCTAGGAATGTCATCTGATCAGGAGGATTCCTCACAAAGAAGAAGATGAACATGACCATTTCCCTCCAATCCTTAGCTACCTGGGGCCCCCTGAACCTAGGAGGTATCTTCCTCTAGAACTCATGCAAAGCACTGAGCCTGCATAAAACCCATACTGATTACACTGGTAGAAACTATCGATCGATGGGTGGTGGTATCACTTTTGAACTACCTGATGGGGTTGTCTTTGGTACTTGTCCCTATACTGATGCCTCATTTCTAGGTTTATCTTCCTCATGGTCACACAATGAAATCCTATCTTCCTATTTTCGTGGAGGTATCCTAAAACAGATCAGGATGAACCATGGCCAATAGATTATACCTGGTGATATGACTCAAGAAGGATAAGAGGACATACTCAAAATACTATATAATGAGTGTAAAATTTATTTCCCTACAACCAATGTATACATGTACCGAGTTGGAAAGAAGATGTCCAGAGTCCTAGTGTATGGATATGTCAGTCGTCACACCAACACTGGAGTCCCTGGCCTGAATTACAAACTCAAAACATTTAACATTGTTTCCCAAAACCAACCTCATATATTCTCGGTTCCAATGTGGAATGAAACCTATCCCTCATATTCCACTATGTCACAACCCGTCCAGTAGGGGTCTGTGTTGTGACTCCCTAAGCCCACCTCTTATAGGATGGGGAATGGTGACTAGCACTGATTAGGCATATCCCTAACATGGGATGCACCACCTATATACATATACATATGCACACAATGTTGTATATAAAAAACTAATTAAACGAATAATGAAAACAACTTAGTATAAAAAAACCATAGTGAAATAGAAATCAGTGTATAATAAGGTGACCCGAGCTAGAATACAAGACCAAAAAAAAGGATGAGTTTGTAATGAAAAAACTGAAGCTCATCTACAGAAAACCCTACCAGAAGGGTAGGTGAAGGGTAGCTTCCTGAATTCATATGAGTATGCTGCATCTGTCTGATCTCACTGGGTGCCACCCAGTCCTGGACCACCAAGGTCTCTATTAAAACATTGGTCAACTGCACAAGACATGACACATGTTGGAAAATCCCATGATGGGGTGAGTAAAAAGGTACTCAATAGGATGCCATGAAACCACAAAGGAAACAACATGATAAGTATATTCATATCACATAGGTTTAATTCTAAAGCATGAAAAGAAATATTACCATATGTAATCAGAGAACACTCTATATTGATTAGGTACATAGTCCTAATGAAACTCTCATCCCCAATGAGTCACTTGGACACTTTGATTCAATTACACCTGATGAGTCACTTAGACTCGATGAGTCACTTAGACCTAAAGTGGCAATTATACCCAGAGAGGATTAGTCATGAAGTTACGTATACATCAAGTCACATAGTCTCCATGTCATAGCCAACCACATCATTTTTCTCGCAACCTTCTTGTTTCTGGAGAACCTAATACTCAAATCAAAGGTCATATTTAAACATCCCTGAAAACCCACATAGAGTATATAAAAAGGAAAAACTCTACATGAGGGTCCCAATTATATAAACATCTAATCAAATGGACACAAATTTTGAATTTTATGTGCAATTTAGTAAAATGGATCCACTTGGATCTGGGTTTGGTCTGACCTGGTCGGATCGACCTGACCAGACCCGGTTGGTTCTTGGATAACCTAAACTGGTCTAGCCCAAATACAGGGCCCATTGGGACATTGGACCGAGACTTGGTTTTCCCTAGTGTGCTCTAGTTTGTCCAGCTAGTGCGGGTAGGTTCGTCCCACTGGGCGTAGTGGCTGTTGTGCCCCTCCCACCAGGAGAACGTGGTCAAGCGACCATGTTGCCTGGGTCCACACGGACCAGCCACGTGGAATGCAGTATGGCCACATGGATAGCTTTCACTCATATTAGAGTCATGTGTCTCCCTTCGGACATGGCTCAGGGAGCTGCATCCCGCTAACAGTCTTCCATTGCTGGGTGACCTCGATTCCAGTAGTGACCCTTCTTCTACGGGTCACCATAGTTGACATGGTGGCCCATTTTCTGAACCGAGAGCACCCTTTTGATCCATGGGTCTATGTCTTCACTTCCATATGATCCAAACTGTATCTCCATTTATCTAGGGTTTTGGACATATTCTGAACATCCTGGTAAGAATTTGACGCAACCACAAGGGTCTATCGGTGAAGAACGAGATAGCGAGAGATAGAGAACCATGAACATCCAATTAAAGAACATTGTCCTTATTTGTTCAGTCTTCATTCTTCCCGATATAAAAAGAGAAATGAAATCATATTTATAACCATTACGGTTCACCACATTCAAATCTCATGACAAAAATATCAATCCCGCATGAACAATCGATCTGCGAATAGTCCTATTAGTGGGTTGATCTGTATTCATCGTTTAGAAAGAAAGAAAGGGGGAAATGAAATCAAATATAAATAAACTCCTACCAAGGATTTGATCGTTAACTACCATGGATTCATTATCATTAATTATTTTCTGAAGAACTATATCTATTCATGCCTTCATCATCTTTGAAAAAATACTTCGAAGAGGAGGGGGTGTTCATTGTCATTTTCAATTCTTTGTTCGTCAATGTTATTCCTCCAGAGCCTCAGGGAATTACACTAGGATTGTGCCCCTGATACTGTGTCCATGTTAGAATAATAATTGAAGAACCAAATTTCATAATTTCTATTGTGGTAAGTTGTAGCGTCACCATGATGCTTCATTTAATAAGTGAAATAGTTGACTCGTCACTGCATTGCAGCGTCACAGTGGGACGTTTAAAGAAATAAAATAAAATTACTTCACAAGTTTTATTTTATTTTCTTCTTTTAAAACATCAAAAATTAACTTTTTCCCTTGACCCATGCCAGTCAAGGTTAGACCCCTCCTAAGGTAAATTCATCATTCCAGATGCAACTGTGCCCTCGTATTTTTGATCCAATCACCGATTTTGATGTTACTAAAAACACACACGTGCACTTCAAAAAAGTTCAAACAATTATTTTGGCCACCTTGTGCCTCGGAATCACGTGTCCTCTCATCTCATGGATTTGATATAATGCATTTAATTTTAAATGAAAACATGGACATTCAGGGACCTTAACATCTATATTTTAATATTTTTAAAATAATTTTCCCATAATTTATTACACTCTAGAACATTAAATATTATCTGGATAGTGATTTATTTGGATATCACACTTTTGACACTTTATAACTAAAAAAACAAAGTGTAGTAGGTCACATCCCCAATTGGATAGTGATCTTTCACATTTTTCCAATGTTAGAGGGATGTGTGTATAAAAATATTTTAATGATCACATTCAAGTGTGTGAGGATCCCACATCCTTGACATATAATACCTCTTGGAAGATGACAATGTTTCCCACTTTTTTATATTTTAGATATAAATTTGTGATAATTTTTGTAAAATATTTTACATGCCTAATGCTTTTATATAAAAAATTTTAGATAAATTTTTTGTGAATCCATTCGTTTAAAGTATTTAAATTATTTTAAATGTAAATAATGAATTATTTTAATTTTGCTCTAAACTACCATACCTATTTATTTGAACTTGAAATATTTATTTGGCTAATTAAATGTTCCCATCTTATTATGGAAGCTATGGTGAGACCCTACTAGAAATTTATCTCACACTATACCTATGCCTTCAGGTGTTTATATATTATCTTATTATAGGTTTGTGAAAGAGTAAGTAGCCCCTTGGAGGTTCTTTTGATCCTTTTTTTGAATAGTGCATTTTTTGGGATTTGGGTTTTAATACTATTTCTGGTACTTTGTTGTAGTTTTTTGTGGTTGTTTAACTATTTAAATTTTGGCACACTACTCCCTATGGAGTTTTCTTTGGTATGAATACTAACATGTTCATATTCTTCCATGATGTTTGTGAAAAATCATTTCCACTTTTTTTATGATGATCGGTACTAGTTTCCAACCTGTGAGGTTTGGGAATGCCCTTCGGGAAAGGTTAGTGTCGGCTCGGTTATCATGTTACCAGGGTACCTGGGCTAGTTCATGAAAAATATTAATAGTAATTATTTGAATAATGAAATTATATTTGTTATGGTAATTTATTTATTATTATTAGGTATTATATAATTACCTTAAATGATTACACAATGATAAAACAATATTTATTCAATTAATGGGAAAATAAAATAAATGATTTTGATAATGTTAAAAGTGATATAATTTGGATAATTTATAGTGTTTCATGAATATTATAGGTGAACATGAAAAATTATTGTTTTGTAAAAATATTATATTCGGATTAAAGCATTTTATTTATGTCTTTTAAGTCAAATTAAATGAATAGTGTCAAAATTGACCATAATGATATTCTATCAAAATAATATTTTTTAAAATTATTTAAAAATTGTAGAAATATTTAAATAATACAAGGTGGATATGATATGGTCTAAAATGTCATAAATTTTCCACTTATGGTCCAATTATAACCTTACAAGTACAAATTACAACCTTTAATACTGAAAAAGTTGTTACCGTATTTAAACTTAAAATTGGTTAACTGATGGTTAATCAAAATGATAAGGTTTAAAATGAAACAAAAATTTTATAAATAATATTTCGTTATGGGATAACAACCCTATAATAAATTATATTTTAATACCTTTCCATTTGGAGGAATTTTTCAAAATAAATAATTTATTATAATATAATCTCTTGACAAATTCCAAAAGTGACCCGCACCTCAATAATGAAATGGAACATCCTCTGTCACTTATTTAAACCACATTGAGCATTTTATATGGACCATATTATATCAATTTATATTATCAATTTTCCTATCCACATTATAGAGGTTATTGTATTAACAAATGACCAACAATATATTACTTTAGATATAATCTAAAACAGACATTTCAAAGAAGAGGTAGTCGCCTTTATCGATCAGTTTCTTTACAAATATTGTTTAACTCCTCTAAATAAAATGGATTTATGATAAAATACTAACATTATTATCATAAATATGATAAAATGTTATTATTTTTATTAAAAATCCATTATAACCTCTCTTTTCCATCAAATGGTAAGTGAAAATGTCACTCATTCGTACGTACAACTTACTATCTCCACATAGTGATGCTATTCATTTTTTATAACCATATTTTATGGATAGATATTATGATGGTTTGAATGTTTATATATTATATTTATGACATAAATATATTTATATAATTTTAATATCACATCTACCTACTTAGCACCCAATCTTTTGGGAAACGACAACGTCATTCGTGCATATGTGTGGACTACAACCTCCACAAAGTAATGTTGTTCATTTTTCATTTATATTTTACTTGTATAGTAATGAGGATAAATATGATAAATATATATTATATAATTATGATCCTATTAAGTTTTATTAATATTTATCTCTCTTTCATTCCATCCATCGAAAAATGAAAACAGTGTTCATGTGTACGTACAACCTATCGTCTCCATGAATGATGTAACTCATGTTTCTATTTAAATGGATATTAATGACTATAAAAATGTATATAATGAATATTTATTATATTTATATAAGTTCAAAAAATATAGATCTTATGTATCCATGATCAAAATATAGGTACCTAAACTACTGTATAAGAACATACATAAAAAACAGAGCATATAACACCTAGAACCATGATTTTAATAAAGAATTGTTAAAAATGTGTGCTTAAAGCTTCTAAGTAAATAATATACGGTATGATATATAATTATGGTTATTTAATATATGAATAATAAATCTATATTTATTATATAGGAGGATTTAATTCTTACAACGGAATTTGGACCTATGGTAAGGAATTTTTTTCTAACTTTTATTTTTATGGGACACATGATTTACACACTGCTTGTTTATTTTGTGTGGTGTATATAATTCTCATTAATGTATTTTATGAATATTATTATGAAAATTATGGTTTTTTAAATATCCATATAAATATATTTCTTTCATGGGTCTTATGATTCAAAAGTTATCAAAGTGGCAATTGGTTTGATGATATAATCTCATTTTTATCAGGTTTTTTAAGGATTAAGTTATAATTATGAAATATTATGATATATATTTCAAGTCACAAATGAAATTTATTATAATAAAGTTAATTATTTAAAATTAATTTTTTCCTTCATTTTACACATCTTATGTACTCAAGATATTGAAAATATGTTTTTATGAAAAATTGACTTCATTTCTCTCCTTGGTCGAAAAACATTTTTCTTACATATTCATGTTTTCTAAAAACATTTTAAATAATGTTTTTAATATTCTAATATGATAGTTAAAAACCATTTTTACACATATTTTTTTTAAAATGGTATGAAATAAATATTTTTATCATTTTTTAAATGAGGTACTCTGTAAATTTTCAGAAAAAAGTATCAAAGGAATGGTTTTTTAAACATATACGGTATGAATGAATTTCCCTACATCATGAATAATTTTTTTATTTGTAGAATCATTTACGATTTTAAATATTTATTTTCAAATTAAATTTTTTCCTTTATATTTTTTCAGTTCTTTTAATAAGTGATTTTAAAAAGGAATGGTTATTTTTCTCCTGAATTTTGTAATGATGTTTTAATGGTATTTATATCCATAAATCCCATGATTTAACTTATTAATTAATTGGAATATGATCCAAGCATACCATCCTTATTATTTATTTGGGTAGTTTTTGAATATTATGACATAATTTTTATGAAACTAGTATCTTTTTCATAGGTTATGTTGTGATAAAATGATGAAATGTTTATGAAACCCATTTATTTTACATGGGTTATGCTATGATGAAATTTTTCTGAAACCCAATTCCTTTCATGGATTTCGAAATGATAAATGCTTTATGATCTTATGGAACACGTATGTATTCTTTTCATTATGATATGAGTGGGACCTATATCTCACTCTAATTCATTGGGTAAAGATTTATATCTCAGGAGATAAATATGATAGGAATGGGGAGTGAACCCAGTTTAGTAAGGTAATTTCTCCATTATGATAGTCTTGGGAGTGAACCTTGACTACTATGATGGTTTGTGGACTAAACCAATTCTACTATGATGTCTCCGAAAAGATCCATTACTATGAAGGAAATGATTTTCCATGGTAATTTGTATCCTGTAATTCCATGTCTTATGTCAATGTTATGCTCTGATGGATCATGTTATTTGACACCTCTATGAATCATGTCTTATAAACTACCATGATTTATGACATGACTCAAGATTATGAAATATGATATGCAGGGTATGGTTTAAAAATGTTAATATCATGTTATCATAAATTTTTTATCATGTTATGATTATATGATCATTGATATATCACTTTTTTACCCCTACTGTATAGCATAGATCACCCTTTATTATGTTTCCTTTCCCAAGTTATGAAGAAAGGTTTTATGTATAATTTGACTAAGAAGGGTGATAGTTATGAAGATATAAGTGGGATATTATGTAGAAATAATATTGAACCAATTTTTAATGTTTCAAATTTTCCAAATATACTAGACCTAAATGATTCTTGTATGGATCATTATATTATGTAAATAATATTCATTTATTTATATGTAATATCTATGAATGAAAATTATGGGTCGTTATATGTGTCCACCGGTCTTCATCATATGAAAATTTAAATTCAAATATTTTTTATTTTCAAGACATCAAGTGATCATGGGACACAAAAAATGTCAATCCCATATAGCCAACTCATATGATCTTGAATACTAGAGTGTATACTAATATGATTGATGAATACATCACGTGTTACTCATCCTTATGGATAAGAACATCGCATATCCCTTATTTGAATAGATATAAAATATATACATGTACTCTCACACTCCCACTATCTATCTCAATCAAGGTCAAAGATGTCATACTTGTTATATGATAGGAAAATCCCATCATGGTTAAGCACTAACTAACAACTTTATTAACAACATACCCAAAAACCTTTGTATTAGATAAGTCAATATGTGCACTTGTCTAAGTAGGGTATCACAATAAGATGGTTCTCATGATAGGTATCTTACCAACCTCAAGTAATGGGTACTCAAATATGATCCATGCACCCCTATTATACAAAATAAATCTGTATGACCCTTCATATGGTATACTTATTAGGTCATCCAACATACATAGAGAATCATATTCATTGTTCTATACATCATGAGAATAATTTGTATCTTTATACAATAATCCTTCTTATGCTAACCGTAACATTTCATCATAACCAATAATACTCCATGAAAAACATCGGTTTGGGATAAAATCAAAGTTTTAATTTGAGAGTTCAATTATCATTACACATCATAAAATGTATATCCATTTATACATTTATGCAACGAACATGAAATAATGATTAAGTACAGATTTCCATTTAATATGTATCATTTCATACAATTAAAACCCCTTTAATAATATTTAACAAACCTAATACAAGAACCATTTTATCATATTATATATGAAAAACTTTCAATTAAAACTTATGTATGTTGAACTTTATGGGGTTTGTTAACTAATTACATCATATTTAATTCATGTTACATATATGTTTGAAAATATAATAAAACCCTCCCACTAAATTGTTTTGTGATAAATATCTATGAAGTAATTTTCTTTGAATAATGGTGACACATAGTAATCATATTCCTAACTATTAAAATTCATCAACATATTAAAACAACTTAAATTTAAAATATCAAATGTTATAATGTGGAATTATTTTGTCCACCTGTAACACTTTATAAGTTCATTTTCATCATTCTTTGAACCATATTCGATGAAACATTTTCCTTGAAATAATGTAACTATGTATATTATTGTTTACAAATACACCCTAACACTTATGAGGTTTTACGTGGAAATCACATTAACTTTAGATTGGTGTAATATATTTTTTTATTTAAACAAAGGCATAAATATTATAAAAGAAAGATATTATAAGAGTATAAAAGATGGAAACATGTTACAATCCTTATCATGAAGAGGGAGAAGATCAGTAGGAAGATTGTTGAGCCAGGTAATGTCTTGATTTACTCCCTTATTGGAAGGGCAATCTGCAACCATATTTTCTTCACGATAAACATGAGTGATAATATAATTGATGTCGAGAAGATAGCGGATGCAATCCATCCAATATGTAGTAATTGACCTTGCATGATGTATCACACCATTCCAAATCACTTACACAATGGTAGTCGAATCACATTCAAACCAGAGATTGTTCCAAACATAGAGCTTGGAGAAATAAATTACATGTATCATACACATCATTTCAGACTTTATAGATGAAGAAATGCCACAGATAACAAGAAATAATCCAAGGATCTGACCAAGGTGATTTTTGAAGTTTTCTCCACAACCCATAGAACCCGGATTACCTTTGGAGGCACCATTCACATTTACATTAATCCATCTAGGAAAATTATCTCGCTAAAACACTTAGAAAATGTGAACAGGTTCGAAAAAGTTTTCATCAATCCAAAGACGTCATAGAATACCAAATTCATCGATAGTGTTAATGAAATGGACGTTTTCATTGATGCATCTTCACGTTTGGAAATTAGGATCTATATATAACCTACATTATGGATGAGTGAGTAATTGTTATGAATAATATAATTTATATCATATCAGAACACATGATGGAGCTCTGAAATATCAGCAAATAAGAGTTTCTTAATTTGCTAATAACTTTCCATTTATTCACATCTCTTTAGTTGAGAGTTGATAGAGTCAAGAATCGTTTATTTGTAGTCAAATATGTAAAAAATAAAGTTCCAAAGAGAAGAATAAATGGCATAAGAAAGAAAGAGATGAATAGATCTTCCCTCTATTGGTTTTAATAATCTACATTTAGAGAAATGTTTAATTCTATTCTACTGAAGGCACCTATCTGTTGGAACACTGTTGTGAGCAAGGAGCCAAATAATAGTGAATCTTTAAGGCTTCATACAAGTATTATTAAAATAAATAAACCAACCAAAGTCACTTTCATAATTAAAAAAATAATTATTACAAATTTTTTTGAGTTTAGCATAACATTTTGAATAGGCTTCCAAATTAAAAAGTCCATAGTGTTTGAGAAAAGGTAGTTGTTAATGGCATGCATATTTGTTTTTGGTAGATGATCATTTTGATAATTTAACATATATATAATTGAATATTTTGTATTCTCAGGGGTTTTATCTAGAGGGATCATAGAAATTAAAGGTGTTTCAGTCCAATTATCCATCAAGAAATTCATAGAGGAAACCCTAGAAACCATCCATGGGGAGCTTTTCATAATACTAGAAAAGATTATTTAATGGATGGCTAGATAGAAGAGTTTAGGAAATTAAAATTTTATTCCTTAATATTTCTATTAAATCTATTATTGAGAAATAAAATATAATTATAATTATTATAAATAAGTTTCAAGGTGAGTCTTGCTTGAAGGGGTCATTAATGTCTTTCAGGTTTTTTATTCCAATACCACCCTTTTCAATAGGTATGGAAAAATTCAACCAGGAGAAGGTTAAAAAATTTATTTCCAAAGTGAAAACAATCCAAATAAATTTTTTGATAGAGATATTCATTTTTTTATAAGACCAATAGTCCATTTATTTACCATTATGTAGTAATCCATCTTAGAAACAATAGTAGATTTTACTAGTCATATTCTTTCTACCATAGAGAGATATTTACCTTTCCAAGAATATAGCTGATTAAAAACATGGTCAAAAATTGTAGAAAATTAACAGGACTTGGGTCTGCCCTAAAAAATGTGAACACCAAGATAAGTGAATGGAAAAGAACCTTATTTTACACACAAATCACTAATAATGTTACATTTCCTACTAGGAGTAATGTTTTTTCCAAAGAAGATACATGATTTCTTTCAACTTATTTTTTGACTAGAAATCTCTTTATAGTGCGAGAAATAATTTTTGTGGTTTCAAATATTTATTTTATAAACTTGTAATAATAGTATGATAACATCAGCATATAATAGGTGAGTGGGATCATTCAAATTCTTGGAAACATGGATGGGATAATGTTTGTTCTGTTCCAAAATTTGAGTGAGTATGCGACTAAGATAGTCTTCTACGAAAGAGAAAACAATGGCAGAGAGGGGGTCACATTTCCTAACACCCATAGTGTTTAACACCTTTGTTAATTTAAAATTTTTTATGTCAAAAATATAATCTTCCTAGCCTCTTATAAACTCTATTATTTTCAATATTTATTTATTTATTAATACATACTATATTGTGTTTAGAAAAAGAACTTATTCACATTTACTGTGAATATTAAACAAATAATATGGTTTTTTGATTTCATATATGGTATTCTATTTTTTAGAGACATTTTATTTTTAAAATATGAATTTATTAAAATATATGACTCCAATTGATAATAGAAACACATTTACTCATATTTTTTTAACAAATATGTCGATAATATTGTTATCCTGGAGAAAACATTTTTATCCATTACTTCTTCTCAAAACATGTTATGGAAATTAATGAATCATAAACCATCTATATTATAAAGACCCATCCAATTTAATTTAAAAAAATGTTGTTTAAAATCTCTTCTAAAGATAAAAATGATAGAATAGATAAATTTATGAAAAATTCATTTGATCTTGAAGTATCCAGGTCTCCAATGCATCAAATTATTTTTTTTATCACTTGGACATAAACTCCATGTTTAAATTATTTTTATCTTTTGACCATCTATATGTTTACAAGACTTTGTCAAACAAATAGTTTATATCATATATCTATTAGAATACTATAAATTATTTCTCTAAATAATAGATTTTTAATGAATCCTTTATTCTTACAAAGTCATAAACAAGTTAAATCATATTTAATATCATTTGACACACCCAATCATATTGATTATATGCGACATTGATTTGTTAAATCATTGATGTGACCAATCATATTGAGTACATGAGTATAGAATAATATTCAGTTTGTAATTTTTCATCTAATTCCCCTAAAAACATAAATTAATCACACTATGTTTCAATAAGTATCTAGATTCACTAGTTGAATAATTTTAGAACATGGTTATTTAAGAAGTAATTATTCCAACCCATAAAATTTTCCTTAGAAACATTTCTTAAATCTTCAATATTGATTAAGATCTTTTCTTAAGTTGTCGATCTTAGGAGTGGATTACATTAAACTTATCCTTTTCAAGGATTAATCTCAAAGTATAGTTTGATGATGATGATGATATTCATTTTCAACAAACGTTTTTATCAGATGAGTATCAAATATTATTAACCATTGGATAATGAATTTTATTAAATTGGATCCCAATAAAATTATAACCCCTTTTAAAAACACATCATATCCATTAGTAGGATGGGATCTATATTTTATTAAGTAATGAGTCTGCTAGAGTATTTACTTCAGCAATTACTTATTTAGGTGGGGAATCATCCAAATCAAAAAAATTGTGACTCTTTGATAGTTGAGTGGATACCTTTTTTTCAAATTCATTATATTGATTCAATAAAAACTATTCATATACTATCCTAACTATTGGGGCTTCCCAACTAAGTGTTACTTATTGAAAATTTCAAAAATAAGATAACATTGAACATTCCAGGGGTACCCGACTAAGGCATGAAACCACCTAGCAAGACAATCTAGTGTTACTTATTACTTTTTTTCATTACAAAATATGATCCAAGGAACCCAACTAGGGTATGAAACTACCTAGTTGGATGATTTAGGTCTTCAAAAAAGTGTCACTTGGAAGGAATCTCACACTTAGTATTTAGGTGGTTTAATCTCACCATATTATCTCATGTTATTTCGTTTATGTATTCATGTTTCATGTAATTCATTTTAGAATATTATTTCATCCACCAAATAAATATGTTAAAATCAAATTTATGTGTATATCATTACACAACCCACATGTTTGTGTTACTTTCCCCAAAATAAATTTCAATTATATTTATACATATTTGAAAGCATCATATGGAAAAGTTTCATGAGAACATAATCTAAAGGTTTTGGATTATATGATTTTGTAAATCTCTATATGTGTAAGCCTGGAGTGATAGAAAGACAATACAATTCACTTTCCTATATAACTCGTAGGACTCTAGGTTAGTAGGTAGTCCAGCTCCAAGTCCCACTACATGGGTATACATTACTCAAGAGATAGTCAAATTCATCTTAACTCTAACACCTAATATGTAAAATATATATTCAATAACCAAATTCAATTTGATAACTTCAATTACAAACCAAGGTCAAGGTATATAAAAAAATAAAGTCATTATAAAGTCGTTACAGTAATGTAATATAAGGATCCAAATCCTAGAAGTAGTTTAACATTTGTAACTAAGGAATACACACTATTAACATTTCCGAAATAATTTACTAATCATGAATATAGTAGGGAATGACCTTTAAATAAATGAAAAATTAAAATATTTAAACATGATATAAATATTTATGAACAATTCATAAATAAAAGATAATTAAAAACATTCTTTTTATAAAATTTCTTTTTTAACATAATGTAAATTCCAAAATTTTGAGTATAAAACATTTAAACCCTTTTAAATATGTACTCTATCATATTCTTCCTTGTATGGAATTTTAATTTTAAATTAATGATATTATATGAATTATAAATATTTCATAAACTAATTTCTATTATTTAGTCATTTTACATCATCAAAATATTATATACATAGTATTATTAAATCATGATCATATCATTCATCAAAACATTTTTATGTGTCTTAAATAATAATCAAATAAATACCTATTAATTTTAAAAGTTCAAATAAATTAATTATGGATAATTCATAATTTCAATATAAAGAAATTTATATTTTGACCTTACTTATGTAATTTATAGACACTTAATTGTTTAACACTTATTATTTCTAAATAAACACTTTTATTTCAAGATCACATTACATGCCATATATATTACAATAGTTCTGGGGGATGCAAAGAAATAATGAAAATCTATGGAACCTATAGGTACTTGGAGAGACTTGAACCCGAGACATCCCATAAGACCCCTCAATGGAGTAACCACTAGGGTATTCCCTTGGAGGTCACAAGCCATTCCATATAATTTATTTAAAATTTATTAAAAATATTAACATTTAATATTTATGGAATATTCAATAATAAATTGTGTATAAATAGTTAATAATTAATTATAAACCCTTTATAATTAATTTATTAATTAGTATTTTATTAATTAAAAAATATCCCCAAAATACCTTTTAATTATAATTTATAATATAGTTTATAAATTATAATAAAAACTCAAAAATATAAAAAATAAGTTTTTTTTATTTACCCCTACGTAGTAGAGAACCCCTATGTAAAAGAAAAATCATATACCTTTACATAGGCCTTTTATAACCATGCTGTAAAGGTAAAAAATTAGATACCTTTACACGATGTTGAGAAATCACCTTGTGTGTAGGTTAAACCATTTTACCTTAACGTGGCTTTTAGAAAATACCATCTGCATTTACACAGAAACAATTTATTATTATACAACCAATTAGACTTTTTTTCTTAAAGGTATCTCACAATAACCTTTACCCAAGCTATTAAAACAATGCATGGCCTTTTTACAACCTTAGTAAAATAGTGTTTGACATTATATAAAACTCTTCACATATAGGTAATCCACATGTTTCAATTAAGTGAAAACTCATTTATTGGTAACATCCCAGATACCCTTACACATCTCATCTGCGTAAGTGTAAAAATTTTTTCACCTTCATATAGCCCAGCTACGTAAAGGTGAATATTTTTTTCGTATTTTAAAAAATCTGAAAAATGATCCACTATTTTTGTTTTCTTCTTCATTTCCACGATTTTATTCATAAAACTAAAACATGGTATCCCATTTTTACCGTATTAAGGTTTTACAAGAGTATAATAATGATTATCAGATGAAGTGAAATTGATTTAAAACCTTGTATGAGGATCTCCCATTCTAGATAAATGAAACTTCATATAAAACTAAAATGAATAAATATTGTTTTAAATTAGTGTACCATACACCAAATATAATCTCCAATATCTACAAATATTGTCACATGGGTTTGATAAATATCACCAAGGGCATCTAAATGGAACCCCCTCTTCCTAGTGTATCAATGGGTTGTACAAAATCATTTGAAATTTAGATGGGATCCATACTACCTCCATGGAATGCTAGTTCCCGATGTTCAAAGGATAAAAATGAGAGTATATATATATATATTCTAGGGATACTAATGAAAATCAACCAATCACACGCACAAAATCCATCTTTTGGTAGTAAAATTTATAAACCTAAAGGATTCTCCTTATGTTGTTTCATTTACTCATGTGTTAAAATGCATGAATAATTTATCTAACTTGTATATATGCATTCATAATATGAATGTTACACCTCCTATACATTTAGTCTCATGAAATGGTATAATAAATGATATATCACGTGTAATACTGGTTTGGATGTCTAACACACATAGAAAAATATACCCAATGCATACAAATCATAATGGAATGAAAGATTATATACATGTAATATATATCATATATATATATATATTATATTATATATATCATATATATATATATATATGATATTTAGGGAATATTATCATCAACATGAGGCATTATTATTTTGTTTTCCACTTTATAATCATCCAACAACATGAATCTGTTTTTGAGTAAAACAGATTTCTCATTCTTCCATTATTGTCTCATCTTTGTAATAGTAGCAAGGGATCTCATTTGAAAACCTCCATTACTTTTTTTATTGTAGTACATCACCATTTGACCAAGATATCACAAATATAACATCTTTATATGTAATATACATACCTTTCAATAGACTTCAATGAATGAGATATTTCAGTAGGTATCCCTTGATTTCACATCTCCATATTTTTTTGACACTCATCCATTGTATGTTTAATGATGCTACAAAAATATCACTTATTTAATACTATAATTTGATAGTTTTTATTTTAAAATCACGTATTATAATTCTTAATCTCTCCAGATTCCATATTTGTATTCTTTTTTATATCAACTGAAGTCTCCATGTGAGAATCTTTAGTGTTTGACTTTTTACTCCCAACATGAAGATATCACCAAAGCCTCTTAATAATTAAATCCATATATTTTAGTTTTCATTCTAAATTATCATTGTGATAATTCTTTTCATTATATAAAATATTCAATTTAACAATGATTTTTTCTCTTACAGTAGTTGTTAATGTTTCATGGAGTTTCTCGTTTATTATGATTAACTTTAACTCATGAAAAAGTTATTCAAGTACATCACTATTTTCCTTCATTTTTTATTCATTAATATAATGGTATCCTTTGATTGATCTCTTACTTTATCAACATTTTGTTTACTTTCTCCAAATATTTTATTTAAGCACAATTTTTTTTACCTTCAAGAATTTAACTTCACTCATAAAGACATGAATATTATATTGTTTTTTGCATAACAAAATCTCAATATTTACTTCATAATGTGGTTTCCTCTTTTCTTCCACGATCATTCAACCATCTATGTGATTTATAATTTATATCTTTATATTTTAAATAAACATCTAATACAATGTTATATTTGGATATACATAAGGAATCAACTTTGTTCACCTAAATGGGAATACCCAATTTCATGGTAATCCTCTTAGTGTTCATCATCTTACATCTGGAAAGGAAACATTCTAATTCAAAAGAATATATAATCAGACCTTAAACTAAATTATATTCTTCACTGGTATAAGATACTTTTTTTCCTCTTTTGAGATGTATTATTTATCATGCATGTAACACCTTATGATTTAAAATGAATTACCTCAAATTAATATCATGTTGAATAGCTTATATCACACGAAACACTGAATTACAATGAACTAATATATAAATCTATAGTTTATTAAAATATAAGGATTACATAAATGAATGTTTAATATACAATTTTAAAACAGGTAAATTAACAATCATTGGCAATTAATATGAAATAAGGTTACCAACACTTAGAGTTTTAAATGACAATTTTCTATAAATAGATTTTTTTAATATATTATATGTTTTTATTTAAAATTTAAATTTTATAATATTAGAATATTAATTTTATGAAAAAAAATTATTTATTTTAATTCAAAATTTCAAAATTATATTATATTGAATTTTTTGGATTTTTTAGAAGCCACTGTTTTTTATGAATGTTGCAAAATACTACCTTTAAAAATACGATAATTTTAATGAAATAATCATTATATAAGAATGTAATTAAGGTTTTTGAAAACATTTTTATTGAACAAATATATATTTAATAGTAAAAATAAATTATTTATAAATATTATGCTAGATTTTTATACTTATGTTTGACATTTTAAAACCTAAGTGATATTTTATTCTAATAAGAGAACTCTTTTTTATCCTTTTATATAATTAAGTATTTACAAGGTTACATTAAATATTGGTTTGGTTTAAAATTTACTTAACTATATATTTTTTCATAAACTTATTAATTTTTATAGGATCAATTCTATACAAGATTTTTGTATAAATTCATTTTTTGCTTAAAATACATTTTTCTAAAAAAATGTTTTTTTGTTGCGTCACGTGTTCCTATATTAAAACTAATTTTTAATAACTCGATAAATTGAATCTTATAAATTTTATTTCATATTTTAAATCATTATATTTAAATTATTTAATCAGGTTCATATCATGTGTATTCATAAAATTAAGTTATTACGTAAAATGTAGTCATCACAATAAAAGTTAAAAGGGTTAAAGAGGAGGTTAATCAAAGGGATAATAAATTTCACTAAATATTTTCTAAATTTTATTTTTTGTGTGAAATGTGACCCTAACATGTCATATTTTATAATATTTTTTCATTTGGTCTCACTTTCACATGAAAATTACTTTAAATTATTTTAAAGTTAAGAGTGCTTACAAAAGTATCACCACTTTCACTTATAAAAGGAGTCATCCTCGCTTCATTTATACACCAAATTTTAGAACATTATCTAGAGCAATATATGATAAAATCACTTATAAACACCATTATCAATGACCTAGAGGTTTTTTCCTCACCAAAATAAAATTCATGAAGTCTTAAGAAAAGATTCAAATGTGGATTTTCAAGGAAGAGGTGATTATCATATTCTAGATCTTTCAAGTTTATTTCTTCTTCAAAATATTTCAATTATATTACAACCATATTAGAATAATAAAATCAGTATAATTTTCTTATTTAAATATTATCATGTTGATGGAAAATCCATAATATTCCTCTTATACATCCATTTGAAAAATGAAAACGTCTTTTGTGCATACGTGCAGACACCACCTCCACAAAAAAATATATAATTTTCCATAACCTCATAATATAGATATTTATAAAGTGTATTTAATGTAGAAATATTATATTTATAACATAATTAATGTCTTTAAAAGATAATTTGGTAATTATATTAATAATATTAATAATAGATGTACATTATAAAAATTAACTGTCCAAAATAAGCTTACAAACACACTTTGTAAGTAATAACTTATTATCATTCTATTTAATTTATCTTTATCATTTAACTATTATTTAATTTTATTTATCACTTTAAAATAATTTTTTTAAACAATTACTCTTCAGTAAAAGTTTTATTATCATTATACAATAATGTGCTCATGCTCATTTGATCATTATAATATGATCATATTTCGATCAGTTTTACCACCTACACTAATAGTATTATAATGTTTATATCATGAATGAAAAAGAAATCATGAAAATTGGTAATAATATATAATAATTATGAACTTAAAATGTTTACATAATTCTATAATGGTAATATTTAATTGTATATTTACAACTAAATTCAATTCTTTTTTTAATTAAACAATCATAAAAAATGAAATATTTTAAGTGCTCTATACGAACTGTCAAAATAATTTCCATGAAATTGATATAGAAATACTGAAATATATAAAAAAACATATGATAAAACTTCATAAAATTCCATGAAATGGTGAAACCATGACCAAGGTGAAAGGATCAGAACCGCCGAATCGGGACATGCATGGAAAATTGAATAGTCAACAAAACAATATTGATTTTAACAAAGAATTATTACTAAGTGGGTAATAAGAAAATATAAGTGACCATTATATAGTAATATAAATATAAGTAATTATATTATGTTTCTTTATAAAAAATATAAATTTATGATACAAGAATGTTAATGTGCGTCTGACTAAATAGGAATCTAATGTAAGAGTTTCTCATTTCAAACTTCCTTCCATGAGATGTGTTCAATATTATAATAATATTTCCATTTTATAGTGTATATGTTGCCTCATAGAAATATTATATCATGATACACTATTTAATCATGGTTACTAATGTTTTATTTCATGTTCTCCCAATTAATTGGTTTTGATTCAAGTGTTATAAAATCTGTGAGGGTTCTTGGTCTCAATTTTGATTTCGGGACACACGTTTCAAGATATGCCCCATAATTTATTTTTATAGTGTACTTACTTACCCGTGAATATATTTTGAAATATTATTTCTTGTAATTCATGTATTTATATAACTATACAATATTCTAAATTTCAATGGTTTTATATTTTTAAATTTTCAAAATCATAAGGGTTTGTTTTATAATCCTAGTTTTTATTTGTATTGTTGGTGTTTGAATTTCTATTAATGGGTTTTGTATATTATTACTCTCCTAAACACAATATATATTATTCAAATATATTTATTTCTATGTTTTTCATTTATTCTTTCCATTTTTTATTCTCTTTGGTACCCTAATTTATTGAAATAATTTTTTCTATAAAATCTAGTTTACTTCTCCTTTTTAGTCGAGAAAATTTCTTTTCCATATCTATATTATTTAGTTTTTTAGAGAAAGTTGTTTTATAGGCTTAAATTATTTCCTATGGTCAATTTTTGTTAATGTTTACTTTCTATTAAAAGTTTTAATAGAATCCTTCTAAAAATTTCCAAAAAAGTCGTTTTGTACATCCTTTACAAAAGTGAGAAACAAACTCTTTTTAAACTATTTTCACATGGATAGTTTTTCCTATCATCAAGATCATTATTAATTATTTAACTTCATTTTTAATTTTTATGGTCTTAAAATGTAATATATACTCTCATCATTATATTAATTTTTCAAAAGAAATGGATATTATATTTTTAAGGTTTTGAAAATGGATTTCATTCCACTCATATATATATTTCAATTTCTAATCACATTTTATTACTTAATCATAGTTTCCTTTTAAGATTCTATTATTGTAAATTATTTTATGAATAATTTATAAATTTTACTCTTTAAAAAGTATGAATATAGTGTTTAAACTGGCTTATAACATTATTTTTAAACCAATGTTACAAAATCTTATAATGAAAAATATTTTTAATGTCTATCTTTTGTTTTCCTATTTATTTTCTAAAAGACATAAATTTAATAAAACCCCTTCATTTATGATGAATATATGGTCTTATTTTATCCATTTACTACTTTATAGTTCATAAAAAAAATCACACAAGTTTTATTCTTAGTCTTCTTGTTTCCTTATGATTATGTTCTCAATGACTCTTCATCATCCATTTACCTTTATTTTTTCTTTATCATGTCCATGTTCTTTCTCATCATAGATGTATTCTACATTTATCCTAGTATTTACTTATTCATATACACATTAATATAAAAAATATTAATACCTCATTTTAAATTAACCAACATGTAACACCCCAAGATTCCACGGTACGCTTCTCTTGGAATAATACAATAGCCTGTGTTGTATGCAACTTCGAGTTCTAACACACCACAACCAATAAAACTAGCCATTATGAATAGTAATACCCACTTTTTTGAAATTTTATAAATTTTATTTTTCAAAATGGACATCATTTTTGGATTCGGAATATCAAAATTATCTTAGGGTGAATTTTTGGTTTTTTTCTGAAAACTTACAATTTTTGATGAATAGTGAAAAAATGCTGAGTTATAGTTTAAAACCGAAATTTTTTAAATAATAATTTAATTTATTCAAATTTATTTTAGGTTAAAATAGATACATAATACATATATATGTTCAATGTAATTAATTGGAGTCAGTTTATAATAATTCTAGATATATAAAAATTTTATTGAACTTTTCACCGTCTTTTACCCACCTCATAGGAGAATTTGATAATTTACATAAAACATAATTTTACCACTTCTGTGAGTTGAATTTCAAAAACATGAGAGACACGGTTAATATTAGTAAGTAAAATGTGGTTCAATAAGATGAAAATAATATTTGGTGAATATTAACTTTTTCCTTTTATTTGCCACGGTTATAAGTAAATAGGGTAATTAAGGGTAAACATGATATTATTATTACCCTAACACATGTCCTAATTCTATTGGCTATGTATAATGAGACAACAAAAAAACTTTATGAATAGAATATGAACATCATTGGTCCACTTTAATTAGATTAGGATATTTATTATTATTTAGTTCAAAGAAGAGTTAAAAGAGTTAAAATCAATGTTTAATAACTAAAACATTTTTAATATATGGTTACACATAAGATAAATTCGATTATAAATATTAATTATAAAGAGAAAAATATTTAATACATAATTTTATTTTACTCATATTATTTATACATTAAATAATTTAATTTATTTATGACACAATGATGATGCAATAATTATCTAATTAATGAAATATTTAAATATTTGATATAATAAATATCCAAATAAATGTAATTGGTTACTTTTAATGAATTACACTAATTTTATAGGTTAATATGAGATGTTAGGGTTGGTTAGATGAATTCTTTTCAAATTAATAATACTTTTATGAATTTATCAAAAACAAAATACCAAATAGTGTCAAAATTGACATAAAAGAGTTTTTAAAACAAAATATTATATTATTAATTGATATTATATTCAAAAAGATCTAAGGTTTCTCCAGAAGAATTATATAATTATATGTTTATAATTAATGAACCACTTGTGGTTAACTTGGAAGTAGTATGTTTGTTAACCATATAATATAAAAATACAGAGAGACATGGTAAATGTCAAACTATTTAACTAAGAGTTAAATAAAAAAGGTAAAGTTAATATAGTGACCCAAACGTGTCTAAAACATATTAGAGGAGAGGTTTTAGACCCATCCCCACCTTAGACTTTAAATAATTCAGTTTTGAGCCATTAAAAACCGAAAATTATTTTATTATAAAATAATATTTCTAGATTTTCCAAAGGTTCCCTGTTGGCGCCAAAAATATGGCCCGAAAGGAAGGAACGAAAAAGACAGCCGGCGTGCTGCATCGCGAAGCACAGCCGCGAAGCCCCTCCGCGAAGCGCCCCAGCCCTGGCGGCGCCGCGAAGCACCAGAGGCGGTGATCCTCCGCGAGCGCGTTTGACGTTCGCGAGCCGCCGCGAAGCACCAGAGGCGGTGATCCTCCGCGAGCGCGTTTGACGTTCGCGAGCGCGCCGCGAAGCTCAAGAGGCGGCGCGCGAGCCCTGCTTCGCGGCGCCCCTTCCCTATAAATACTCGACTCCCCCTGAGTCCCCACGACGGACACTCCGACCTTTCGGCTTCTCCTCTCCCGAATCGCGAAGCAAGCTTTGCCCCGGGAATCATGAGCTCCGCGAGGTATTTCTACTTCGCGAGACGACTCTGATTTGTTTCGTCCTGAGCCCCTCTTCCGAGAGGGATGCCCTTCGCGAAGCCCAAGGGCGTTCGCAAAGGAAGGGGATTCCCAAGGGAACCCGGGCAGCCGCGGAGCACTCGTGCTTCGCGAAACACCCAACCCATGCTAGTAATCCCTATGCCAAGGCAGGATAACTATGCATCGCGAAGCACTTTGCTTGGCAGGACCCTGCTTCGCGAACCACTCCCTCGCGAGGCAGTGCTCCGCGAACACTGTTCCACTTCGCGAAGCACCTCCCACTTCCACCTATGCCCCATGCTAAGGCCAAGGCACCCCACTTCGCAAAGCACACTCCTCTGCTTAGCGATTCCTCCTTCCGTGCGACCCTCCAGGTTTGCACGATGTGATTTCAAAGTCCCATGGACAACACCTCCCGTAGCGTTGCTTCGCCCAATGCTCCTTCGCATAGGCACGCTAACGGCTATTGCTTCTTCGCATAGCCACGCTAACGTGGACCCCTCGATGGTTCCTCCCGCGACCCCCCTTTACCATGGCCTTACCGACACCTTCCCTTCCCCAAGGACCAGAGGGTACCGGTTATGTAAGCCCTAGGGGTGTGGAGTGAACCCACCTCGTCCGAGCTGCAGGACGTTAAACTGCCAAGCACCGCGTCCTCAACACATGACGTTAAACTGTGACCCAACCTCGTCTCCCTCACGAAGGGTCCCCCCCCAGCTCGAGCATTCATTACACCGCTCGTCTCCACGGGAATGGAACTCTTCCGCACATGGAATGAGATCCTCCTTGTCGGAGTGGTGTATGTTCGCAGGGGAAGGGTCGCCTCAGAGCGTAAATCCCTAACCTTTGGTACGGATGATTGCACCCGTGCATCTCGGTACTTCCCCACTACCAAGGTCAGTGGAGGACGTGATAGGGAACGAGGAACCTCCCATTGTCGGACCAAGGTCCATCTTCCCCGCGCTTTGTCGCGCCATGGGCCTCCATCCTGGAGTAAGTCCCAACACCATGGGCCGCTCAACGCGTAAGCCCCATTTCGCTTCTCACGGACGCACCCTTCGCGACGTGGTCGTCAGGTCCTTGCAACCTCTTGTTTCTCACACCGAGCATGACTCACGTGGGCTTAGAGTGAGCACCGACCCTGACAAAACCATCCGAACTACGAGGACTTTGATCCGTGTCAAGGCATGGTACGTAGGAATCCTCCACGAGGTTCAAGCCCACCATCAGTGGACCAAGGTCTACTCCCCATCCGAACTACGAGGACTTTGATCCGTTTCAAGGCATGGTACGTAGGAAGCCTCCACGAGGTTCAAGCCCACCATCAGTGGACCAAGGTCTACTCCCCATCCGAACTACGAGGACTTTGATCCGTGTCAAGGCATGGTACGTAGGAAGCCTCTACGAGGTTCAAGCCCACCATCAGTGGACCAAGGTCTACTCCCCATCCGAACTACGAGGACTTTGATCCGTGTCAAGGCATGGTACGTAGGAAGCCTCTACGAGGTTCAAGCCCACCATCAGTGGACCAAGGTCTACTCCCCATCCGAACTACGAGGACTTTGATCCGTGTCAAGGCATGGTACGTAGGAAGCCTCTACGAGGTTCAAGCCCACCATCAGCGGACCAAGGTCTGCTTTCACGTCGGTTTACCGACAAACCCCCCATCTGAACTACGAGGTCTTTGATCCATGTCAAGGCATGGTACGTAGGAAGCCTCTACGAGGTTCAAGCCCACCCGTCTTTCACGTCGGGTTTCACCCCCGTCCAGTATGACGTTAAACTACATCCCGGTCCAGTGGTAAGCCATTGCGACCAAACCATTTGAACTACGAGGTCTTTGATCCATGTCAAGGCATGGTACGTAGGAAGCCTCTACGAAGTTCAAGCCCACCCGTCTTTCACGTCGGGTTTCACCCCCGTCCAGTATGACGTTAAACTACATCCCGGTCCAGTGGTAAGCCATTGCGACCAAACCATCCGAACTACGAGGACTTTGATCCGTGTCAAGGCATGGTACGTAGGAAGCCTCCACGAGGTTCAAGCCCACCATCAGTGGACCGAGGTCTACTCCCCATCCGAACTACGAGGACTTTGATCCGTGTCAAGGCATGGTACGTAGGAAGCCTCCACGAGGTTCAAGCCCACCATCAGTGGACCAAGGTCTACTCCCCATCCGAACTACGAGGACTTTGATCCGTGTCAAGGCATGGTACGTAGGAAGCCTCCACGAGGTTCAAGCCCACCATCAGTGGACCAAGGTCTACTCCCCATCCGAACTACGAGGACTTTGATCCGTGTCAAGGCATGGTACGTAGGAAGCCTCCACGAGGTTCAAGCCCACCATCAGTGGACCAAGGTCTACTCCCCATCCGAACTACGAGGACTTTGATCCGTGTCAAGGCATGGTACGTAGGAAGCCTCCACGAGGTTCAAGCCCACCATCAGTGGACCAAGGTCTACTCCCCATCCGAACTACGAGGACTTTGATCCGTGTCAAGGCATGGTACGTAGGAAGCCTCCACGAGGTTCAAGCCCACCATCAGCGGACCAAGGTCTGCTTTCACGTCGGTTTACTGACAAACCCCCCATCTGAACTACGAGGTCTTTGATCCATGTCAAGGCATGGTACGTAGGAAGCCTCTACGAAGTTCAAGCCCACCCGTCTTTCACGTCGGGTTTCACCCCCGTCCAGTATGACGTTAAACTACATCCCGGTCCAGTGGTAAGCCACTGCGACCAAACCATTTGAACTACGAAGTCTTTGATCCGTGTCAAGGCATGGTACGTAGGAAGCCTCCATGAGGTTCAAGCCCACTCATCACCCAATTCACGTCGTGTTCTACCTACGTCCAGCACGACGTTAAACTACATTCCAGTCCAGCGGTAAGTCGTTGTGACCCATTCCCACCTGAACTACGTGGTCTTTGATCCATGTCAAGGCATGGTACGTAGGAAGCCTCCACGAGGTTCAAGCCCAACAATAGTGGATCAAGGTCCCTCACTTATGTCGGCTCACCGACACCCACCACCCGTCGTTTATTCACGTCAGGGTTCATTACCGTCCCGCATGACGCTAAACTGTATCATTTGAACTACGAGGACTTTGATCCATGTCAAGGCATGGTACGCAGGAATCCTCCCAGAGGTTCAAGCCCAACCCCCACCGGACCAAGGTCCACCCTCATGTAGGTACGCTGACGATGCCCATCGGACCAAGGTCCACCATCACGTCGGTTTACCGGCACCATCCCGAACTACGCGGACTTTGATTCCCTGCCACGGGGATATGTAGGAAGCCCCTTTAAGGCTCAAGCCCAACTTCGTCGTCACCACCCCTGCGATGGTCCCATTCCATTCTCAATCGTCTCCGCGAGACGTTAAACTCGCGACCTACCTCGTGGTAAACATGAGATGCCTGAGGAAAACCTCGGATGGAACGCCTTTGGCGTAACCATCTTTGCTAGACGTTAATCTTGCAAAACATACCCTGTGTTGAACACGTGAAGCTGAGGAAAACCTCAGGTACGTGTCTATGACATGTAACCCCCCGCGCTCGATGTGGGATGCCTCGGGTTTCCACGCCCTCGAGAAGCCTTGTGATCAAGGACAACAGACAGACATGCCAGGCACCCCAGCATCCAGACACGCTACTGATGCCTCAAACGTGATTACTCCCCTGACCGAAGGTTTCTGCCCTGACTGGACCCTTTGGAATGTCCCGACAGAAGCAGCGTAATTAACCGGCGTCCATGGAAACATGGCACTAGGAAGAGTTTCACGAACTACGTATTAAATCTATAAGGGAGACCCGGACTAGGTGACGAGTTCTGAGGAGGAATCCACAGGAGGAAGAACCGACATCCCATCATCCCGTTTCGATCAAGGAGCAGACGTACCTGAACAAGGAACGAATGCCGCCCGCCTTTGGAAAGCGGGAATGCGGGGCAACAAAGCCGCGCGTCCCCCTCCTCCGCGGACGGATGCGCGCGCGCCCCGGCGAAAGCGTCGGAAACAGAAATGGTGAACCCGACGTGAAAGTAGACCTTCAGCTTGGAGATTAGTAGCGTTCGAGACACCGGTAGATTGACGTGTCACCGGATCCAGGTATCCGGTGCCTGGCCCCGCCAAGCAAATGGCGGGCCTGTCGTGGAACTCACCGGAAGTCGGGGTAGTAGAACGTGGGGCGCTCCGCTCTGCAGCGTGTTGGCGTGGATCCTTCTCACAGACATGGGGATGGAAGAATGCTGGGGCACTGGCTGTCAATCACTTTCCTCTCAGTACTGATGAGTTGATCCCTTCGTTTGTCAGGAATCAGGTTGCTATGCGGTCACCATCCGCTCCTCGCCCGCGCAGGGGCAGGGGCAACACCACTACGACCACCCCACATGGCGCCACTACCGCCACGACGGCTGGCACGTCGCGGGAGGCGGGACGTCCACGTCCCCTTTCCCCATCAGAGGTCATCCAACGAAGGGTGATCAACAGCCTCGTGCGCAGGTATGAGGAACAAGGGGTCATCCCGACCAGGGATATGGCCCGTTTGGACCTGGAGGCTTCCAGGCCCCGCCGTCAACGCCGCCCTAACAGGCCGCGCAGGGAGCCCCCGCTCCCCACCCAGACATTCAATCGTTTCGGGAGCCTATCCCCGGAACGCCTTGACGACTCTTCGCCTTATGCTGAAGGGGCAGGTGTTGTCCGACTCAGTCCGCTCAGGGCCCTGACCCGGGACTCCCAGGCGAGAGCTCCCGTCCGGCCACGTCAGCGCCGCCGTCCGGCCCCGCAGGAAGAACAGGCGGACTATGTCCCTGCGCCACCTACACCGGCCCGCCTGACCCGACGTCAGCGCCGGGCCCGGGCTGAGGACGCTCGCCTAGCCGCGTCCACGTCGACAGCTACAGTGGCCCGAGCCACCGCCGACGTACATTACGAGGCCCCCGCCTACATTAAGCAGGGGCACCCCTTCGCCCAACCAGGATCGAGACCCCAACCGCCCTGCGGGCAGGCCGGGTTGACTCTTCGGGTTGCAGGCCCAAGTAGTGATCGCCGCGAGCTAACCCGCGGTGATGCAGGTCCTCCCCGTACCACTACTCCACAGAGCGTGGGCCTTCCCCGCTCCGAGGTTCGTCGTGGAGGCATGCCTCATGCCGCCCCCATCCTGCAGGAAGACCTGCCCCGGGGCAGTGATGCTCAGCGCGGAAACATTTCCCGCGCCCGCTGTACAGGGTATGAAGTCCATCCGTCTGAAGGCACCGTCCATCTGGTCCTTCGACGTGGGGGTCCCCCCTACGTCCTCTCTGCGACTGACGAAGGTCCTCCTCGCCTCAGCAATTCGAGGAGTGAAGGTCAGCCTCGCTCCACTCGCATCGACCGTGGAGGCCTTCCCCATGCTCCTGCCGGTTCAAACAGAGGCCCCGCCCACGTGGGTACTGTTCATGGAGGTCCTCCCCATGCACCCTTTGATATTTGCCCTGGTGCCCCTCGCACCCCGGCTGTCTCAAGTGGGGGCCCTCTCCGCCACGTCGCTAGCGCCGCCCCAGGGCTGCCTGATAGGGGTCAACCCTGTCCCGAAGAGCCACCCAGGGGCAGAAGAGCGGGTCGTCGCCGCCACGGGAAGAATCTTGGGAAGGCCCGGGGGGGATCAAACCTGCCCGCTTCTCCGATTCGGAAGCGGAATGCGATTCAGAGATGGAACCTTCTCCCAGCTCCTCCGTATCAAGGACTGGGGCAGGAACCAGACGCGTCAGCCTCGTTCTCCCCGAATTTGAGGTCCATCGGATTCCCGTCTCTCTCCGCAGGTACATCCCGGAGGAAGAAATCCTGGGAATTCCGCAGTTTTCGACCGCGCAGTCACCGCCACCGTCGCCCGAAGCGCCCTCTTCCTCTACCCGGGATCCCGAGGAGCTGTTTTGGGGGTCAACGGTGGTAGAGCCACGACATGACCGAACACCGGTAACGGCGATTCCCGTACCCGAAGTAGCGGCTATTAGCCCGTCCTATCGTGACATCGTGGTCAGGTCACCTTGCTCTTCAGAGGAAGGCCCAGAGTACGGTGGCCAGTCTGCTCGCTTGCCGTATTCTCCGCCGCCGAGTTTGCTATCCCAGAGGTCCGCCTCGGTGCCGCTACCGGTCCCTCAGCCACCCCCGGTTGATGAGTGGGGAAATGTAGGGCCGAACTCCGAGGATGAACCCAGGAGCTTCTGGAGTATTCTTGCAGCGGACTATTTCCCAGAGAAGTTCTGGCCCGCGGCAGCGTTGAATTTCCGCATACCCGAGTCGCTTACCCCTGAAGAAGTGGGATGCCTTTGTCGGACCCTGTGGGCGACGCACTTCCGCCTCCGTTGGGAACGGGTAGTGTACCCCAGGAGTCGGGAGCACTTCGAGGAGATTGGCAAACAGTGCCGCCTGATTGATGCAGCGGTGCTCCTTGTGGCCCAGCACCCCGAGTCGCCCGGTCATCAGGGTGCCCTCCAACGAAGATGCGTTCAGAGTTTCAAGGCACTCCGCAAGATTGTCAGGGAAGCTACCCCCCATGTGCAAGTCCGTGGTTGGGGACGCTATGCCGCTCTCCTCTTCGACCCTATTCTACGACAGCCTGATTCGCTATGCGACATTGAGGATATTCCCTCAAGAGGGGTCACAGTCCACATGGCCGACGTTGTGGATAAGGAAGATGAGCTTGAGTTCCTTGATGGGGACTTACCACCCGAGTGCGTACCGCCACTACTCGACCCATCAGGGAGAGTCACCCGTCATCAAAGGAACCTGCTAGGCCTCCCTGTACCCACCGAGTCACTGGCGCTCGGTCGAAGCACTGGCAAGGGTAAGGAGCACGTCGGAATAGCCAAGCACTCCGACCCGTCCGCCTCCGTGCAGAAAACGGACGAAGATCCTGAGAAAGCCACGTTGCGCCAGCAGCTTGCTAAACAGAAGAGGCTGGTCGACGAACTTTTGGCTAAACGCGCCGCAGAGCGACGACCCGACTATGGTAATCCCAGGCCGGGACAGCAGGGGCAGGAACAATTTCCCCCCGGTGAGATGCCTCCGGGCAACCCTGATCATGCTACTGCCGCGGACAGGGCGGAAGCCGGAACGTACGGCAAGAGTGCGCGATACGTCTCGCCAAACCCCCCTGAGCGACGGGGCAATCTGAAGAATCCAACCCGGGTTCCCCCGGCCGCCCAACAGGTCGTCCAACCAGTCAACCCGCGAGCAGCAGAAGCCGTCTACCGCATTGAAGAACCTGGCAATGCGCTTGTGGTTAGGGATCCCCGTCAAGACAGGGACCCCCACCCGGAGGACCTTATTGCGGCACTCACAGCCCGCCTCGAGGCGTTGGAGACACGGCAGGTGGCGGTCCCACCCGATGGCAAGCCTTATCCCGCGTGGGTGGATGATATGCCCGCGCCTCCGGGTTTTGGGAACCCCACTTTCTCGCCTTTTAACGGGACAGGGGACCCACCCCAGCACTTGGCTCATTTCTCTTCCAGGTGTGGCCCCATGTTGGGGACCCCGGCTCAGCAAGAAGCCGCTAAGCTCCGATGTTTTGTACAGACGTTGGAAGGTCCGGCATTCGTCTGGTACAGCCAGCTCCCCATCGGATCAGTGACCGGTTGGGAAGATCTTCGCCGGCAGTTCTTGTACCAGTTCAACTCCACCACGCGGAAGACCAGCATCGCGGACCTCTTTAAGTGAAAACAGAGGCCTGATGAGCGGGTTGCAGACTTCATCGCCCGGTGGAAAGGACTTACGTATTCTCTCGATATGCCACTGACTCAGGAGCAATTACTGACGATGTGTGTGGGGAACGTAAAGACAGAGCTGGTACCCTCCTTGATTACCCAGAATTACCCTGGGGGGTTCAGAGATTTCTCGGATAAGGCCCAGCGCCTCGAAGAGGCCCTGCAACAGGCTAGTCAGGCACGTTTGCTGCCCCCAATGATCCCAGCCAGGAGGGCCGCCAGGGCTGAACCCGCCGCAGTGGCTCAAATAGAAGCCCCGAGGCAGCTGGAATTGCTACCGGCGGTACCACCCCCGCAACCCCGCAGAGGTCCTCCACCTCAAGCACGGGCTCCTGCCCAGCAGCGACCGCCTCAGAACCGACAGGTTCCCCCGCGCAACGCGCCACCGCCACCTAGGCGAGACAACCAGGCGCCGCCCCCTCGGCAGGCCCCTCCGGTCCCTCGACAGGATCAGGCCCCCAGGGCTCCTTACCCGGAAAGAAAATACCATACCTATTCGTTCAACGAAAATCAGGTCCCTGGTTACTTCCGAAGTGCTCTGGAGCAAGGGATTGTGCGTCTGCCTGAGTGCAGGAGACCGGCAGAGGCGCATCTCACTGATCACCCCAACTACTGCCCTTATCATCGGATCCTGGGGCACACCCTCAAGCGATGCTATGTGTTTAAAGACTGGCTTCAGGACCAGGTCAACAACAACATAGTCAAGCTGGGCCCAGCGCCAGCGCAGGTGGCAGGCGTCTTTGCGGGATCAGAAATCGGCAGTGACAGCGAGGGTGAGTGGCAGCAGGTCCCTAGCCACGGGTCCCAGAAATACGACAACTGGATGGCTCGAAAAACTGTTGTCCGTGCCCAGGGTATCATCCGGGCACGCCTGAAGCAGCCGGAACCTTCAGAAGAAGCAGCCGGTGCCTCAGCATCGTCCTCACAGTCGACCTCTACCCAAAAGGGCAAGCAGCGGCGACGTAAGAAGAAGCAACGTGCACCACCAGTGCCGTCGTCATCCCGCACTCTTGGCGACTTTATGCCTCCTGAAATGGGAATTCCCCCCAGAATCCGCCCAGCGGTGGATGACTCTTCGAGTGATAGTCAAGGGTACGCTTCGGTTAACACCGTGGAGCTGGTAAAGCCCTATATGACCCCCGACGAAGGGGAACCCCAGGCAGACCGCCCCAATGTTTCCAGCCGACGTCAACGTCGGCGGAATCGCAATCGCGCCGGTCACCGAGGTATGTCAGCAGGCACTTGTGACCAAGCCGTGCACGCTACCGAGACGAGGCAGCAGGCTCAGTGCAGATCTCAGCACGCGCAGACCCATTCAGCACCCTCGGCTCTACCTCCACCGCCATTCGTGTTGCTGGATCAGGGAGAGCCGCCTCGTTCGTATCACAACCAGTCTCGCCCGGCGACGGGCCAGCTCCCGCTGTTCGACCTTAGCCCGGCGACTAATCCCCAGGCTTCTACTAGCAGGCAGCAGGATGTACCCAGTGCTAGCCGACCGCCAGTTCAACCAGCAGGACCCGCTATGCCTCCAAATGCCGAAAAACCCCCTGTAAGCAGAGGTTCGCGTTTGGCACGCAAGTATGATGTCCTAAAGCACTTAGCCGGCATTCCGGCGAGGCTTTCCATCCTTGAGGCCCTGCGCTTGTCATCCGAGATGCGCGAGGCACTTGCCGAGGCCCTAAGGAGCCCCCTCCAGTTCGAGACGGAAGTGGCAGCCGCGGAGGCCTTCCATACCGAGACGATTGAAAACGACGAATGTCAGGCGGTTATCTCGTTCTCTGGTGAAGACGAAGACCCTCCTATACAGGGGCACATTCGCCCACTGTATGTCACTGGCCACTTTAACGGTGTGGAAGTCTGTCGCTGCCTCGTTGACACGGGTTCTGGAATCAATCTAATTCCGACCCGGACGTTGCGAAAACTGGGTTTGTCTGAAGGTGATTTGACTCCCTCTGACCTCAGGATTCAGGGGTACGACAGGACAGAGCAAACCCCGGTCGGCAAGATCCGCCTGAAGACCCAGTTCGGTGGCTTAATTGCCAGCACCGAGTTCATGGTTGTTTCTCAGGACACCGCCTACAACGCACTGATGGGTAGGCCATGGCTCCACCTGCATGCTGCGGTCCCCTCATCGTATCACCAGTGCCTTAAGTACTCGCTCAACGGTCGAGTAGGCGTGATCCAAGGAGACGCGTCCCCCTTTGCTTTTTGTGAGGCCCGCTATCTGGATGCGGGTTATTACAAAAGCAAAGACAAGCAGATCCTGGTCAGCGAGGATGAGCCCGCTCCAATCGCAAGTAATCCCTGGGCGAGCATGGACGACGCCTACATCCTCCCGATCCACCGGTTGGAAGCCACGACCCCCGACATGGGACAATGTTTTGTTGTTTTGGGTACGCAAGGAAGGCATGTTCCCGCGTCCAAGCGACGGCGGAGAATCACCTCGTACTCCTACACCAACCAGGCTCGGGTCATCCCGGAATCTCCTACCCCTGTACGGTACCGGGATGTCAGGCTCATGACAACAGCGGTGCGCCATACGTGTCTATTTCGCCGGGATGGAATCAACCGACTCTGGCCGACACGTCACCACTGCTTTGATATCGTCAAGCGTGGCCCCTTAGGCCGAAGGCCGGATGGGATAGGGTCAAATGCATTCATTGCTATGGTCTCCACGACGAGTGAGTCTCCTGATGTGATGACTGCTGCTGCCCAAGTCGGCACCAGCTGCCCCTCGGGTTTTGAGAGCCCAGAAGCACCTTCCGTCACGGGAAGTCCCCCCCCCCCCCGGCTGGGGAGGAAGACTTGGAGGATGCTCCCCCAGCCTTTGAAGAAGGCGTCTCTACCACGGTTGATGAGCTGGTGCAGGTGAACCTTGGCAGCGAGGCAGATCCAAGACCCACATTGATCAGTGCGGCCATGTCCCTCGAGGAGCGACAGCAGTATGTAGACTTCCTCAAACAGCACCACGATGTGTTTGCCTGGAGTTACGATGAGATGCCAGGACTGGATCCCCAAGTGGCCGTCCACCGTCTGGGCCTCCCGGTAAAACATCGTGGGTTTAAGCAGCCTCCCAGGAAAATGCACCCTTCCCATGGCGCTATGGTTGAGGCTGAAGTTGATAAGCTAATCAAGGCCAACTTCGTCAAAGAGGTCCAGTACCCCAAATGGCTCGCCAACATTGTGCCAGTCAGGAAGAAGAATGGGCAGATTAGAGTCTGCATCGACTTCCGCGATCTCAATCGCCACTGCCCAAAGGATGACTTCCCACTTCCAGTGACGGAGCTGTTGATTGACGCCACGGCCGGGTTCCAAGCCCTCTCTTTTATGGACGGATATTCCGGGTATAACCAGATCCGGATGGCCCCCGAAGATGAGGAGTCCACTGCCTTCAGGGCTCCCCAGGGTACCTTTTGCTACCGGGTAATGCCATTCGGTTTAAAAAATGCAGGTGCCACTTATCAGAGGGCTATGCATCGCATATTCAAACCGATCCTCGGGACATTGGTGGAATGCTACGTGGATGACCTTGTAGTCAAATCATATCAGCGCCAGGACCATCTCAAAGACCTTGAGAAAGTGTTCGGTTTCCTCCGTTCCCGTCACCTGAAGATGAACCCGCTGAAGTGTGCCTTCGGGGTCACCTCCGGGAAGTTTCTGGGCTTTGTTGTCAGATACCGAGGTATCGAGATCGACCCGGAGAAGATCAAGGCCATCAGCCAAATGCCTCCCCCGAGCAACATTCGGGAGCTTCGAGGCCTGGAAGGCCACTTAGCCTATATACGCCGATTCATTGCGAACCTGGCCGGCAAGTGTAAGCCCTTTTCTCGGCTCATGAAGAAAGGCGCTGCCTACGAATGGGATGAGGAGTGTCGGATCGCCTTCGAGGAAATCAAGCAGTACCTGCTCCAACCTCCGGTCTTGATGCCACCCGTCTCTGGAAAGCCGCTGGTCCTTTACGTGACCGCCCTGGAAAGATCCCTCGGCGCGCTGCTCGCCCAGAAGAATAACGAGGGCACTGAGAACAGTCTCTACTATCTCAGTCGCATGCTTCTCGATACGGAGGTCAGATATTCCCTTATCGAAAAGAGCTGCCTTGCGCTCGTCTTCGCCGTGCAGAAGTTGCGACACTACCTGCAACACCACGAGGTGCAATTGATCTCTCGGGTGGATCCGCTGAAGTACATCCTGAACCGCCCCATGCTGACTGGCCGACTAGCGCGGTGGGCAGTAATTCTCCAGCAGTTTGACATCAGGTTTGTGCCTCAGAAGGCCGTTAAGGGACAGGCGTTGGCAGACTTTTTAGCTGCCCATCCAACCTCCGCGGATCAATCCCTGGACCTGGATTTCCCCGATGAGACGATTCTCTCGGTCGATCACGCTGTCCCGTGTTGGCAAATGCATTTCGACGGCGCCTCCCGGAGCCCCACCGGTAGAAGGCTCAACGACCCCAAGCTCAACAGAGTAGGTCTGGGTATTGTTTTCATTACCCCGACGCAAGCCGTCCTGCCGTACTCCTTCCTGCTGTCAGAAGGTTGTACGAACAACGAGGCAGAGTACCAAGCTCTCATCACCGGCCTCGAGTTGGCCCTCGAGATCCATGTACCCCATTTACATGTGAAAGGAGATTCTGAGCTGGTAATCAAACAGGTTAATGGCGACTACGTCGTCAGGAAGCCAGAGCTTGCACCGTTGCTGGAGTACACCCTCCTCCTGATGGCCCAGTTCTCTTCTCGGCCAGAGGTTACCCATGTCCCGCGGTCACAGAACGGCCAAGCGGACGCCCTAGCTGGCTTAGCCGCATCGCTCGCAGAACCCGAGCAAGATGATTTGGTCATACACGTGGCCCACCGGAGAGTCATTGCTCCCGTCACCCAAGAGGACCGTGATAGCCTGTGGGTAAGTCATCTCACCACCGGACCCTCCGTATCGGAAGTCCCGGGTTCGTCGGATGCAGTGGTTGAAACGACCCCCGATTGGAGAGCACCTTTTGTCGAGTATCTCCAAAATGGTCAGCTCCCGGACAACCGGGCTGAGCGCGAGCGAATCCGACGCCGGGCACTTCAATTTACCCTCCAGAGCGGCCCCAGTCTTGAGCAGACCCTCTATAAACGGAGTTTTGATGGTGTCCTCCTCCGTTTCATCCAAGGAGCAGAGATACCTCAAGTTATGCAAGAGGTTCACGCCGGTTCCTGTGGCGCCCATCAAGCTGGGCCGAAGCTGTCCCATCAAATCCGAAGGCTAGGGTACTTCTGGCCCTCCATGATCCATGATTGTATTGGATACGCCAAGAGATGCCACGCGTGCCAAGTGCACGCCAACTTCTTGCATCGGCCGCCAGAACCCCTCCACCCCACCAAGAACTCTTGGCCATTTGCGGTATGGGGACTCGATGTAGTGGGACCGTACCCGCCGGCAACAGCCCGCCAGTGTAGGTTCATCCTGACTGCTACAGATTTCTTCTCCAAGTGGGCAGAAGCAGTTCCGCTCAAAGAGGTCAAGGCCCGTTCCGTCGTTGACTTTGTGAGCTCCAACATCATCCACCGGTTTGGGGTCCCTCACGCCGTCCTCACTGACAACGACACCAACTTCCGAGCAGCTGAATTGAAGAAATTGTACGCTAAGTACGACATCCGGTCAAACCATACCTCCCGCTACCACGCACAGGCAAATGGACAGATCGAGGCGTTCAACAAGACCCTCTCTAACATTCTGCAGAAGATGGTTGGTCAGAACAAGAAGAGTTGGCCGGACAAGCTCCCCAACGCCCTCTGGGCTTACCGGACGACGACTCGCAACTCTACCCAGGTGACCCCATATTCCCTGGTGTATGGAGCTGAGGCCGTCCTACCCATTGAGATCCAGCTGCCGTCGCTACGCACGGCCGTTTATGATCACCAGACATCAGATGAGGTAGCCGAGATCCGTCTAGCTGAGCTAGAGGCACTGGACGAGAACCGGCTTCGTGCCCTGCACAATCTGGAAAGGCATCAGGACAAGATGGCAAGAGCTTTTGACAAGAAGGTTCGTCTCCGCTCTTTTCTACAGGGTGACCTGGTGCTGGCCCTGCGAGCTCCAATGATTCCCGGAAGGAAGCCGCCCAAGTTAGAACCCAAATGGGAAGGGCCTTATATCATCCATAAGGTTTACCCCAATGGAGCTTACTCCTTGGTGACCACAGATGGAGAGCGTGTAACCCCTCCCACCAATGCCAGATTCCTCAAGCGATACTTCGCCTAGGGCAAAAGATGGTCCCGCATGACCCTAAACTGCGAGATGGTCCCGCATGACCCTAAACTGCGAGATGGTCCCGCATGACCCTAAACTGTGAGATGGTCCCGCATGACCCTAAACTGCGAGATGGTCCCGCATGACCCTAAACTGCGAGATGGTCCCGCATGACCCTAAACTGCGAGATGGTCCCGCATGACCCTAAACTGCGAGATGGTCCCGCATGACCCTAAACTGCAAGAGGGTCCTGCACGACATAAAACTGCATGGGTCCTGCACGACCCTAAACTGCGACTTGGTCCCGCATGACCTTAAACTGTATCTCCGTCCTCACTGCAAGACGTTAAACTGCAAGTCAGTCAGTTCTTCCTGACCGAGGCTCAGCCTCAGGCCCCTCGGCCTCTTTGGGCCCCTGGCCCCGTCTCCACCGAGGTCTGGCCCCAGGCCCCCCTCGTGTCTTTCCGACTTACCCTCTTACGGGATTGTACGGTACAGTGTAGGACTACGTTCTCACGTTGAGATCATGACCATGCCGCACACATCCCCGAACGAGATACCCCTCGTCCCGCATGACGTTAAACTGCATGTCAAGAACTACGTACGGCTTGATTCTCATCTTTATGGGATACGTAGGAACGCTCGGACGCCTCGTCTTGAGCCCAGCCCCAAGCTTCTCTCTTCCACTATTCCCCCTGGGAATGGTCTCCTTGGAGGATCTTTGTGTAGCAGGGCGTCGGCCTTCTTGGCCCCGCTCATGCAACCCCACTCACGCAAAGATTGTAAAGGTCGCACCATGCGCCCGCTCCGTTCTTCTACCCTCCCACGTCCTTACCGCATGACGCTAAACTGCATGGCCTTCAAGAACTATGTATGGCTTGATTCTCATCCTTATGAGATACGTAGGAACGCCCAGACATTTCGTCTGTTGGCCCAGCCCAAAAGCCGAAATCTTCCCCTCGGGTTAAGACACGGCAGGGTGCACATTTTTTGCCCCGGCCCACGTCGAGCAAGCCTCGACCCGGCTGCACATTCCCCCCTGGAGGTGTTTGCCCCTTTCGTGGATGGATTCACACCCGGAGGGGCCCCCCAAGAACGGCCTGGATACAAAGCCCAAGGGCTCTCCTACCGATACGGGCCAACGCCCCTGAGGGTTTCTCAAGCAACAAATTGAAACAAGTCCCGCGTTGCCAATTTGGTCAGCGGTCGACCCTCAATTGTTGCCCCCATGTGGGTCACCATAGGAACGCTGTGTTTCGACTATGGTCAACAGTGATTCATTCTGCCCCATCCTGAGGTGATAAACTTCCCCCAGGTGGTGCTAGTGATCAGGACCACAGCCCACGATTTCTCACCTGGAGTGTACGGTGTGGTGTGGGACTACGTCCTCATTCACGTCGGGATCATGTACCACGCCGTACAACTCCCCTTACGAGGCTCAGCCTCATGCCTCTTAGCCTCCTTGGGCCCCTGGCCCCCCGTCCTCATGTAAGACGTTAAACTACAAACCGGTTAGGCCCTCCTGACCGAGGCTCAGCCTCAGGCCCCTCGGCCTTTCTAGGCCGCGGCCCAGGACCTATCTTATAGGATTGTACGGTATGGTGTAGGACTACGTCCTCATTCACGTCGGTTTTTCGCCATACTATACACCTTGCTCAGGAGTATATTACTCCCCACCCAAGTCCCGCATGACGTTAAACTGCACTTCAAGAACTACGTGTGGCTTGATTCCCATCATAATGGGATACGTAGGACCACCTGGATGTCCAAAATCCGGGTCCAGCCCCATCTCTCGGGAATCCTCATCCCATCTTGGCCCCTTGGCCCATCCTTCCTCCATGAAGAGATCATATGGTGCGGTGTGGGATTATGTCCTCATTTACGAGGGTCTTGTAGTGACCACGCCATGTTTCCCGCACCACCGAGCTGTTTCGTCGATCCCTCTTTCGGCTGTTCACCATTGTGCTTAAGAGTACTCTGGTTCATTACCTGGAATTCCAAGCTTTACTCGGACACGTCCGCGCCCGCTTTCCAGGCTTTGCGTATCCCCGCATCAGGGCTTTCACCATTTTTCACACCCGGAGGGACCCCCAAGTACGGCCTGGATACAAAAGCCCAAGGGCTCTCCTACCGATACGGGCCAACGCCCCCCAGGGTTTCGGACGACAAATCGATAAAATCCCGCGTTGCGAATATGGTCAGCGGTCGATGCTCGTTTGTTGCTCCCACCTCAGGCTAACGCGATACAGACGCTGTGTTTCCTTCATGGATAACAGTTTTCCTCTGTCGTCACGCCAACCCATTAAGCCCAAATGCCGGGTACACAATTCACACCCTTCATCACTTCATCGTGTCCAAGTAGAATTTCGGGACTCTCGGTACTTTTTCCCCCGTGCACGTCTGCGCGTTTGAGGAACAAGCTACATCAAAGGTGTCCTTCGGAACTCTCTGTTGACTCCCCTTTAATGGATGCCCCAAGTGTTGCAATGAGGGTCCCCCCCTTGTTTCCCACACCGAGTTTATCTCACGTGGGCTTAGGGATTGGGTTGACCTCTGTGCTTACTTGGGAGTTGTCACCATCCACGGTCCGAGCTCTAAGACCATAAACTAAGACCCTCATCTGGAACTACGTTCAAGACCTCTTGTCTCCGAACCCAGCTTGAGTTCAGCAAATTTACCCCTCTAATCCTGCCTTCAGGACCCTGATCACAGGACTGCGTGGCGCAGTGTAGGACTACGTCCTCATTCACGTCGGGTACGCAATAGTTGCACCACGCACGCCCCATTCTGAGGTTCAGTCCTCCTATCCCCTGTCCTGCATGACATTAAAAGGCACCCTTTCAGAACTACGTGTGGCTTGATTCCCATCATAATGGGATACGTAGGACCACCTGGATGTTTAAGATTCGGGTCCAGCCCCACCTCTGGGAGATATCCTGATTTCCCGGTCACCTAGACCATTTGGTCCATCCCTCTCCAGCGGGGGGTGCGTAGGTATGATACAAGGTTGTGGGCATCATGCCCCCCTTCCCCTGGGAATCTTCCATCTCTCGATCACCCTCAAGGTTGAGTCCCTTGGCTCCCGCAGTGGTTCACCCATGTATTGAGAGTACTCTGGTCTAGGACCAAGAGTGTCAGATTCAACTTGGTCAAGTTCCTTCCACTTGTCAAGCTTCGTGTTCCCCTCTATTCGGACTTCCATCATCTTTCACACCCGGAGGGACCCCCAAGAACGGCCTGGATACTACGCCCAAGGGCTCTCCTACCGATACGGGCCAACGCCCTCCAGGTTTACGGACAACAAATCGATAAAATCCCGCGTTGCGAATATGGTCAGCGGTCGATGCTCGTTTTGTTAGTCCTCATTTCAGGCTAACGCGACAGGATGCTGTGTTGCGAACATGGTCAGCAGTAATCCTCTGTCGTCACGCCAGCCCCTTCAGTCCTTGAATGTTGGTTGCATGATTCACATCATTTTCCACCCCATCATGTCCAGGTGGAATCTCGACACTTTTGGCGCTATCCCTCAGTGCACCTTTGCATGTTAGGGGGACAAAGCTGCAATCTGGCGTCCTTCGGGACTCCCCGGTCCGAGCTCTAAGACCATAAACTAAGACCCGTTCGGGACTACGTTCACATTCCCATCCTCATGGGACACGTAGGACCGCCCAGACGCCCTGTCTCTGGGTACAACCCATTCAGGAAGCCAGTCTCTTCCCCTGTTTTACCTCCGGATGGCGTACAATTTGATGTGGGATCATGTCTCTGTCAAATGTGTTTTATAAACACTGCGCTCATTTCCCGCCTAGCATCGTCTCTGCTACGTCTGCGCTGCATGACGATAAAATGCATGCTTGGTCCTATCATACGACCCTAAACTGTGACATTATCGTCCTGGCCGCACGACGAAAAACGGCACCGCATTGTGGTGACCTCGCTGTAGAGGACATCACGTTGGGTACTGGCCACGCGCCATGCCATTTGTCAACGCCCATCACAGCTTGATTCTTGTGGCGACATCACGACCTACAGTTCTAGGCCCGTCGCTTCACAAAAAAAAACCATTCACCTCAAAGAACAAACAAGATACATCAAATTCCGCTTCTTTTAGTGCAAGGGCCACGTCCGCACTTCCCCTTTCCCCTGGCACTGGTACCTTACCCTGCCACCTTCCAGAACTACGTATGGCTTGATTCTCATCCTTATGAGATACGTAGGAGCGCCCGGGTACTTCCCCGCGGGTCCAGCCTAACCCTTGAGTTCGGTCCCTCGACTCGAGCTCATTCACGTCAGGTTGTGATGTCATGCGTCCCCTGATCCCCTTTTTCCAATCCATGGTCCGAAGTCTATGACCATAAACTAAGATCTCCCCAAGGGAAAGGAATCTGCTCCCTCTCTAATACGTTTCGTTGACGTATTCAGATGTGTTTTGACAAAAAGCCCGAAGCATGGGATTTTCACAGGGACATTCCCCTCATCCCATGACCAAGCTTCGTGAGCTCACTATTTGGATCCTCATCCTCTTCCACATCCAAAAGGACCCTCAGACGACGTGGATACTAAGCTTAAGGGCTCTCCATGAATGCTGGACCTAAGGGCCCTACAATCGTTTCGGGCCAACGCCCCTGCGGATATTCGACAACATTTGTGACATGGTCCCGTGTTTCGAACATGGTCAACGGTCGACCCTCATTTGTTTGTCCCCATTTCAGGCTAACGCGATAGGATGCTGTGTTGCGAATATGGTCAGCAGTAGTCCTCTATCGCCACGCCGTCACCATCGTGATCCGAATCTCGAGCGTCATGATTCACACATTTCCACTCCTTCATGTCCAAGTGGAACTCCATCATACTCGGCTCCTTCTCTTCGCGCATCTAGATGCGCTGAATGATCATGTTAGTGTCATTGGGCCGGTAGTCACCGAGCATCCCTTTGCCCTCACCTGCCCCTCTCTGCGTCGGGAAATTCCCACCACTACTGCTTGTTTCCCACACCGAGCACGACTCACGTGGGCTTAGTAGTTTTGGCTGGATGTGTACCAACACAGTCAGGCTGCTCCTCGTCCTGCATGACGTTAAACTGCACTTTCAGAACTACGTATGGCTTGATTCCCATCGTCATGGGATACGTAGAGACACCCAGGCATTTCACCTAGGGTCCAGCCCCAGGAATCGCAAAATCCTATTCCTCCTCATTTCCAGCCCTCGCCAGAGAGGCCCTATCTGGAAGAAAGAATGATCCGGGATCAGATCGATGCGCCCATCTGGCGTACACCCACCACGGTGGTGTAACTACTGAAGTGTTGGATTCTGTTTGAACAAACCATCACTCCATATTCCACGCTTTGCGTGCCCCTTATTCGGACCCTCGTCTTCTTTCATGTCTGAAGGAACCCCCTAACGGCCTGGCCCCATGCCGCATCGGCTCACCTACCGTCCTGGGCCAATGTTCCGGAAGACGGGTCATGTCTGGAAGGACCCCCTAACAGTAAGGATGTCTGACCTATGGTCCACCAACTGTCCTGGGCCAACGTCCCGAAAGATTAATCGACAACAAATTGATAAAATCCCGCGTTGCGAATACGGTCAGCGGTCGATGCTCATTTGTTGTCCCCGTTTCAGGCTAACGCAGTAAGGATACCGTTTCTCCTCCACGGCTAATGGTTGTCCTTTATTGTCACGCCGCCTCCATAGTATTCCGAATTTGGGCATCGTGATTCACACTCCCCATTTTCATCTGTTTGAACTGATTTCAGCGCCCCTGGTGTTGCCCCAATCGTGCATACGAGCACATTGGATAAACGGTAATTCGGCTATCCCGGAAGTTCCTCCTCCGATCAAGCCTTCCCCATCTTTCGGGAATCTGGGCTGGTTTGAGGGAATTGTCGTCAAACGTCCCGCAAACATTGTAGGGATGCAACAAGACAATTCAACAGTGGAAATCCTGCGTGCTACGGAACTCAAAACAAAGGAGAAAGGAAGAATTGAAGCACAAAAGTGTTAATAAAAGTTTCTTCGGGTTCGCTACAGTACTCGGGGGTTGACTTCCCCCATGGACGGGTTGACTCCGTCGAAAGAGCGTTGCAGCTCCGCCACCCGTTGACTTGCGGCGTCCAGAGCCTGTTGCCGCTGATTTAACTCCCGCTCCTCTTCAGCAGCGGCGGGGCGTAATCCGTCAACCCTGGCCCGGGCCCTTTCCACCTCGGTCTGGACGACAGCCATCCTTCCAGAGGTTTGCCCCATATGTTCCTCAGCCTCCGCTAGCTGAGCCTTTAAGTGTGAGACCAGCTCAGACTGCGCATTGAGAGTGGCTGAAAGCTCGTTGGCCCGGATCTGCATCTGTTGGGCCTCGCCTTCAGCCTCCTGGAGCTTCCTAATGTTGGTCGCCTTCCTCCTCTGCCATCCCACGCTCAGCCCACGATCATGCTCCCGGATCTTCTCAGCCATGAGGTCTCGGACGAGCGCGTGAGGGCGTTGGGCATCCACTCCCCCGGCACACAGCTCACGCAACCGCGAGCGGAGCCTATCCATTTCGGCCAGCCATTGCACCTGGGGGGTGTCCCTGATAAAGCGCGTGATCAGCTTCCACGACCGGCGATGGACTATGCTGCTGTCTTCCTCATCAGAGGCCGTTTCGTCCCAATCCGCGCGGTCAGCAGGCTCGTACGCGGGATATGCCTGCAGGAATTCCTCAGCGGGATCCGCATCTGGTGTCGAGTCTGGTACGACGCCTGACGCCGGCGCAGGCACGACAGGACTGGGACTGACCGGTTGATCCTCTTCCTCAGAGTCCACCTCGATGACTTCAGGTATGGCCCTACTGGTGGTCCCACCAGTGATGGTGTGCACCGCAGCTGGAGGAGGTGAAGGGATTATCGTCACCATCACCGGCATGCCCCTGGGAGGGACGCCGCCAGACATCCCAACCAGCCTCGCTGCAGCAGCCCACGCCAGTCGGAGAACTGTATGACAGAAAGAGAGAAAGAGACATAAACGTTAGTTGGCATGGCCCACGTGTGGCAACGAAGAGACTGGTGAAGGAGACTTACGAAGATCAACCTCCGAACACTTCTCCCGGGCCGGTACCGACGGGACTCCAAGACGAGGCCCCCCGTATACTGTTGGAAGGCCCGGAGAGTCCGGAGGAGCCACCTCAAACCCCCCGGTTCCACCAGGTGCAGAACTGGACGCAGCCATAGGCGCGGGTTCTGAAGGCCCCGCATCGTCACCCGCCGAGGAGCGAGAACGAGGCCTACGAACAAGTTCCTCCTGCTTGACCCAAACATTGGTGAGAAGTCCGTATGGATTCAATAACAGATCGTAAGAAGAGAGGTTCGGAATGCTACCTCGAGAGCCTCCGCGGAGTCATCGGATTCTGAGCTTCGGTCTCCGACCTCGCCCTCCTCCAACGGGCTCCCTCCTCCCGCCTCATCCTCCCGAGAAGAGCCCCCTGATTCCTCCGGCAAGGGGAAGCGCTCCCTCAGGTCGGCAGCCGATAGCTGTGGAGGGACCGTCTGATTCAACAGTACCCTCACCCGGTCTGTCATCGGGCGAGGGGCACCACTGGAGTGGATGTAATCCTCCAGTTCGTTCAAGTATTGCTCCGCCTCCGCCGGAGACACCATGAATCCGGCCCGGACTGGGCCTATGCCCGGCAGTCTCATCCCGAGGCGATTCAGGTGGGCCCACACCTCAGATGGGCTGAGGAATTGCCGGTTGACGTCCCAGACGTCCCAAGCCTCCGGAAAGACAGCATCTTCTGCCATGTCAATGTGACGCAGCCGCTTCCCCGGAGCCTGAGCGGATATCCGACGGAATCCCCTCGGTGGCCGCCCCTCTGGATGACCCTGCTCTCCCGGAACCACCGGATCCGCCGCTGCTGCCATGCCCTCGGCCGGTGCGGGTCCCTCTGCCACGGTAGCCCCGCTGCCGCGGGCGGCCCTAGCTGCCCTCCGACCCCGACCTCGAGATAAAGGAGGCCCACCGTCACCAACCCGGATCGTTGGCTGCTTCAGCATCTCCCCGGGATAAGCAGCCTCCCAGCTGATGGCGTACTCCTTCACTAAGCCGAAGGCGGAGGTGGGTGGAGGCAATGTGATCTGCATCCTTCCATCCTCACGTGTGAACATGAGCCACAGCTGCCTCATCACACACGGGTGCTCCTCGTGACGCACCTCCCAGTATACCTGCGGGGTCAGCCGCTGGAGGCACCGGAACTGCCTCACAAAACGGTGCGGGGTGTATGGTTCACAGATTGGCTCACGATCTATCCGAGCCACCAAAACGCCGCCTCGGAAGGCCAGGAGGTAAGCCCGATGCTCCTCCGTTCCCCGTCCATCATCGGTAAGCCTTCCCGTCGGCAGTGGAAAGGGATGAAAGTTGAACTCGTCCGCCCTCCACACCCTATTCAGCACCATCGGAACGGCCAGTTTGAATGGGAAGCTCCCAACTGCGTTCAGGATGGAAGGGCGAAAGTCTGATCCCGGCGGCGAAATGGGGTTTGGATACTCGTAAATCCCCCTGATGTGCGCCGCGATCCACCCATACAGGAGGTGGAAGGGCCCGCATATTCTTGGCGGCTTTTTGCCCTCGCTGATACGTCGCAGCAATCTGTATAGCTTGGCGAGCATCGGGATCCCCAGGTTGATCCGCTGCCCCATGGCCAGCATCGATGCCATGATGGACGAGCTGGGCCGTACCCCCATGCTTGTATCTCTCACTGGTAGAATCCACCCACATATGAGGGCCGCGATGAACGCCGCCAGCCTAACTATTGGCTGTTGTTCGGTGCTGACGCTGAAGCCCCAAGTCTTCCATTGGCTGTCCTCCAAAACCCGCCAATACGAGTGCCCCTTACCCCGCTGGGCTGCCCTCGGACAAGTCCGAGGCCTTGGAGGGAACTCTCGATTCTCTGGAAAGTTCAGGAAGCATTTGAACCATCTTCTGAAGTGGACGTCCCTCACTGCTTCCTTGTCATCCGCGGGGACAAACGCCATCAGCGCTGACGCCAGTCGCGGCATTTGCTCCGCATCTTCCCACACGCCGACGACGGGGAGGAACTCGTCGTACATGGCCCCCAAGATCGGGACCCCAGAAACCTGGTGGACATCCCACAGGCTGATGCCCACCTCCCCGTGATGCAGATGAAAAGTGTTGGTCCTGGACGACCATCTACTCAGCAGTTCCGGCATCAGCTGCTTTGGCTGGTAAATGTGGAACTGGGAGGCCCATGCCGCCTCGTACAATCCCACTCTCCTCAGCTCAGCCTCGAACTCCTCGCATGAGGCGCCTACCCAGTAGGCCCAGGCCCAGTCGTTGGTAAAATTGCCGCCCTGGCGCAGGTCCCACTCATCGGACCATCCCTTCTTCGGATCCTGCAGAGCCGCCTTCAGCATGGTGCGGTAGAGAGGAGGGGACGTCTCCGGTTGCAGTGGCCTCCCGTCAATGTCGTTCACATGATTGTAGAGACAATCGGCGGTGACGGGTGTGAAATCCTCCTGCGCGTGACCATCGGCCGCCCTGAACCATTGGTGTTGGCACGGTGTGCTCCTGAACCAACAAGCTGGTTCATCCCTTCCCGCCTCAGGGATGAAGACGTCATCCCTCAGCCCAAAGCCGTACAACGGCAGCTTTTTGCACTGTGGATAGTCCTTCTGACCTTCCGACAGCAGATCTGTCAGAGAAGTGTGGTCTGAATGGCTGCGAACCATTTCCCCCAAGCCCGGGCGGTTGGCCATCTCATCCCGGCGAGCAGCATCTGCAAGCACTTCCCGCACAGCTTCTTGATGAGCCATGTTAACTCTGGCCCTCGGAAAAGGATTCTTCCGGATGAATCGCGAAGCTCGGTCGCGAAGCTCGGTCGCGAAGATGGATTGCGAAGATCGGTCGCGAGATCAAACCGCGAAGTCCGGCCAAGGCAGGCACGCAAAGATTCGCTTGGCGCGGACGCAGAGTCAGAGACTCGCGGTTCGCCGCGAAGCTCGATTCGCGGAGAGCTGTCGCGGAGTACGCGGAGCTTCGCGAAACCGAGAGCGCAAGAAGACAAGGAAGGCGCGTAAAGACAAAAGAGGGCGGACCCCCTATTTATAGACGCCGACCCCGGAGCATCGCGGCGCGCCTCACCCGCGCGGAGCATCGCGGCGCGTCCGGATCTGCGGCCCCGACGAGCATCGCGGGCCTCCTTCGCGATGCCGCATCGCGAACCACCGACAGTTTTGGCGATCTTCCCTCAGACTTCGACCCTTCACCCTCCGCGGCTCCAAGTCTGAGGGGGGGCATTTGTTGGCGCCAAAAATATGGCCCGAAAGGAAGGAACGAAAAAGACAGCCGGCGTGCTGCATCGCGAAGCACAGCCGCGAAGCACAGCCGTGAAGCCCCTCCGCGAAGCGCCCCAGCCCTGGCGGCGCCGCGAAGCACCAGAGGCGGTGATCCTCCGCGAGCGCGTTTGACGTTCGCGAGCCGCCGCGAAGCACCAGAGGCGGTGATCCTCCGCGAGCGCGTTTGACGTTCGCGAGCCGCCGCGATGCACCAGAGGCGGTGATCCTCCGCGAGCGCGTTTGACGTTTGCGAGCGCGCCGCGAAGCTCAAGAGGCGGCGCGCGAGCCCTGCTTCGCGGCGCCCCTTCCCTATAAATACTCGACTCCCCCTGAGTCCCCACGACGGACACTCCGACCTTTCGGCTTCTCCTCTCCCGAATCGCGAAGCAAGCTTTGCCCCGGGAATCATGAGCTCCGCGAGGTATTTCTACTTCGCGAGACGACTCTGATTTGTTTCGTCCTGAGCCCCTCTTCCGAGAGGGATGCCCTTCGCGAAGCCCAAGGGCGTTCGCAAAGGAAGGGGATTCCCAAGGGAACCCGGGCAGCCGCGGAGCACTCATGCTTCGCGAAACACCCAACCCATGCTAGTAATCCCTATGCCAAGGCAGGATAACTATGCATCGCGAAGCACTTTGCTTGGCAGGACCCTGCTTCGCGAACCACTCCTTCGCGAGGCAGTGCTCCGCGAACACTGTTCCACTTCGCGAAGCACCTCCCACTTCCACCTATGCCCCATGCTAAGGCCAAGGCACCCCACTTCGCAAAGCACACTCCTCTGCTTAGCGATTCCTCCTTCCGTGAGACCCTCCAGGTTTGCACGATGTGATTTCAAAGTCCCATGGACAACACCTCCCGTAGCGTTGCTTCGCCCAATGCTCCTTCGCATAGGCACGCTAACGGCTATTGCTTCTTCGCATAGCCACGCTAACGTGGACCCCTCGATGGTTCCTCCCGCGACCCCCCTTTACCATGGCCTTACCGACACCTTCCCTTCCCCAAGGACCAGAGGGTACCGGTTATGTAAGCCCTAGGGGTGTGGAGTGAACCCACCTCGTCCGAGCTGCAGGACGTTAAACTGCCAAGCACCGCGTCCTCAACACATGACGTTAAACTGTGACCCAACCTCGTCTCCCTCACGAAGGGTCCCCCCCCAGCTCGAGCATTCATTACACCGCTCGTCTCCACGGGAATGGAACTCTTCCGCACATGGAATGAGATCCTCCTTGTCGGAGTGGTGTATGTTCGCAGGGGAAGGGTCGCCTCAGAGCGTAAATCCCTAACCTTTGGTACGGATGATTGCACCCGTGCATCTCGGTACTTCCCCACTACCAAGGTCAGTGGAGGACGTGATAGGGAACGAGGCACCTCCCATTGTCGGACCAAGGTCCATCTTCCCCGCGCTTTGTCGCGCCATGGGCCTCCATCCTGGAGTAAGTCCCAACACCATGGGCCGCTCAACGTGTAAGCCCCATTTCGCTTCTCACGGACGCACCCTTCGCGACGTGGTCGTCAGGTCCTTGCAACCTCTTGTTTCTCACACCGAGCATGACTCACGTGGGCTTAGAGTGAGCACCGACCCTGACAAAACCATCCGAACTACGAGGACTTTGATCCGTGTCAAGGCATGGTACGTAGGAAGCCTCCACGAGGTTCAAGCCCACCATCAGTGGACCAAGGTCTACTCCCCATCCGAACTACGAGGACTTTGATCCGTGTCAAGGCATGGTACGTAGGAAGCCTCCACGAGGTTCAAGCCCACCATCAGTGGACCAAGGTCTACTCCCCATCCGAACTACGAGGACTTTGATCCGTGTCAAGGCATGGTACGTAGGAAGCCTCTACGAGGTTCAAGCCCACCATCAGTGGACCAAGGTCTACTCCCCATCTGAACTACGAGGACTTTGATCCGTGTCAAGGCATGGTACGTAGGAAGCCTCTACGAGGTTCAAGCCCACCATCAGTGGACCAAGGTCTACTCCCCATCCGAACTACGAGGACTTTGATCCGTGTCAAGGCATGGTACGTAGGAAGCCTCTACGAGGTTCAAGCCCACCATCAGCGGACCAAGGTCTGCTTTCACGTCGGTTTACCGACAAACCCCCCATCTGAACTACGAGGTCTTTGATCCATGTCAAGGCATGGTACGTAGGAAGCCTCTACGAGGTTCAAGCCCACCCGTCTTTCACGTCGGGTTTCACCCCCGTCCAGTATGACGTTAAACTACATCCCGGTCCAGTGGTAAGCCATTGCGACCAAACCATTTGAACTACGAGGTCTTTGATCCATGTCAAGGCATGGTACGTAGGAAGCCTCTACGAAGTTCAAGCCCACCCGTCTTTCACGTCGGGTTTCACCCCCGTCCAGTATGACGTTAAACTACATCCCGGTCCAGTGGTAAGCCATTGCGACCAAACCATCCGAACTACGAGGACTTTGATCCGTGTCAAGGCATGGTACGTAGGAAGCCTCCACGAGGTTCAAGCCCACCATCAGTGGACCAAGGTCTACTCCCCATCCGAACTACGAGGACTTTGATCCGTGTCAAGGCATGGTACGTAGGAAGCCTCCACGAGGTTCAAGCCCACCATCAGTGGACCAAGGTCTACTCCCCATCCGAACTACGAGGACTTTGATCCGTGTCAAGGCATGGTACGTAGGAAGCCTCCACGAGGTTCAAGCCCACCATCAGTGGACCAAGGTCTACTCCCCATCCGAACTACGTGGACTTTGATCCGTGTCAAGGCATGGTACGTAGGAAGCCTCCACGAGGTTCAAGCCCACCATCAGTGGACCAAGGTCTACTCCCCATCCGAACTACGAGGACTTTGATCCGTGTCAAGGCATGGTACGTAGGAAGCCTCCACGAGGTTCAAGCCCACCATCAGTGGACCAAGGTCTACTCCCCATCCGAACTACGAGGACTTTGATCCGTGTCAAGGCATGGTACGTAGGAAGCCTCCACGAGGTTCAAGCCCACCATCAGCGGACCAAGGTCTGCTTTCACATCAGTTTACCGACAAACCCCCCATCTGAACTACGAGGTCTTTGATCCATGTCAAGGCATGGTACGTAGGAAGCCTCTACGAAGTTCAAGCCCACCCGTCTTTCACGTCGGGTTTCACCCCCGTCCAGTATGACGTTAAACTACATCCCGGTCCAGTGGTAAGCCATTGCGACCAAAACATTTGAACTACGAAGTCTTTGATCCGTGTCAAGGCATGGTACGTAGGAAGCCTCCATGAGGTTCAAGCCCACTCATCACCCAATTCACGTCGTGTTCTACCTACGTCCAGAACGACGTTAAACTACATTCCAGTCCAGCGGTAAGCCGTTGTGACCCATTCCCACCTGAACTACGTGGTCTTTGATCCATGTCAAGGCATGGTACGTAGGAAGCCTCCACGAGGTTCAAGCCCAACAATAGTGGATCAAGGTCCCTCACTTATGTCGGCTCACCGACACCCACCACCCGTCGTTTATTCACGTCAGGGTTCATTACCGTCCCGCATGACGCTAAACTGTATCATTTGAACTACGAGGACTTTGATCCATGTCAAGGCATGGTACGCAGGAATCCTCCCAGAGGTTCAAGCCCAACCCCCACCGGACCAAGGTCCACCCTCATGTAGGTACGCTGACGATGCCCATCGGACCAAGGTCCACCATCACGTCGGTTTACCGGCACCATCCCGAACTACGCGGACTTTGATTCCCTGCCACGGGGATACGTAAGAAGCCCCTTTAAGGCTCAAGCCCAACTTCGTCGTCACCACCCCTGCGATGGTCCCATTCCATTCTCAACCGTCTCCGCGAGACGTTAAACTCGCGACCTACCTCGTGGTAAACATGAGATGCCTGAGGAAAACCTCGGATGGAACGCCTTTGGCGTAACCGTCTTTGCTAGACCTTAATCTTGCAAAACATACCCTGTGTTGAACACGGGAAGCTGAGGAAAACCTCAGGTACGTGTCTATGACATGTAACCCCCCGCGCTCGATGTGGGATGCCTCGGGTTTCCACGCCCTCGAGAAGCCTTGTGATCAAGGACAACAGACAGACATGCCAGGCACCCCAGCATCCAGACACGCTACTGATGCCTCAAACGTGATTACTCCCCTGACCGAAGGTTGCTGCCCTGACTGGACCCTTTGGAATGTCCCGACAGAAGCAGCGTAATTAACCGGCGTCCATGGAAACATGGCACTGGGAAGAGTTTCACGAACTACGTATTAAATCTATAAGGGAGACCCGGACTAGGTGACGAGTTCTGAGGAGGAATCCACAGGAGGAAGAACCGACATCCCATCATCCCGTTTCGATCAAGGAGCAGACGTACCTGAACAAGGAACGAATGCCGCCCGCCTTTGGAAAGCGGGAATGCGGGGCAACAAAGCCGCGCGTCCCCCTCCTCCGCGGACGGATGCGCGCGCGCCCCGGCGAAAGCGTCGGAAACATTCCCCTCACCCCTCTTATAAAACGGCACTCCACCTTTCCTCAAATTCACACCTTCAAAGCCATTTGGCTCAGCCAACCCCTGCCCAAACACCCTCTCAATTGTCCTCCCATAATCCAATAGTCCTTCCTTTAGTCCAAAATCCAACCTAAAGAGTCCTTTTGATCAAATCAAAAGGAAGAACCCGAATAAGAGGTAAATATTTCATCACCTCTTTAAAGTTCATTTCTTCTTCCACTTCCCCTTTTGATGTTTTTTACATTATAAAATAATAAATCCAGTATCTTCTATGTACTGTGATGTTATTATAAATATGGTACATCCATATTCATTATTATATCCATCCTTTGAATGACATGTCACCAAACGTGCGTACGTACGGCTTACCGTCTCCACGTCGTGCTGTAATTGTTATTCAATACATTATTATTTTCATGGGTATAATAATGATGTGAAATTGATGTAAATAATAAATATAACATGATAATTATTTTTTATATATTATATAACATCTAATTATATATTATTTTAATATCAAAATAATGATATTATCGCTCGTCCGTACATACGAATTACCGTCTCCACGAATGCGATGAGATTCATTACCCATCATATCCATTCAAGAATAATTTTAATTAGATGATTAAAAATAATATTTAAAGACTTAATATCATTCTAAATATTAATTAGATACATCTTATCCATAACGAACATTACTTACGCAAAAAATCATATAATGTAAAACGAATCAGTTAACACCCGAAACGACAATAATACTAAGATATTATTAACAAATAAATGTTAAAAGATCATATATGTTATCATATTAATGTATATTATTCTTGTATATTTTAATAACAATTATTTCACCATTATATAGGAGTTTAACCTACCCTCGACCAAGGAAAAGTACAAGGTAATGGTTAATTTTACAATCTATTTATTATATGAGGTTGTTAATATGTATGTATATACTAGGACCACTTTATCATCCACATACATGTTTCTTAAAAATGTATCTGAACACAATTTTTCTATTTACTATACTATGGGTTAACGTCATTTATACCCTTGTTTTACTTTTTATAAAATGGTTTGAAAGGAATCTTTCCATCGTTTTCCAAACATGGTACCTTATGACTATTCCGAAAAAAATTTAGGTAAGAATGTTTTTTTAACTTATACGATGGGTGTGGCTATTTTTTGCCATTATAACATCGTCGAAGCATCCCTTAAATGCTTATAAGAATATTTTCAAAATAAAATTTTTCTTTTATAATTATATGGATTTTAAATTATTTCAAAATAGAAAGTGATATTTCTCTAAAAAATGTTTTGATTTCATCTATGTCAACATCTTTTGATGGATTTTAAGCTTAATTGAAGTTTATTTTTTATGATACAAAACTTCCATATTGTATTGAAGATTTTGTGATATGTTTGACTATGGATGTGTTATTTTCACACAATTCATGGTTTATGGATAAATTATTGACATTTCGTATGCTAGTTTTAATACGAATGTTTATGTTATTTCTAAACCTTTTCATATGAGGAATGAATTAGACTTAGTAAGTGATATGTGGAGCCTGATATAGCTCATAGATGCATCGATAGGTATCATGAGACAAACTAGTGTCTTGGAAGAAGGCCATGACAAAATTTTATTTGTAGTCTTGGAACAATGCCTTGACTATGTGGTTATGAAAGTCTGACATTATGCATTCCATCATTATGAAAGTGGTATTGATATTGTTTGTGATTATTCAACTAGTAGAATATACATGTGAGTAAGTAAATGACATTATTTTGATTTATATTTTCCATATTATGATGATGTTTATGATGAAAAGGATTTTTTTTAGTTTTATACATTGTATTAAATGTTAATTCTTATTTATGAAAGCTTCCACTATATTGTTATCCTTACTGAGCATCTGAGCTCACCCTTTTTTATTTTTTATTTTTCCTAGGATTCAAATAAGTATATTATAACTAACCTACAAGGATAGTCTATGGGATCTCAGTGTTTTCAATGAAAACAATGTTCTTGTAGTTTTCTATTTTATGATGTAATGTAAACCTTATGAATTTATCAAGTACTTTCAAGGATAAAAAAATAATCGGTCATTCGAGACATGATCTTTTGTGATCATGACAATTATACGTAATAATGCACCGCCTCTAGGCTTCTGGGGCCAGGGCGTTAAATTTGGTATCAGAGAAAGTTTAGTACAAACCTTGGAAACTATATTTTGATAAACTCTGATTAGAGGCATAACCCTAAGATACACTTTGAGGATTATTATTGAAGAACTTCCTGGAATTTTGGTATTGTAGAGATTTTGTGAGTTTTACAAACAAGACATACCTATCTAGATACGAGTTGGTAGAGGCAGATTTGGCACAGATGTACCTAGGGGTAAAACCCGAAAATACCAAATTGAGCTAGACTTGAACAGGAACTAGGGCACTACAATGGGCCTTGTCTCACCCTTGTTTATGACACTCCTGAGGGATATTCTTAGGATAATTATTATTTTCTTTACAAACCATTATGAAGGGTTTATGAGAATATAATTCCTCAAAAACATTTTTATGATTGTGGATTATATCCATAAACTGTTCAGTTTATGTTAAGTGTTTCACAAGTTTATAATTATGTATTTTGATTCATAAACTAATCTAGTTTATTTCATTGTTTAGAAATGTTGCCTAGTGGAAGGAATTGAAACAGTATCAATGCATGCACTCTATGTCAGAATTTCCCTCCTACTCAAGATAATTATAGTGGAGCAGGTGATACAACTGGTGCTGATCAGCTTATCACCATACTATGACAACTCACTCAGGTTATAAATAATAACCTTACATGTATGGAGAACCCTGATCAGTAGCGTGGAGGATCAATGTTAAATCCCTTCATGAGGTAACAACCACCAACATTCAATGGGGGTACAAATCCACTAGTAGCTGAGCAATGGATATATTCTTTAGAGAAAATATTACACGCCTTGGGGAGTAGTGGAAGCGAAAAAGTTACCATGGAAGTTTACCGCCTCCCTATTGATGTTGATCAGTGGTGTACATTGATTCAAAACACAAAGGAAGATAATGAATTATCAAATATGGAATGGAGAGAGTTTAAAGAAATTTTCATAGAAAAATATTTTCCTCATGACCATCGAGCGGATATGGAAAGATAATTTCTGAGTCTGAGGCAAAAAGAGGATAAGAATGTCACAAAGTATGAATCTAACTTTACAAGGTCAGTGAATCATGCTACAAATTAGATACGTAACCCAATAAGTAACATTGATTGTTTCTTTGATGGGTTAAAACCATTTCTCCATCGAGCATTAGTCTGAAAATCCTTTTCATCATACAAAGATATTGTCTCATGTGCTATCAAGATAGAAAAGAAATTTTTTATGTCTTACGACTTTAAAACAAGAAAAGAAAAGAATAGATTTTCTGAACACTCTGGAAATGGAAATAAGGGGAAGACAGGAAAAGTTTAATGTCTATCCTACATTAAATGTGGGAATAAACACCCTGGTAATTGCCTGAAGGGAATGGGAGTCTGTTACAAGTGTGGTGAAAAAGGCCACCAATCTTGTGATTGCAAGGGGGAGAAATATGTTGTTGATATTGAATTATACAATTGTAGAGAAAGGGGGCATTATGAAAATGAATGTCCTAAGAAACATGGGAACTTACCTCATAAAATTTCAATGGATCAAGGCCAAGATTATGATATCACCACTATTGAGGTTGAAGCTCCAAATGATGTGGTGGTAGGTAATTTAATGGTTTCCTCAAGTTTATCCAGTTATTTATTTGATTTTGGATCATCACATTGTTTCATATCTACCCAGTTTGCTAAGAAAATTAGATATTTCCAATTTTATTTAACAATGGATTTGTCGGTCAAAACACCCAAGGGAAGTATCATTGCAACAAAGTTTTGTGAATAAGTCCCCATTAGGGCATATAAATGTTTTTTATATGATGATCTCATTGGAATACCCATGATTTGATTTGATATAATCATTTATATGGATTGGATTTCAGACCATGATGAATAACATTATTGTAAGAAGAAGGAGGTTACAGTTTTTGATGATGATAAGGAGTACCTTATCTTTAGAGTAGAAATGTCACCACCTAATTCTTATCTAGATCCACCCCCACTATCTCAACTAAATTCAATTATTAGGAAGCAATGGAATGATATAACTGTGGTTGAGGAAAATAATGCTCAAATAGAGGATGTACCTATTGTGAAAGAATATGTTGATGTGTTTCTAGAAGATTTTCCTAGATATCCTCCATAATGAGAAATTGAGTTTTCCATTTATTTAATTCTTGGATCATGGCCCACATCGAAGACCCCTTATAGGATGGACACTGTGGAATTATTGGAACTAAATAAACCACTAGAGGAATTGAGTAATAAGGTATTTATTCGCCCTAGTGTTTCTCCATGGAGATCCCCTATTTTTTTATTAAGAAGAAAGATGGATCTATGAGGTTGTGCATTGACTACAGGGAGATCAATGCTATAATAATAAAAAACAAGTATCCCCTACCTCGCATTGATGATTTATTCAACCAACTTCATGGATCTCGATTCTTTTCAAAGATTGTCCTTCGATATGAATATAGTCAGTTGTGCGTGAATAAGGAAGGCATTTCGAAAACAGCATTTCGAACCAGGTACGGGCATTACGAGTTTATAGTAATTCCTTTTGGATTGACTAATGAACCCTCTATATTCATGGATATAATAAATAGAGTTTTTAAGGTATATATTGATTAATTTTTAGTGGTATTTTTTGATGATATCTTTGTATACTCCAAAAGTTAAAAATATCATGAAAATCACTTGTGAATTGTCTTGAAGACTCTTAGAAGACATGAACTATATTGGAAGTTTAGAAAGTGTAAATTCTGGCTTTAGGAGATTTATTTTCATGGCCATATTCTCTCCAAGGATGGAATCTTTTTTTATCCCTCTAAGACCAAGGCAATCCAAGAATGGCCGGCACCGACGAGTATAACTGAGGTATGCAGTTTTATTGGTTTAGCGGGTTATTATCGATGTTTTATCCAGAATTTTGCCCGGTTGGCTAACCCATTAACAAATATCACATGAAAAGGGGTTAAATTTGTTTGTAAAAAAGAGTGTGAAGAATGTTTTTATGAACTGAAGAGAAGATTATTCAATGCTTTTATAATGAATATACCATCGGGGAATGATGGGTTTGTTATTTATAGTGATGCTTCAATGAAAGGACTTAGTTGTGTCCTTATACAGAATGATAGGGATATTTCCTATGCATCATGATAGCTAAAAACTCATGAGCAATACTATCCAACTCATGATCTTGATTTAGCAGCTGTAATCTTTGCTTTGAAGATATGGAGACATTATCTCTATGGTGATGAATGTGAGATGTATACCAACCACAAGAGTTTGAAGAATATTTCTCACAGAATGAACTCAACATGAGGCAATGTAGATGGCTTCAACTACTCAAGGATTATTATTTCATAATACACTAACACCTGGGGAGGGCAAATAATGTGGAATATGTTTGAGCTGAATGGATCATGGAGTTTTGAACAAGATGGGAATTGAAAGAGATCCAATTTTCAAGGATCTAGTAAGGTTGTACATGGGGATAACTATGGAAGGTGAAAATCAATACTTTTTCAAATGGCTTCCAAATCATATTTACTAAAAAGGATAATGATTTCTCAGACCAATGATGAGGAATTTCAAAAGAAGATTAAGTATGTGAACGATGGGAGATTGATCGACTTCATATATGAAGATGGGATTTTGAAATTTGGGAAGAGACTTTTTGTTCATAATATACCTGATCTGAAAAGGGAATTGTTAGATGATGCTCATAGCTCCAATTTCTGTATAAATCCTGGTAGCACTAAAATGTATAGTGATTTGAAGGAACATTTTTGGTCGGAAAACATGAAGAGGGAGATTGTTGATTTTGTGTCAAGATGTATGGTTTGTCAAAAAGAAAAGGATAGAAGGAAATAGCCTGGAGGAGTCATGCAACCTCTTCCCATACCTGAGTGTAAATGGGATAATATTACGATGGACTTTGCCATGGGACTACCAAAGACTCCTAGAAGGAACAATGAAATATGTGTCATTGTTGATCATCTTACCATGTTAGCACATTTTCTTACTATAAGGGATGATTTACCACTTGAACATTTATCAAGACTATATATTAATGAAGTTTTAAGACTTATTGGAGTACCACTATCGATTGTTTCTAATTGTGACCCCCATTTTACATGAAGATTCTAGAAAAGTCTTCAGAAAGCCCAGGATACTGAACTTCGTTTGAGCACTGCCTACCACCCCCAAACTGGTGGACAATCAAAACGGTCTATTCTAACCTTAGAAGACATGTTGAGATCATGCCCACTTGAATTTTAAGGTATGTGGGTTCAATATTTACCTATTTTATAATTTTCCTATAACAACAGCTTCCATTCAAGTATTCATATGGCACCATATAAAGCGTTATACAGAATGAGATGTCACACACCAACCTATTGGGGTGATGTTGGTGATAAAAAACTCCTAGACCCAGAACTTGTGGAGGAAACGATGGAAAATGTAAAGGTAATCCCAGACCACGTCAAAGTATCTCAAAGTAGGCAGAAGAGCTATGCCGATAACCGAAGGAAGGATTTGTAATTTCATGTAGGAGATCATACTTTCTTGAAGGTATCTCCATGGATGGGTACTATAATTTTCAATAATAAGGGTAAATTAAGTCCCAGGTACATCAGACCTTTTGAAATTCTAGAACGAATTGAGGTTGTAGCTTACCGTTTGGCAATGCTGTTAAGTCTCTCCAAAGTTCATGATGTATTCCACGTATCACTGTTGCGAAAATACATGCCTGACCCAATGCACGTACTCAACTATTAGGAATTAGAACTGGATCTCGATCTGTCTTATTACGGAGAGCTTGTCATGGTTTTTGATACAAGAGAACAAGTGCTGAGAAACCAGACGACTCGTCTGGTAAAAGATCTATGGAGAAACCATAAGATGGAAGAGGAAACATGGGAACCCGAGGAACTTATGAAGAAGTACCACCCAAGTCTTTTTATGTAGTAATATTCTAAAAATTGTGAGGACAAAATTATTTGAAGGAGGGGAGAATGTAACACCCCAAGCTTCCATGGTACGCTTCTCTTTAAATAATACAATAGCGTGTTTTGTACGCATCTTCAAGTTCTACCACACCACAACCAATAAAACTAGTCGCTATAAATAGTAATACCCACTTTTTTCAAATTTTATAAATTTTATCATTCAAAATTAACTTTACTTTTTTATTCAGAATATCAAAATTATCTTAGGGTGAATTTTTGGTATTTTTCTGAACACTTTCAATTTATGATGAATAGTGAAAACACTGAGTTATAGTTTAAAACCGAATTTTTATTTAAATAATTATTTATTTTATTTAAATTTATATTAGGTTAAAATTGATATATAATACCTATATATGTTCAATTTAATTCATTGGAGTTATTTTATAATAATTCTAGATATATAAAAAATTTATTGAACTCTTCACAGTCTTTTACCCACCTCTTAGAAGCATTTACAAATTTACATAAAACATAATTTTACTACTTCTGTGAGTTGAATTTAAAAAATCTGAGAGACACGATTGATATCATTAAGTAAAATTTGGTTCAATAAGATTAAAATAATTTTCGGTGAATAGTAAATTTTTACTTTTATTTACCACAGTTAAAAGTAAATAGGGTAATTAAGGGAAAAATGATATTATTATTACCGTAAAACATTTACTAATTATATTGGCTAAGTATAATTAGATCAAAAACTACCTTAGGAATAAAATATGAACCTCTTTGGTCCACTTGGATTAGATTAGGACATTTATTATTATTTAATTCAAAGAAGAGTTAAAAGAGTTAAAATCAATGTTTAATAAGTAAAACATTTTTAATATAGGGATACAGAGAAGATAAATTCGACTATATATATTCATTATAAATATAAAATGATTTCCTACATAATGGTTTTTTATTTATATTTTTTAGACATTAAATAATTTAATTTATTTATGACACAATTATGATGCAGTAATTACCTAATTAATGAAATATTAAAATATTTGATATTATAAATATCCAAATAAATGTAATTGGAGACTTTTTATGAATTACACTAATTTTATAGGTTAATATGACATGTTATAGTTGGTTAGATTAATTTTTTTTGACGTAATAATGCTGTTATGAATTAAAAAAAACAAAATACCAAATAGTGTCAAAATTGACATAAAAGAGTCTTTAAAACAAATATTGTATTATTAATTGATATTCTATTCCTAAAAATGTAATGATTGGATAAATAACTAATATAATGATAGTTGTATCATTAATGAACCATTTGGGGTTCTATTGGATATATATAGTAAGTTTATTTACCATATAATATAAAAATACAAAGAGACATGATAAATGTCAAACTATTTAACAAAGAGTTAAAACTAAAAGTTAAAGTTAATATAGTGACCCAAACCTGTCTAAAACCTATTGGTTGAGTGGTTTTCAATCCCTATCCACCTTATAATTTAAATAATTCATTTTTGATCCATTAGAAACCAAAAATGATTTTATTATAAAATAATATTTCAAGCTTTTCCTACGGTGCCCCTCACTTCTCTTATAAAAGGGCACTCCCCCTTCCCTCAAATTAACACCTTCAAATCCATTTCTCATAGCCAAACCCTCCCCAAATACCCTGTAAAATATCCTCCCTTCATCTTAGAGGCCTTAATTTAGTTATAAATTTAACCTATGGATTCATTTTGATCAAATCAAAAGGAAGAATCCAAAGAAGAGGTAAATATTTCATCACCTCTTTCAAGTGCTTTTCTTCTTCCACATCCTCTTTCCTTGTTGTTTCCATTCTAAAATAATAAATCCGATATATTATATCTACTGTGATGTTATTATAAATATTTCACAACCATATTCATTATTCTATATATCATTTGAAGGACATGTCACCATACAGGCATACATACAACTTACTGTCACCACGTCATGGTGTAATTGTTATTCAATACATTATTATTTGGATGGGTATAATAATGATGTGTAATTGATGTAAATAATGAATATAACATGATAATGATTCTGTATATATGATATTCCATCCAATTATATGTTATTTTAATATCAAAAGAATGATATTGTTGCTCGTGCGTACGTACGGATTACCATCTCCACGAACGTGATGAGATTCATTTCCCACCATTTCCATTCAAGAATAATTCTCATTAGATGAATAAAAATAATGTTTATAGACTTAATATCATTCTTAATATGAATGAGATACATCCTATCCATAACAAACATTACCTACATAACAAAGAATATAAAGGAAAACGAATCAGTTATCACCCGAAATGACGATAATACTAAGATATTATTAACAAAGCAATGTTAAAAGATCATATATGATATCATATTAATGTATATGATTCATTTATAATTTAATAACAACTATTTCACCATTATACAGGATGTTAACCTACCCTCGGCCAAGGAAAAGTACAAGTTAAGGGTTAATTTCACAATCTCTTTATTATCTGAGGTTGTTTTTACATAAGTTTCTACTGGGACCTCTTTATCATCCACATCAATGTTTCTTGAAAATGTATTCCAAAACATTTTTAAAGTTTACTATACTTTAGGTTAAAGTCATTTATACCCATGTTAGACTTTTTATAAAATGTTTTGAAAGGAATCTTTCCCTCATTTTCTGAACAAGGTACCTTATGACCATTCCGAAAAAATTAATGTAAGAATGTTTTTTATCTTATACGGCGGGTATGAATATTTTATTCTTTAATAACATCGTTGAAGCATCCCTTACAAGCTTATAAAAATATTTTCAAAAAAAATGTTTTATTTTATAATTTTATGACTTTTAAATGATTTCAAAATAGAAAGAGATATTTCTCTAAAAAATATTTTGATTTAATCAATGTCAACTTCATTTGATAGATTTTAAGCTTAATTAAAGTTGATTTATTATGATAAAAGACTTCCATATTGTATTGAACGTTTTGTTATATGTTTGACTATGGATGTTTTATTTTCACACCATTCATGTTTTATGGATAAATTATTTACATTTCTTTTGCTACTTTTATTACGAATGTTTATGTTATGTTTAAACCTTTTTATATGAGGAATGCATTGGACTAAGTAAGTGAAGGGTGGATCCCAATATATCTCCTCGATGCATCGGTAGGTCTCATAAGACAAACTAGTATCTTGGCATAAGGCCTTGACAAAATCGTATTTGTAGTCTTGGCACAAGGCCTTGACTATGTGGTTATGAAAGTCTGGCATTATTCATCCATCATTATTAAAGTGGCTATAGATATTTTATGTGATTATTCGACAAGTATAATATCTATGTGAGTAAGTAAATGGAATTATTTTGATTTATATTTTCCATATTATGATGAAGTTTATGTTGAAAATTATTTTGTTTCAGTTTTATACATTACCTAAAATTTTTATGCTTGTTTTTGAAAGATTCTGCTATATTGTTATCCTTACTGAGCATCTGATCTCAACACTTTCTATGATTAATTTTTCCCAGGATGCGAAGAAGTATATTATGAATGACCTCCAGGGATAGTCTATGGGATCTTAGTGTTGTCTATGGAAACAATTTTATTGTATTTTTTCATTTTATGATGTAATGTAAACCTTATGAATGTATCTATTACTTCCAAGGCTAGTAAACTAATCAGTCTTTCGAGACTTGATATTTTGTGATCAAGCCAATGATACTTAATAATGCATTGACTCTAAGCTTCTGGGGTCGGGGTGTAACACAACTTGGGGGTGTTCGCCAAGAAAGATAACTAATTTATTGACCGGTTAAGCATCCAAAATTCATATACTTTATAGTTATATTCAGATGATTATTGCCTATTATGGTAGGTTGAATGTATCTATCAACATTCTATATACATGATTCTATGTGGATACATATTGGTTGATAAATAAAATTGATGATGTATTCTATATGATAATGCATTGGATGGGTTTAAGTAAATAGTTGTGCCTAAAATTATATAGCCTTTAAATTTATCAATAGGTATCATTAGAAAGAATAGTATGAGTATATAGTGTCTATCTTCCAAATTATTTATGATATCTTGGTTTTACGTCTTGACAGTATTTTTATGATAAAAGTTCTGGTCATAGTGGAAGTTCCAGTGATGAGAGATAAATCAAAAAATAATTCAAAATAGTATTTCCTAAAACCTAAAGAGAGGATATTTCACAATGAATTTATAATTAATTTGTTTAAGATTGTAAAAATGGTTACCTTGTCTTAGAAAATTTCTCTAATGAAGATGTTTTTAATTATCATAAAACCATTTTCTGGATTACCTTTATTCCCCTATATAGATCTAAGTGTATAATCCCACTAGTGGTGTTCTTCATGTCATCTTTTAATCTTAGAATGACACCAATTTATTTTTGGGTGCTAGCATATAAAATCAATTGCCTTGTGTTTCTGTTGATTGCTTATAGTTCTTTCATGCATGAAGGAATATATCTAGACATCCTCATTCTTGATAAGAAAAGAGATTGAGGAATGAAGATAGAATTGTTTTGTGCATAATAATTCACAAATCTTGATTAACTTTAAAAAATACAGAAAACAAAATTTATAGAGTTAGGGTTTAGGTTAAATTATTATTTAATTATGTACCAACCAGTAAAAACTATAGTAATAATTATTAAATATAATTCCATATAATAATAGTAATAATAATAATAATAATAATAATATTATTATTTTACATTGTGTACCACCTCACACAATAAAAAATATTATTTATCAGATTGGAAATAAATACTCATCAACTGACATGATCTTAGTATGTTCTAATTCCTATAATTTTATTGAGTAAATGAATAAATATTTTATTCACAATATTATGAATAGATATTTATCAAACATTCAGATAATAAGTTATTTATTACCTTGAAAATATTAGAGATCCATAAAACAAAATTAAAATTAATTCATGATCTTAAGAATGATATTTATTCCATTAATTAAATTCAAATAGAATTTAATATAAATAAATGGAAACTCTTTAGTGTGTGAACCTCTATGATTCTTTCTCATTGGAATTAGGAAAGATTGATTGAAGTCTATGATTCCAATCTAGCAATGGGTCAAGGCACCCATGATAAATAACTTAATGTTTCAACGCCATAAAAAATATGAATGATCTTTGTGTAATATAATCTCTTTGCCTCAGTATCTCATCAAGAAGGTTGTGCATCTATGCCATCAACAAATATGCTTGATATGAATTTATTTGACTATCTGAAGTAAATATTTCATTACCCAATGTCCATAGAATTTAAAGTAGAATTTTTATTCCAATCAAAGGTTTGAAATATGAAATTTCATAAAGATAGAAGAGAAAAATCATTCTTAGATGTATCCATTAATAGTATGTCATTCAGGATACACCAAACATACCCAACTTCTCTCCAACAAATGGCATGACAGTTTTCATCTCTAAATGTGTTGTTCATGAAATGTATTAATGATAATATTAAAGTCAAAGGACCATTACATAGGCTCATGTATAGGAATATCCAATGAATTCAAAACTTATAGAATTTATATTGGTATTTTCTATTCTCATAATCTCCCTTATTAGAGGTTTTCAAGTACAAACTTCATGAGAATAATCCTCATCCACATATGAGTACTCACACCTGGTAGTCTATCTATTATGTTCCCCACAATAGTATGTTATCTGACTATAGAACTATATTTATGAATATATTCTTGGTAATTCATGTTTTTCATTGTAACAGAGAACTTATATAACCATATCAATGTGATAGATACCCTGGTAAATTATTACATTGAATTCATGTAATAAAATGAAATATATATAATTAAATATTTTATTAATAACAAATTGTCCAAATATACATGTAATAAAAGTACAATAAGTTGATCTTGGGACACAAATACCAGAAAAACCCACTTATACGAGATCCAACTACCTATGACTTTTAGTCTTCTATACCTTACATGATACACATGTTTCTACTAAGTCAGGGATTTTGTCAAGGGGTCCAACCCATTATCTTCCATGGAAATTCTTCTCACTTCAACTTAATCTCTCTAAGAAAAATACCTCAAGAGATGATAGTTATGAAGTATATGATTCACGCATTTTTGTGACTTTGTCTCCTTTTTATGAGCCACCAGTATAGTATTATAACAATATAGTGTGCTGGGATCTTTATCACTAGGTATCAAATCAAGATCTTGGATGAAGTCGCATATCCATACTAATTCTTTAGCTACCTGAGAAGATGCAATATACTTGGACATTACTATAAAATCTATAACCACATCCTATTGTGAGATATTCCATATCATATTTCCTTCATTAAAAGATAATGTGTATCTCATTTATGATTTCATTTCATCTTGATATGTTTTGAAACTAGCATTTTCAAATCCGTTGATGAATACTTCCTCAACTCCTCCATATACAAGTAACATATCAATAGTACACCACAAATAATTAAGGATAATCATGACTTCTATCCAATGGTCGTCACTTGGGTCATCTCGATATATTCCTACCACACTTAAATCGTAAGCAACATATATACTAGTACATAATGTAACATACATGACAGATCCAATCGCTTACATGTTTGGAATCCTTGTTATTCTTTGTCTTTCCTTATATGTCTGATGACACATTTTCTTGTAATGATGAATGTCATGTGACCTGGGAAACAATCACCTCCTGGATTGTTCCATATTGACTCTCTTCAGTATCTTGTCAGTATAAATACATTGACTTAGTTCAAAAAACCTCTTGGATCTATCATGATACATCTTGATCCTAGGAATGTATGCCTCCTTGCCTAATTCCATCTTGTAGAAGACTTTATTCAATAAATCCTTAAAAAAATGTAATTTTGGTATCTCATTTCCAATAAGTACTATGTTTAAGACATAAAGAATTATGAAAAAAATTGCACTCCCATTAAACTACATATAGACAGAAGGATCACAATCATTCTTCATGAAACAAAATTCTATTTGAGACTCATAAATTGAATGTTCTATGAATTAGAAGTTTTCATTCAATCTATAAATAAATTTTACAATTTTCAATCTTTATTGGCATCCTTTAAAGTCAAAAACTCTTCAGGTATGGTTATATAGACATCTTCCGGAATGTTCCTATTATGTAATGTTGTTTTAAAATCCATTTTTTAAATATCATAGTCATGGGTGATCATAATGGAAAGTAGAATTTTGATAAATTTAGTACTATAACTAGTGAAAAGGTCGCATCATATTCAATGTCTTCATACTGTTTAAACCATTTTAAAACTATTCATGCCTTACAGGTACTGACTTATTCATCAATTTCTATTTTCTTATTGAATATCGTATTACAACCAATTGAATTTACATTCATTGAATGGTCTTCCAAATAGATACTTGGTTTTGGTACATTGAATCCATTTCAAAATTCATGCCTTATTTCCACTTGGAAATTCTTTTTCCACTAAATACTTCCTTATATGTTGGAGGATAATTGTTATCAACTATTTATGAGTCACCATACTCATCTATAAAACCATATTGTTCTGGTTCTCTGACCTCTCTTGTACTCTAACACAGTATTTGTGTCTCTGGAAAATCATCATCCACAATGACTTGTGGAATCTGTTTCTATGTCAAATCTTGTGTACCTTTAGTTTCAACTTCTTCGAGGCCTATCTCTCTCCCACTATCTCTTTTATAGATGTTCTATATCTCAAATAATATATACTATCTTTCCAAAAAAAAATTATCTAAGTGGTCACATAGGTAATATCCTCATGTTTCATTTGGGTAACCTATAAATTTACACTTTCTGATATAGGGAGAAAGTTTGTTACCTAATGATGCCTTAACAAATGTTTCACAACCCTTCACATGTAAGTATGAAAGCATGGATTTTTTTCTATTACATAATTTATATGTGATATTGTATTCCACTTAAGTTAGCACTTGGTTTAGTATTTGTGTTGTTGTTTATAACATGTATCCTCAAAAGGATAGTAGAAGTCTCTTGTTACTCTTCATTGATAGTATCATGTCTAATAAGATGGGGTTCCTCCTTTCACTAACACCATTCCATTGAGGTGTGTAAGGAGGAGTGAGTTGGGATAGAATCTCATACTCATAAATAATCAATTGTGTCTTGATTAAGATACTCTCCACCACGTTCTGAGTAGAGTTTCTTAATCTTCTTACCATTATAGTCCTCTACTTCATTCTTATATTCATTGAATCTCTCAATATAATCCAACTTATAACTCATCAATTAGACATATACATATTTAATAAAATCATCAATAAAAGCTATAAAGTATGAGTATCAACCCCATGGTTAAGTGATTATTGGTCCACAAACATAGGTATGAACTAATTCAAGAAGCTATTTAGATCTTGAACCATTTCCACTAAATAATGATTTGGACATTTTTCCTTGTAAACCCGAATGATATAAACTAAATGGTTTTAGTTAAAAATAATTTAAATATCCATCTTTGTGTAATGTAGTCAAATTATTTTCATTTACATAACCTATATAGTGTTTCCAATGTTGGGTGTTGTATTATTCTTGTGATGTAGTTTCATTATCTATTTTCATTACTTAGTTTGGGTAATCTAACACAAAATGACTATTATTTAAATGTGTCTTAACATACAAAATGATATCGTTATAAGAGAAGAAACATTTATTCCAAAAAATGAAAATAAATACATTCATATAAATTATGGATATAGAAATAATATTTTTGGTAATAAATGATAAAAAATAAAAATCCTAAAAAAACCACGATCATATTTTGTTGCAAGATGAGGTGTTAGTCACTGATGGACATAATAGATAGTTTGGATTTTCTACCTACTAATTGATAAACCTCCCATAGATCAATCTTTATGAATATAATTGGTTTGTATGTTTGAATAAATATTTGAGAACCAAAATATATATCTAGTACTCAATTTGTAGAAACAGATAAAATTCACTCAATAATAAATTCACATGAAGCTTCTCCTCGATTCTTAGGCTGGGTATAGTTTTTCTTCTAGTGTATCTTACTACCACATGCAAAATAAATGGAATCATTATTACTTGAGTGCACATTGATCATTCTCTTATTTTAAGGGAATGGATAATATTTTGGGTTTAAGCTCTTAAATTTCACTTTCCATTTTTCGCTATATGGATGGAGGGATTTTCATGCTTTGTCTCCTTGTCTACTTTGTGAACAAGAGTAAGAACATCTAAAAGAGACTTCTCAATGTAGTTAATATTTAAAATTACAAAAAATATAAATAATCTCTAAGGTAATGATGTAAGAATGATATCATTTCATAGTTCATCAGGGTGTTTAAATCTTAGAGCCTTTAGGCCCTTAATGTAGCAAATGAACTTGACTATGGGAGTCCCATCTGGTGTACCCTCTCTATAATTTCTCTAAAAAAGATCCTTGGAGATCTCAAATAGTTCTTGTTTATATATCTCATAATATAGACTGAGGATATACTCAATCATACTATAATCATCCATGTTTCCATGTGGCTTCATGTGTTTACTAGAAATTAACCAAATCATTAAACATTGAACATCGACTATGTCGCTCATGTTTTTATCATAGACATATAACCCTTTATCACTCACCTCTTTAGTGGGTAAATCTTGTAATGAGGATTCTATCATGTAAGATTTTCATTCATGGTGCAACACAACCCAAAAGTATCTTAACCATTCCTCAAAGTTACTGTCATTGAGTAGATATACATTCTCCAAAATTGATCATAGGGATATTGTGGATGATGAGCATTTCATTTTATTCTACAATTATAAAAGAGTGTATTATTAGTACTTTTCTGGATTAAAAATTATGTCATAAATATTAATAACAAAATTATTATTTATATATCCCCCTATTTCATAAAGTCCCAATAGCCTTCACCATTAAACTCGAAATGTCTATATTCTAGGAAATTCTTGTGGAAATGATCTGTATGCCCCTTTGGATAACCCTAATGAGGGATGTTCAAGCTACATGATGGTATTTATGTAGATATTCTTTTTCAAGCATTGGGCTTGTAGATCCTTGATCCGTTGATTGGACTTCCCTATCCTGAAATCTAAACATGTATTTCCTCAATACTTTCCTCCAAGTAATAAAAAGTCTAGCGAGGGTTACTTCTCAAGATATAAGTTGGTTACGTAATACCATTACATTCATAAAAACTTCATTTTAGAATTAAGTGTCTCAATGAGGGTTGGTCACATACATTATTATAAGGATTTCATTATTAATTAAGTAATTAAATGCCATGTTTGTCTTAATATTTAGTTGAGAGATTTTATTTATTATGTGTAAAATTATCTTATTTTATATTTTACATGTCTTTTTGATATTAAATGTATTTTACTTCAGTGATTAACCATTTTTTGATAAAACATTTACAGATAATACATTAATTTATATTCAATATATTCACAATAGTTCATTTATTTATGTGACCATGGTCTTGAATCCATTAAATAAATCATGCATAAGAAGTAAATAAATAAAGGACCCAATCATGATCTTTTCAAAAAGTTGATTTATTGAGTGCACAATAAATCAACCTATGAACTAGGGTAAAACTCTTTATGCCAGTCTTGGCATGAGTTACAATATTTCACATGTCCACATGTATATTGCCTGGGGTGGAATCATCTTGGTTTTTTCTTGAACTACCTCCAAATTCCTTGGAATGTTCCATTTATTAAAAGTATTTATAACTCACATGTACGTGATGGGAACTAAAGTATTAGTTAATGGGATTACATAAATAACCTTGAATGCACGAGTTCTATATAATAATGGAGGGATGGATGAATCGAAGGAAATTATATTTAATTTAGTAATTAATAATTCAAAACCCATGAAATAAATAAAATTAAATAAATACTAATTATACATACGTCTTAGTCAAACTCATGAACAACCATACACATGCAAAAAATACACAATAGTGAAACTGGTATAGTAAAATTAGTTAAACATTATTTCTATATTTTATTTATTATTAAGATAAACATGATTTTATTAATTATATTTCATATTAATGACTATTAGAATTATCTTGTAGAAATCCATCATATATTCATTCATGCTAAATAAACATCATAACCAATAATTATACATAATTAAAATAAATTAATTGAGTATTTAATAATTATTTAAACCCATTATTAAATTTTCAAACACAATAGGTTTCAAACAATATAATAGGTTTTTAATGATGCAATTATAAATTTAATGTAATTTAATTATGTCCATTATTGGGAGACTACACAGTGTGTAGATACAAGTTAAACTGCATGTCCCTCAATTGTCATGTACTGGGGAGACACACATAAGACTTTAGTGTGTATCTTTGCTGGACTACACAACATGTAAAAGATAGCTACACAACATGTATCTCTCTTATTTTGTTCTCATGAAACCCAACAAAGGACTTGGCATGTTCATTAGATGTGGGACTAAACAACATGTATAGTCTAGCTATATGCCATGTATCTCACATGTCATGCGTCTAATTGTCTCACAAAATGAATCAGTGTATAGTAAAAACATAGAAATTAATGAACTAAATGTTTTGTATACCAACTATATATCATGTAATTAATTAATGCATCATGATATAAGACTCATACAGTTTTAACTGTGTATTTGACCACACAATTTGTGAGAATTTTACTGCTAAACCATAAAGACTACATTATGTGTATGCCAGCTACACACCAGGTAGTCTGACATGTTGTGTGCTAGGTTGGTCTAGTGTACATGTGGTGTGAAATAAATGTACCATGTGTAGTTACTACATGAAACGTCGTGTATCCTATGACTCAACTAGGTGATGTGAATTTGGGTACACGGTGTGTACTCCAGCTACACATCATGTAATCCCACACTAACCATCTAAAATCCTCGATACTTGTTGATGGAATATCTATCTATTTATCATTTTTTTAGTCCTTTAAGAAAATGAATCACTCAATGATGATGATTAATATGTTGAAAAATGTTAATTAAAATTAGATTAAAGAACAAATAATTATTAAAATGAAAATATAACCAATATTGTTCACATATATCAACAATAAAATAAATGATTATAAATTTGAAACATGAATGATTTGATACCACATAAAGGCTATGGGCACGGTGGAAGCACCGATGGTGGGAAATAAAAAATTTAATTCATCTTAGGATTGCGTGGAAGACAAAGTGAGGATATTTATTGTTAAATTTATAATTAATTTTTTTAATATCAAACGAAATGGTTACCTCATCTTAGAAACTTTCTCTGATGAATATTTTGTTGGTCATATATTACACCTTTTTCGGATTACCTTCATTTCACTATAATGATCCGAATGTTGAATCTCTCTAGTGGTGATCCACACATGCTCCTTTGACCTCTGAACGATGCCAATTGATTTTCATGTGCTAGCACAAAGAATCAATTGTCTTATGTAGTACATTTTTCTCACTTTTAGTTCCTTCAAGCTTAAAGGAATCTCTCTAGTGCTTTTCATTCTTAAGATAAAGAGAGGATGAGTAATGGAGAGTGAATTATGTTGTGTGCAATGATTCTCAAATCTCTATTAACCATATACAGTAGACATAACCATTGATTTATAGAGTAGGGGTTTTGATTAGAATATTATTTAACTGTGTATGGCCCTTAAATAATATAGTAATCATTATTAAACCTCATGAAATATAAGAATGATATTATTATTATTATTGTTATTTTATGATGTATGCTAACTATTACAATGAAAAATATTATTTACCGACTTGAAAATAAATATTCATCGTCAGATATGATCTTCGTTCACTGTAATTCCTAGATATTTATTGAATTCTCAAATAAATATTTGATTAAATATTTTATTCATCAATAAATAAATTAAATATTTTATTCACAATCCAATAAATAAATAATTATAAAATATTTACATAATAAATTATTTATTACCTCGTGATTATTAGGGATCAAAAAAACATGAAACAATTCATTCCTCAGCCTATAAAATAATATTTATTTCTTTAATTAAATTCAAATATATTTAAATTGAGATCAATGAAAACACTTAGAATGTGACCCTCTAGGATTCATTCTCATTATAATTTGGTGAGCTTATATAAATTTGAATATTCTTATCTAACAATAGGTCAAGTCACCCAAAAGAAGAAATTAATGTCAAAACATCGACAACCACATATGAATGCTCATTGTGTAATATAATAAATTAGTCCCAATATCTCATCAAATGGGTAACACATCCATGTTATAAACATATATGCTTGACATTTCATTATTTGAATATCTGAAATAAACAAAATATTACACAATGGACAAAAAAATTAATGCGACAATTCTATTCCAGTCAAAGGGCTGAGATATCATCTTCTATTAAGATAAAAGGGATAAAATATTCTTTGTCTTATCCATTACTACCATGTCAATCATGAAACAGAAATTATACCCTACTTCCCACAAATATATGGTGTAATTTTTTTTCATATGTGAATCTTAGTTCATGATTCATGACATGTATTAATTATAATCTTAAAGTTTAAGGATCATTACACATGTTCGTAGATAGGAATATTCAATGACACCAAAACATGAAGAATTCATACAGGCGGGTTTGTTTTCATAATCTCTCATATTGGAGATTAATAATTGTAGACTTTTTGATAATAAGGCTCATCTGAATACAAGTACTCAAACATTACAGTCTATATACTATGTTCCCCATCGTAGTACATTATCCTATCATAGAACTATATTTAAGAATTTCATCATGGAACTTCAATGTTCTCATCACAGCGGGGAACAAATATGAATTTATCAATGCGAAAGATACCCTAGAACATAATTACATTGAATTCATGGAGAAAATGAACAATATATAATAATATGTTTTATTAATATTCAATTTTTCGAATATAAATGTAATCAAAGTACAATTAGTTGGTCCTCAGGATCCATCTCCAATATATGATGGCAGGGAATGAGAACTTGATAGTATGTTTATGATTTATGTCATTATGAATTTCATCATTATGAAATATTTTATTGATGTCCATGTGATTATATGTTTTATTGTTTTATCCATGGATATATTTCATACACATGCTAAAAGATATATGGAATTATTGCATTGATATTTATTTCATCCATATTAATTAGGGTTTATTTATCAATGATAACTTCCATTGTGTGTGACCATTACTAAGAATTTGAGCTTTCCTCTCTTATTTTTCCATTTTCACAGTGTTTGAAGAAGAGTAATATGAATTATACTTCCAAATATAACATGAACTCATTCTAATTAGAAAATTGATTTACACAAAATTAAGGAATTTTCACTGTATAATCCATATCTTTAATAATCATCAAATACTCACATGAAAAAAATGTGTAGGTTGAATCCACAAAAAAACCTATTCGATATGACATCACTTTTTGTTACCTGAGACACCCTAAGAGGGGTGAATCAAAGTGATTCCCAATTAAAAATTTTTATTTCTTACCAGTATATTTGGATAATGTTAACTTGTAAGAAGAAACATTGTTCAATTTATCTCCCTTCCAAGTGCAACTGCATCAAATATTATGCAATTTTTCATAAAGTAAAACATGTGGGGGAACATAGATTTTACTTAGTTTACTCACATTTGGATATATCGTAGGATCACACAACCAATGTTCTTTTTTTGTAACAAAATCCATTATAACTCATTGTTTTGGTGGATATAATGTTAGGGTGACGTCAATCCTCACTATGGATTACAACCTATAGAATGATTTATGAAATGGCTCATTGCCTCCCAACGATCAATCCCTCCTCATTTTTTGTATACTACTTGAGAATATATCCATTTATAGACTTTTATCTATCTTATTAGATTGTTGATAGAAACGTCACTTTTTAATCATCATGTATATCAATTCTCAGATACATCATAATTAAAAAATTTAAGATCCAATTTAAAGCATGTGTTAATACCAATTCCATGTTCATATATAAGAAACTCTTTGTTAGAAGAGTTGAAGAAATGTATTCCAAAAAACATTACACATCACCAAAATGTCAGATGTGAGAATTTTAACATATGAATTATTCACTTCCAGGTCTTCATAGTAAATATACACTTCGAAGTATAATATTTAATATTGCCTCAACTAGTAAAAACATAATTTCCTTAATTCAGATATTCAATGAAGAACATGTTTTTGATCCCTTTCCTTCATCTTCCTTCTTGTAACACACAGATCATTTCCTCTATATTCTCTATTATTATTTGTTCTCCACTTTCATTAATCATTCTCCAACATTTTATTCGAACCATCTCCCTCCATTTATAGTCAGGGGATTTGAATTTTATATTACAATATAATAATTTAACTACATTGAACTCCCTCTCATTCAAACTCATATCTCTAATCATCTTAAAGATACTTATTACTATTTAACTAGTTAAATACTATTAAAGTATATTCCATAACTGTAAAATAGTTACACAATTTCAACAAAACAATTCTATTTGAATTCCCTAGATTTTTGCATTATGAGTTGTATATTATGATTCATAATATATAACATAATCAAAGAATTGAAACTTTTATCATAGTGTGGAATATTGGTACATTCATCAATTGATAATTATATCATGGAATGGTATAAATCTTCATAATGTAACCTTGATTAATATTTCAAAATAGCCTAGAACATAACAATCATGACCTTACTTCATTCTTCATGATCTAATTTTAATGGAACAATTCCTTTAATAATTATGTAACCTATGTGTTATTGTGTGAGTAGATTTTAGAAATTATTAATCTCTAAACCTATTGCTTCATGTTTCACTTTCATGACATGGATATATTCAAATAGAAAAAACTATTAAACTTCATCTAACATTCCATCACAACATGAAAATCCTTCCCATGGTTTGATCATTATTAATCATATTTTATGATTTAAAATGTATATAATAATTTGTAGCTATCTGATTAGGTGACCCATACATAGCACCCTTAGTCATAGAGGTGACCCTTACATATAAAAGTATTTCAATGCTTTTTTGCCTTTCAACATTGTATGTACTTCATGGTATGGTTAATCTTCCCATGGAATGACTATCTATTATCATCAAAAATATAAACAGATACATCCTTGCATATGTGTCATGTAAAGACCCCAACAATATTAGCCTAGATATGATGGTTAATTTTTTACATTGGCACTAGATACAAAGAATCATATCCTGAAGGACCAAATAGTTTAGTAGTATTGAAGAACCAGATACAATCATGATTCCCATATTACTTTGGAAATATAAAATACAAATCATAAAATCATTCCTTCATCCTTTATGGTTTTCTTAATACCCTTATTCATATCCTAGGGAAAATAAAGAAAATAAAAGTGTGAGATTAGACTCTCAATAAGGGTATGTGTACCACGCAAGTGAATAAGGCATGATTAATATAGGAAGAATAAATGATAATCACATAATGCCATATAAATAATCATGTGATCTAGAAACTTATAAATGTATATCATAAATAATAAAATAATCACATGGAAACAATAACTAATTTCATAATTATGGAATGTATAATGTAGACCATCTGAAAATTACAATTGAGGCCTTATGGTAAGACATCTAAAAGTATCGGCAATTCATTGTGATGGGACATCTACATAAATGGGTAAGGCCATGACTAAATGTACAAGCTAGTTTCTCTCATTAATCCTATTGATGCATCAATGGGTTACAACAGTATCTTCCCGTAACATACTAATTCCAATGCATTCCTCATATAAAAGGTGAATAACATAATCAATGTAAACATTCATATTGAAACATAGGAAGATGAAATGTTAATTCTTTCTCAAATGAATAAACTTAATCATAAATCATCCAGAGTAATATGATAAATGGTATCAAAATAGTACATCTCCAGTAAAAATTATCATAACCATCCATAAAATAATAAAGATAGTATCATTACAACATATCCTCAGTATATCATAATTAAAATAATGGTTTTTGTTGTTAGTGAATTGAAATACCATAAGCATTTCATTAAAAACATTTTTGAGGAAAATAATCATTTTACTTTGAATTTAGTTTTTTTTAAACTAACAATTTACAAAATATTAGGGAAATAATTTTAATTTAAAATAAATCCATGGATAATTTTAAAAGAAACATCAAAACATTGAGCATCCATGATGAAAATAAATTTTCTTCATGCCATATAAGTTTACTCAACTCATAATTCCCAAAAATATAATGAGGAAGGCTCAGGCCTTGGAAAAGAGCCCCGTCTACCAAAGATTTATTAAAGAAAAATAAAGTGTAGAGTATAAAGAAAGGAAAAAAAGAAAATCCAAAAAAAAGAAAAATCAGAAAGTCTCAAAGCTCTTAGCACCACCATCTTCTAAGAAATCATCCAAATCCACCGATTCCCATTCGGATTGAGGGGCATAACTATTGAACAAAGTGATGTACTGATTTCTCAGACGTAATTCATCCAGGTCAAAGACTTACTTGATGATTTCTTACTTCGTACCTTCCTTTGGTCTATATGTTTCCATTTATCATTCTTCGAAGAGAACCTAGTAGAAACGGTCTTCGGAATATTAGAATAATCTTTCCTAGGTTTCCTCTTAGGTGGAGTGGTGGAAGCTCCCCCCTTTTCATTCCCATTTCTCCCATGGATACAGAAATCTTAATTATCAGTGATTCTTTTCTTTTCCCCTCGAACAACATCACTATATGAAACTTTAGTGCCTTCACTATCATTTTCCTTTCCTCCATTAGAGGCCTCACCCCACTTTCCATCACATTCCATAGGTCATGTATCACGAATTTTTCCTCTCTTATCCATTGGAACCTATTTCAATTTATTCAAATTTATATCGATAGGGGTCTGACACTGTATGTGGATATTACTGACTTGCATGTGAAATTCCTCGTTCCATGCTTTTCTCACAGACAATGAGTGGTCAGCTAGCTCATAATCCATCTGGGGAGGCTCATTTTTCATAGCACACTCTTCATGTTTACCCAAAGAGGCATTGACATTTCCAACTTTCATATCGAAGGAATTACCCCCACTTTCCATTTCTTCCACCATCTTGCCCGGCGCAATTTCCATATCTAAGGCATTTCCCCCAATGTCCATTTCTATTCCCCCTACATATACTTCAACATATTCTGCCCCCTCCAGTACTGAAAAATGATTCAAAGATCATGGATTAACACCATCAGGCTTAACCATTTTAGCATTGACCTAAAGGATCTGTTCAGAACCCTCTGGAACTTTTGATGAGTCAAGACCTCGGCCCACAAACTGATGCCCATCTAAAATATTGTTGATACTCCCAACATCCTCTTGATGCTTCAAATAGGATGAAACACCCCCCCTTTCTATTAGATTACTCAAGTCATGAACTCTCATGTCATCCTTAATCCTATCAAAGACATTGGACACAGAAGGATTTCCAACCTGCTTCACTGGATGTGTGATCTACTCTGCACAACTCATCTCATTATCCCTTTGCTCATCCACATCTCCTTCTCTTACCTGCACTACACCTTTCCCCTAGTGATCACCAGGTCGGTAGAGTGCCTCCGAATGACCCACTCTTCTACAGTTAAAGAAAAACACCACCCAATGATTGAATATCACTGACTGCTAACACCTGATCTCCTCAGCAGCCTCGATCCACACGGTATCAACCCGTTCCCTCGAAAAATCAACCTCCACACACATTTGTGGGTTTATTGGGTAACTCACAGAGGCAATGCGGCATCAACACAAAGGAAGCACCACACTATGTTCACTAATAGGCGCATAATCATAGGATTTTGAAAGGAAAGATGAAGAAGAGGTAGACAAACCCAAACTAGAATGATTGGAGAGTCACGATTCAGATGGAAATCATAACTCCATTTAAACAAATAAATGTCATTGAGGCTGCAGTTCTGAGGAGCAGTCGACAACGCACGAACCACATCCTCCAAAGAGGAACATCGAACCATCCCATGTCGTTTGTCCAATAACCCAACGATCGTTCGATCCTGAAGTCCCCAAGATTTAGATACGGACCTATAAAAATCATCCACTGAAGGTCGATATTTTTTGAATCGAGCAACCAAAGTCAGATTCAGGAGGTTCTCTACCTCTGTAATCTCCAACACCTAAAAGGGAATCATAGGCACTCCATTCCAAGAACCCTGGACCTTCGGACCAAGATTAATCTCAGGGAAATGTGGAATCGAATCTGGATTTGTGAAGCGGGTGAATCTGTGCCTTCGGCCAAAGCGAGGAGGTCCTGAGTCCTATTTCCCTCCCTCCCCCCTCCCATCGACTTGCGGCGGAATATAAAACAAACCTGGAATATCAAAATAATATTCATTCGAATAATATTTTCTTATATTCACTTAACATGTAAATACTTTTCATAAATAAATTAAAACGAATTATTTATTACTTTAATAATATAGAATTTATTTTTTATAAGGGATCGAAAACTTGGACAACACTCGAAACCCATGGTGGGTCCCACCATGTTCATTATAATTATTCAACTAAATATGGTGGATTATTAAATAACTATTATGTGTGACCCTTTATGCTGTTATCTCTCTAGAAGTGAATAGAATCCACAGACCAAGAGTGTATTTTAGCAACTCATCATGGCCCCTAAAGATATAAGGATTAGTCATAGAATGCAAATCAACCTATGAACACCTAGTATGCAATATAAACTCTTTGTCTTTAAATATTCCATAAAGCAAGACGCACACTTGTTTCATATTACTTTATTTTTTTTAATTTTTTTGTTGATCTAACTGAACAGATTTACCCAAACCAACCGTGGCCAATGATTTATGATGGTACTTCCATCCTGATCAACCATGCCCTAGATATAACTTCCTTAACCTGGAAGCAAAAAATCCTATTTTAACTATTCAATGTGTCATACCACCAATTGGGCACCCAACAAAACCTACCTCGACATGATTTCAATATCATGGTTTTTTCTTGGATTAAAGTATGAGATCAAACGACATGCATTGATAATAATCTCATATCAGGAGACCAATACCTGAGTCAATAGATAGGAAAAACCAATGAAACCGGAAACACATGGTGTTCCTATTGGCGGTTCTGTCCTCATGATCTCACTACTAGAGATCACCATATGAGAACTTCATGAGAATAAGTTTCAATGCATATGACCCCCATCACCTGATAGACAAACATCAATTATGTCCAGTCAGTATGATGTATCTTGACCATATGAACTTTATTTAAGATTAATGTCTTAGTATATTTTGCTTCACATTATATCTTGGGATCTTCTATAAACTTCTGACACCAAATTTAATCTATGGGAATAACCATTTCAAGAGTGGATATAGATAATTCGACACTATAATCATAATAATACATCATGTATAATTGTTTTATACACAATATGGTTGTCAAAAGTTGTTTTTAGTTGGGTTTAGGAACCCACTAATACAACACCCCCATTTCAGTAGATCCAACTTTCTAACTATACTTGTTAGCTCTCACATTATTAAAATCATGTTTCGACAACGTCAAAAATTTAGTTTCGGGGTCTTCAATGTTTCCTTTATGTGTTAATTATTCTATGTGAGACCTCATCTCCTAGAGTAAAACCTTTCAAGAGATGGAAGCCCTGAGTGTATGCTCTTTTGTCCACTATCATTGCTTCACCAAATATAAATTTTTATTAGAAAGCCACTTTAAGGACAAGTGGGAAACCATCATTCGGAAAACCACAACCACTACGTGCTAATAGAGCTCACAAACTTATTAAACACCAGGCTAAGGTTATTTGAATCATCCACTCTATATAATTCCCAGTGAAAAGTGTTATCCTATGTGTTTGGATCCTCCTTGAGCAGTTCGTCGAGATGAGAGATCATCCTGTCCATTGTCTGAATGAATTATTCTAAAAATATTTTTCCTTTATTGAAACCCCGAGAAATTATTCGATCTTGCTTGTTGATCCACGCTTCCTTCTCATCAGTGGCCTCAACTTGCAACCTTCTTTAATAATTTCTAGCAATTTCCCGAATTGAGGCATTGGGCCTCATTCCTTTCACAATAATTTCTTCCTTAGAGAGAAATATGAGCTTCAGGAAATCCCTTACCTCTTCTTAAATTACCTTTGGATCTCTACTTAGATCACTGTTATCTCTGTCTTTCTGGGCCATACATTCCTTGCTTCTTCTTTTCTTGTCTGACCTTGTTTCCATTGGTTTTGGCAGGTAAGAATAGTCTTTACGTCACTTTGGTTTTTTCCCCTGAACCAAAATGCATTTTCCGGAGTTGCGCTTTCATTTGAGACCCTTCTTCCTTCTAGGTCTGTGAGGACCTTTCCCTTGAAGACGATCCCAGCTGTCCGCTGAAATCTGACTAAAGCTATCAGCACCTGAATCATCCTCCTCATGCACCATTACTTGATCTTAATCCACCAGACTGTCAAAGTGGTTCCTTAGCTCACCCCTCGAGCCCTCAGTGGGAGGCTTCAGCCCAAACTGCTTTCTTAGCTCACTGGGGGACCTCTTGTTTTCCCCTACAGATGCAACCTTTAGATAGGATGGGGGTTGGAGAATGTTTGGGTCCAAGGGACCCAACACACTCCCCTCCTCCCGACTCACTATAATAGGCACCGTATTATCAACCTTAGACACCTTCTGTATCCTAAGAGGCTCGGCCACCCTGCCCTCCTCAGGACTCCCTTTATCAGTGTGGGGCACCTCGGTAGACAGAGTCACCTCCTCTGAATTCCCAGGAGGTTTGGCCTCCTTTACAGCCTCTATTGCAGCACATTTATGCTCACATTGAGTGAGTTTCTTCATCTCTGCTGAAGACCTGGTAGCAGATGTCTTCTTAGAACCAGTACGAGCCTGTTGTTCCTCAATAGCTCCTGAATCCTTAAATGGTACACCTAGGTCCTTCTTTATCCAATCAAACACATCATCCACCTTTGGATTTTCATTCAACCTCATTCCATTACATTGTATTGAAGATGGAGTATCATAGGTCCCCTGAGACTACCTAATATAACCTTGGTCCACAAGAACATCCTCCTTCTCTACGAGAGATCCACTAGGTAAATTACTTACATCAATGGTATCATCCTTCATAAGATTGGGAGGACCATACCAGGGTCGACTGGAGAGGCTTCGTCGGCACCTGGAGACATCATGTCCTATGATGAAACAGCCCGAGTAAAAGGAAATCCAGCAGTCGTAATGTACCTTCTGAAGCCAGTGAAGATCTCCATCAATTTCGATGATAATGGACACTAGTGGGCCTTTAGATAAATCAACTTCAACACAAATCCATGGCTCAACTGGGTGGCAGACAGCCTTGGTGTGGGAATCAGAACAAAGATAGCATCCATCACAATTTCCTATCAGTCGGAGTATCGCTGGGTTCAGAAACGGCAATGGGAGACCAGGTAAGGATATCCAGATTGCTGAGGTCAGAGGATCACATCTCAGATGAAAGTCGAAGGTCCATAGGAATAAAGAGAACCTGAACCCCTTCATAGAATGCGGACAAAGGCCCAAGCATGCACAAGGTCATCTTCATTAGAGAATCAAATCTGTAAATGTCTCGCATCTAAAAGGCCAACCATAAAATGATCCTCCAAATTCCAAGAGGAGAACACAAACCGATGAAACGCATCGACCGATGGATGATCCCTTCCAAATCGGGCTACCAACGTGTGATCTAGTAACGTGGATGATTCTGTGAACTCGAGAGGGTAAATATGAACCGAAGGAACTCTATTAACTATGGATTGAACTTTAGGACTTATATCGATCGCAGAAAAAGGACGAAGGGAGGATGGATCTGTGAAGGGGGAGAAAGAGGGTAAGTGAGGGGGAATCAGACAGGACAAAGAAGCTGGATCCCCCCTCCCCGACCGAAGTGGTTTGAGGAGGGGAGGCAGTGGCGCAGACATAGTCTCCGCCATAGGAGAAGGACGAGAGTGAGAGCAAGGGTTCCCAATTATCCCATAATACATATTAAAATTGATTAACGTTTAACGCGTGTATAGGTGTGGCCTTACACCACCCGCGTGCCACACCTCCCCAGCTAGGCCCAAGGTGGCCAACCCGTGGGCTTGGGCTAGTTCCTGCGGAGTCGAGGGGATGAGAGGATTGTTGGGAAATGGTACACGTTTCCTTTGCGAGGACTCGAACCCGGAACCTCGACGACGGGACCCCACCGCCTTGAACCAACTCACCCAGACCCCATGGGCCTAATAGTGTTTAACGGATAACGTGTGTATAGGTGTGTCCTTACACCACCAGCGCACCAAACCTCCCCAGCTAGGCCCAAGTTTTCCAACCCTTGGGCTTGGGCCAGTTCCCGTGGAGTCGAGGGGACGGGATGATCTCTAGAAAATGGTGAACGTTGCCTTTGCGAGGACTCGAACCCGGAACCTCGACGACGGGACGCCACCACCTTGAACCAACTCAACCAGCCCCCGCGGGCTAAAAGTGTTTAACGTTTAACGCGTGTATAGGTGCGGCCTTACACCACCCACGCACCACACCTCCCCAGCTAGGCCCAAGTTGGCCAACCCTTGGGCTTGGCCCAGTTCCCGCGGAGTCGAGGGGAAGAGAGGATCACTGCAAAATGGTGCACGTTGCCTTTGAGAGGACTCCAACCCGGAACCTCGACGACGGGAAACCACTGCCTTGAACCAACTCACCCAGCCCCGGCGGGTAAATGTGTTTAAGAGTTAACATGTGTATAGGTGCGGCCTTACACCACCTGTGCGCCACACCTCCCCAGCTACGCCCAAGGTGGCCAACCCATGGGATTGGGCCAGTTCCCACAGAGTCGAGGGGACGAGAGGATCGCTGGAAAATGGTGCACATTTCCTTTGTGAGGACTCGAACACAGAACCTCGATGATGGGATGCCACCGCCTTGAACCAACTCACCCAGCCCCTACGGGTGCCGATAAAAGTGTTTAACAGTTAACGCATGTATAGGTGCGACCTTACACCACCCTCACACCACACCTCCCCAGCTTGGCCCAAGGTGGAAAACCCGTGGGCTTGGGCTAGTTCCCACGGAGTCGAGGGGATTAGAGGATCGCTGGAAAATGGTGCATGTTTCCTTTGCGAGGACTCTAACCCGGAACATCGACGATGGGACGCCACTACCTTGAACTAACTCACCCAACCCCATGGGCAAAAGTGTTTTACGGTTAACGCGTGTATAGGTGCGGCCTTACACCACCCACGTGCCACACCTCCCCAGTTAGGCCCAAGGTGGCCAACCCTTGGGCTTGGGCCAGTTCCCGTGGAGTCGAGGGGATGAGAGGATCGCTGGAAAATGGTGCGTGTTGCGTTTACGAGGACTCGAACCCGGAACCTCTATGACGGGATGCCACCGCCTTGAACCAACTCACCCAGCCCCCACTGGATAAAGTGTTTAACGGTTAACGCATGTATAGGTGCGGCCTTACACCACCCGTGCGCCACACATCCCCAGCTAGGCCCAAGGTGGCCAACCCATGGGCTTGGGCCAGTTCATGCGTAGTCGAGGGGATGAGAGGATCGCTGGAAAATGGTGCATGTTTCCTTTGAGAGGACACGAACCCAGAACCTCGACGACGGGATGCCATCGCCTTGAACCAACTCACCCAGCCCCCGTGGGATGAACTACTATCATTACTTGAAATCATGGATAAACTAGTAATGTAATTATCTTAATGATGAAAAATTACATACTATTTGAGATCCCAAGAACTGGTACAAATATTTTCATTTAATAACTAATTCTTAGATAACTTATAAGCTTCAATATTCTCATTATTTGTAGATTTGGCTACTACTATCTTTTATGAGCTTATATCACACATCACCTTAGCCTAACAATGATATTAGTTTAGGTTTATATAAGTAATACTAGTATGTGTCCCTTGAAAACTAGTATCATTTCCTCTCCACATACGAGGTACATATATTTTTTACTTTCCCATGTACAGTCATATAGTTCTGACAACTTCCCTTGCAATTCTCCTGGATATAATTAAATTTTTCTACTGTTAAGTATATGTTGGAAACATCATTTCATGTACATATCATGTAATATGTGATTAATCCATCAAAAAAGTTCATGGAATTCAATTTTCTACATAAATCTTATCCTATGATCATGCATTTCAACTTGGATAGATTTATGTCATATGACACTAGAAACAATTCTCTCTCAAATTGTTTCATCTTGTATTTTTCAATACTATGTCACTATATGTACGATTGACTTGGTCTAATTTGTAATTAGATCTACCTTAGTAGATTATATTACCAAAGAGTTAGTTTGTTACTTTAAGTCAATCTTAGGAGATTTAATTTCATCTTTTTCTTAACTAACTATAAGACCAATAGATATTTTTCATATGTTACCAAACATATTTTACTTTGAAAACAATGGCGCTCCCACTAACCTTTAGTAGACACATGGAAATGATTCATTCCAAGTGAATATTTTATAATCTTCTTTCTTACATCAAACTTTTACTAGATCTCAGTAACATGAAACCCTATTATAATTCTATAGTATCGTCAACTCTTTTTGGTTGTATCGAATATAAACCTTCCATGGTTGGTGGTCATGACATCAAATGCACAATAAAATGATCCTAGATACTGGCTATAAAAAATAAAATTCTAATTGATTTAGGCATAATGAATTGGAATAACCAATTTAGCCTTATTGGATCCATGATTGTATCATCCATGTATTATCTCACATGAATACACACCATAGTATTGAAAATAATAATCCCCATTTCATGTTGATACATGGATTCCATTATTGAATTTTAATCAACATTTTCAATCATAGTTTATTATCATACACTTCTTACTTGTAGGATTTCTTATTCATATTGAATAATGTATAACTACCCAAAGGGAATATAAATAAATTACTATGGTATTAACCTTTCTACAAAGTATGTGTCTCTGGAACATTCATCTTCCACAAGCTCTTGTGGAGCTTGTTCTTATGAAAACTATTTGTTCATATCTAGCATTGACTAGACCTTAGTCAATCTTACACCCACTATCTCTAATAGATATTTTCACCCATATATAGAAATATTTTCTATCACAAGACTACCACTTTTCTACCTTAGGGATATTTGTAATATCCCATGGAATGTTTTAGGACCATTAATTTAGATTCACTTTTTATTTTCCTTGATGTGAATTTGTTTATATCCTAAAAAACTCTTTACATATAAACACATGTTATTATGATAAGGGATTTCAATCATAATACAACTATTATAATATATATTTTTCATGATAGCTGTCATATGGTTATGAGATATTGTCGTTATTTGAAAAGAATGTCTATAAATATAATTGACGTTTCTGCAAGTTGCAACATTGATACTACTTACATCTTGACTGATGTATAAAATGTGTATTTAGGAATTTCTCCACACTAATTTTTTTTATGAGTGTTAATATGTAAGACATAGAATAAATCCTAATTATTAACATCAATTTCATTATGTAGATAAGGTAATATGCATTTAGGAATTACTCAATGCTATATTATATTAGTTGATGAACACTTGGTCAAGATTTTCTTCTATGTGTCGGCTCGAATATACTCATATATTCTGGCTGTGAAAATATCATACTTCATAATCATAACCCATAATTACTTAAAAACATATTATGATGTATATTTACCACTATCTTACACTTTGAATAGTTCAAGCTCTCTTAATAAAATAATTATTAAAGCTATGTGACATACCATTATTTATAAAGGTTTATTTTTCCAAACTAAATAAGTATATACATTGATAATATATAAGGTGTTTAGATATATCGAGTGTAAATACCATCCTTGGTATATCATTCACGTTCACATTTAGTTTTACATGAAAAAGAATTATCTTTCCATAACTGGGTATATAAGTCTTACATTTTTATATTCATCAGTAATTGCCTACGATTCATGTATCATTGAACTATTGTTTGAGTATGAGACACCACAAACAACATTCATTACTGAACTTGGAATAATATATCCTTGTTTTCATAGGACACGTGAGATAAATGTTTTTTTATACTCAATAAAAGTTATACTAGAATCAATCACTTTGAAATTTCAAGTCATGTGCTTTTCACTATTGACTTAGGAATCACTATTTTCAGCCGCTTGGTGAATACACCATAATTAGTATAATGTTTTTATACTTTTATGGTTACTATATTTCAATACACATATGTGATAATCACATTGTATTTAATACCGAAGAATTATATTAGAAGCATTATATACGGTAGATGAATATACCTGAAGGAGCTATTACTTTCTTCTTTAATTAAGATCATTACGTTTAAACATCCATAAATATTATTTCATGATATGTGAAGAAACTAACATCTTTTTTATTATCTTATTATTTGAATGAAATTGTGAAGGTACCTTTGGTGTCACTCCTTCCATTGGAATTATCACCTTGTCTTTCAACTTGTTCACCATAAGAACTAAAGATTGTGCTTTCATTAATGTTGTTATTTACCTGGAAAACCATACCTAAAAGTAATGAAGTGTTTACTCCATTTTTTTTGATATGTAATATTACACGAAATTGAAATAATTGGGTGAATGTATGTGACAATGGAATTCCTTGAATGACTGTGGTACATCTTTGATATTTACATGTATCTATGTAATATCAAATATCCATATCTTGCTTCAATTTCTATTCAGATGTTTCCTAGAGATGAGACAACATGCTTAATCATGCATGTCATGATGTAGTATCCATAACTAAAATTTTATGTTTATGATCATAGAATGACATAACCATCATATGATTAACTGATGAGTCTCATGTAAGAATATTTCTCACCCTTGGATCTTGAGGTGGCTTAATAGGTATAGGTACACCAACAGATTGAATTTCATATATCATAGTATTGTTCACAAGTGCATGTATTACACATTGAAATTAAAGCTAGTTTGGACGTTATCTTTTTATTTATTATCATAGTGTATTTTGTTGTATTACATACCATTTTTTAAGAAAATAAAATCTATCTAATTTGACTTTTCTCTTGATTATCGATCTAAAAATTATTTATTAATTATTTAAATCATAAAATGTTACCCACTATGTTATCTAATTCTATTAACCCTCTATACTAGAATCAAAATATTTTGTCTATTCATTATTCTAGTGGAAAGGATCCTTGAGCCTCCCTTCATAGTCTAAAAAATTTGGATAATCCACTACTTGGAAAGTTCTTGTAAAGACCCGAATCTTGACGTACATGGAAATTACATTAATTTTGCGGAATAATTAATATATAACAAAAAAAGACACACAAGGACCGTAATAGTTTAGTGTCTTTGGAAACTCAGAATATAAACAACTAGTCATGTTGAATGATATTCAACATCTCCCGTAAAGATATTCCACTTTTTGTTTCCTTGCCTAAAAACTTTCTTTTAATCCTGGGGGAAAATAAAACATAACAAGGGTGGGCTCAAATTCTTAGTAAGGTCAAACATAGGGAATATAAAACAATCCATAAATATTTGAAAGCAAAAACCTGAACATGAAATCTAAACATTAAAACCTTAAGCAAAAACATAAATATTGGAAGTACATAAGTCATAGATCATAATGGTACATAAATCATGATAAAATATCATGGGAATAAAACATGTAATTGTGGCAACCATTCATCACTTTTTATGATTTACATAGTAGCCAAGGCATTGCTGCCAAGACCATCTTAGTGGACAAAGTCCCTTCCTGAATCTAGTTCACTCCTCGTTTCAGTCCTGTAACACTGAACCAGATTTACTTAATGTTCCAGCCATGTCTATCTCATGAGATATAAATCTTTACCCAATGCATTGGAGGGAGATATAAGTCACACCCATCTCATAATTATACCATTCTTATGTGTGCCACAAAATCATAAACCTTACATCATAGCATAACCCATGTAATAAAAATGGGAATCTTAAACATCATGACATCATAAAAAAATTCATATAAGATAAAGGAATTCATAAAAATATTTCCATCACAACATAATCAAATCCATGTAATAATAGGGATAGAAACATAACCCTATATTATCTTAGATGGAAAATAATTTTGATAAAACTCGTGAACTCCATTCTTGAGGAAAATATCCTTTCTACTTCAAAAACATTTTCCTTTCTTAACATGTCATACAATTTTAAACTAAAAGAAGTTGATTAAAAATAAACTTGAAAACTTGTAAATTAAGCTTCTTGGAAATTATGTTTTAAAAATCCATTCATGTCGTATAAGTTAAAAAAACATTCTTCTCGTACTTTTGTCGGAAAAGTCAAAAAGTACCTCGTACGAAAAATGAAAAAAGATCCCTTTCATGTCTTTTACTAAAAACTCACAAAAGGGTAAAATTGGATATAAACTATTGTAGAAGGATATAAATATTACATATTGAGGAAACACGGATGTGGATGATAAAATAGACCCCAGTAAATACCAAGGTATAAACAATCTCAGATAAAAATGAGATTGTGATATTTTCCCTATACTTATGTCTGATATGCTTCATATGTATCAAAAACTCATGTATAATGATTTAAATAATGTCATTGACTTATTACAGAATCATATTCATTGTTATGATATCATATATCGTTTACTTATGACTTTATATTCCCCGTTCTTTTGTAAATTCCATGTTAAAGAGTGTTTTGGGTAAAATCGTTTCATCTGTCATCCATGTTTTGACTTGTAATTATTCATATGATTAATTATATCATGATTAATTAATTACAGAATATAAAACATGATTTACATATAATATATATTCAGAATATACATATATATAATAGATCGATAAATGGAAATAAATACACCGTTCATGGAGACGGTAGGCCGTACGTATGCATGAACGCTGTTTTTGTTTCCTTATTGAGTTGAATGGAATTAGGTAGATGACATACATATACATAACTCCATTAGCTTTATAATGTCATATATTTCATTATTATTTCATATATATACTTTATAATCATTCTTAAATGGATAACATGGAGAATGAATCTCATCGCGTCGTGGAGACGGTAGTCCGTACGTACGCACGAGTGATGATATCGTTCCCAAAATTATAGAATTGGAGTGGGTGGTATAATATATAAGAATCATTATGATGTTATAATAACCTTATATAGTTATTCTTTACACCATTACACCCATCCACGTAAGGTGTTGGTGGAAAAACACATTACACCACGGCGTGGAGACGGTATTCCGTACGTACGCACGCGCAGTGATTTCGTTTTCCGTAGGATGGATAGATGGTGAAATAGAATTGTTTCATAATTATAATAACATATCAGTATATTAGTGATACTGATGTTATTACTTTATAATGAAACAACTATAGAAGAAGAATTTGAAGAAGAAAACAATTTGAAAGAATCGGTAATGGATATTACCTCTTCTTTGACACGCCTCTTTGAATCCTCCTATTAGGGTACTAAAATTGGTCGTTGAAGAAGACCAAGACCTCTAGGATGTTTCTAGGGAAGTTGAGAAGTTAAATGATCAGGGTTTTTCCGAACTTAAAGGCTCAAATTTGTGTGAGGAAGAGAGGAAGGAGGTGGCCTTTTATAAGGGCGGAGAGGGGCACCTTTGGAAATCTTAAAAATGTTAATTTATAATAAATCTAACCCCACTTAAAAACCTCCGAAAATGACTCATATTAGAACATTGGATGATAGAGGGTTGTAATCTCATAAACCAATAAAATTTAGACATGTTAGGAAATTATTTTAAACATTATCAACTTGATTTATCCTTATTTAATCACTTTAATTTTATTTGTGGTAATAACATTCTAAATTTTAAATTATAACAAATAATTACTTATTTGTTATGAATTTTCCATTATTGGATACTTAATCACATTTTATACCCTATAAATTTAAATTTATAATTTTTAAATATTTTGGTGATTTTTAAACAATTTTATAATATGTTATTTTTATAAAATTACAATAGTGTCAATTTTTACACTATTCATTTATTTTAATTTAAATAAAATATATAAAGAATATATGTTAGAAATAAAAGCTTTAATAGATTCATGAAATGTCATATGTATCTATAAAATTAGTGGAGCATATTAAATAGTTCATATATTATTTATTTTATTATTTTTAAAAACATTTATTTGGTTTATCTCTTAATATAATAATTACTACAACATTTTTGTAATATTATTTAGTATACTTAGTTTTTGCATAAAAATTAAAAATAAAATCCTATGATGAATATAGATCTATTACCTTTCACAATAATACTTTTACTAGAATTTATCATCTTAAAATCACATTATTTAAATTGTTATATTTATTAAATTATGAAGGTAACAACTTTGGCATCATTTAAAATCAAATAATATAAGTGTCATAATCACTTTTATAAGACTCCAAACAGTTATGTATTAGGTAATTGGATTCTTATGGTATATATATACACTACCAATAAGTTTTTTTCAGGTTTGTGGGCCTTTTAATGGGAATTATTATTTCAATAAAAACTATATTACTAATTTTTCACTTAATAAATAATTTCTGCATCATTAATGTTTCACCATTAATGACAATTATTTAATCACTAAATATTCAAAATAAATTATCATGATGTATATAATGTTATTATATTTTTGGATACTATTATGTTTCGATGTTTTATGATGTATATCACTAAATTACAATTATTATACTTATAAGATTTAAGAGAGTGACATGTTGTCACTTTCTTTGGTTTTAATAATAATTAAGTTATTTTCATGGAAAAAAGTACATTAAATGATTCCAATCTGACCCTTAGGTGATATGGGTCGACTTTTAGTCATATAATTGGATTTTGGAATGTTTTTGGATAATTTTATAATCTTATATTTACCCTTAATTACCCGATTTACCTTCAACTATGGTAAATAAATTTTATCGTAGTTACTATTCATAATGCCCAAAAATAAAAAGTAGCCTATTAACATAATTTTGACCCAATGATTCCAAATATGGAATCTATTTTTCCAAATTCAATACTCAAAAGTTGCAGGAATTAAAATAATATTAATCCCGTTGTCGAAAGAAAACGGGTTTTTGTTTAAAACATTGCAAAAGATTGAATTGATTTAACCTACGAATTCAAGGAAAAAGAAATGCTAATGACATACATTATACTAAATGGTAAAAATATATTCTATGTATACTTTAAAACCATTCAATATTATAATTTAACCATATAAAATATTACGATGAAAAAAGTTGGTTTTAATTAAAATATAGCGTGTTTTTACTATTCATTAAAATATTAAAGCTATCAAAAAAAATATCAAAATTTTATCCAATGTAAATTTTTATATCATGATTCAAAACAATAAGTTTATTTTGTAAAATTTAACTTATAAACTTCTCAAAAATTATATTTAAAATGGGTTCGCCATCAAAAGGCGGCAAAACTGCATTTTTTGAAAAATACCTATTTTACCCGAAAAAATTTATTTTGTTCTCATACCATGTTCTATAAAATGTGTAAGATGAATAATAATGTTATAAAATTCAAAATTTAGTTAATAATATTCATAACGGCTAGTTTATAATAATATTATATCCATATATCGTTGTTTAGTGAAACCCGGTATTACGTACTACACACGCTACCGAGGAAGGTCGTGATTGCGTGTGATGAAAGCCAAGTTAGGGTTGTGTGTTGTGCAAGACTCCTTTATTGTTGTGTAAAACAAAATCCAACCATATTTCATTTATACATTGAATGTATATATATATACACTCAATGTTGTGTAGAATGACTATTATCAAACGAACTTGAAATTGTGTATAACACGATCCAAGTATTGTGTTGCGTATACTGCAAGCTAATACGGTGTTGCGTATAGCACAAGATATTCATGGTGTATCATAAAACACATGACATCAAATAAATTAAAAAGGATACTTATCATAAAATCTAGGGCTGTTACATTCTACCCCCTTTAAAATGAATTTCGCCCTCGAAATTCGTCGGGGTTATACATGGTTTACTATTCGAAAGTTTCTTTAATAGAAACCCACATCGTAAAAAGGAATACCAAAAATTATCTTTAAAAACTAAGGTATGAAACGTAACGGTTACCCAAATTAACTAATCACTGGGTTTCCACATAGGCGAACATAGGTGAAAATATGGATATGAAATAGAAATCTAACCGTCATGTTCTGATGGAGAGTGGTAGAGATCATGGCTATGAAATAGCCAACAATCACAAAGCCATAGATTTGAGATGATCTAAGGTACCATCTGATTCATCGGATATAAGATCACTAGGAAAACATTTCTGGTTTTCAATATCATTTCCCTGAATTTGAAAATTTTAAATTAGAGGAAATACTTGCTTTATTTTGGTACAATCGCACTGTTGTTCGTGCTTTGAACAATTCCCACTTCATGTCTTAATGAAATGAAGTTGAATTTGTTATTCATGAAGTGTTAACAGATCATGTGATAGAATGATGAGTCATTCCATCTATTTCACACAAAAGGATAGAAAAAGTTATCAAATATACATAATTCCATCTATGGTGAGGTTAATTATATACGATTCCAAAAATGAACTTATACTTCATATATTATACCACTTAATAAAATAAAACTAGTTTCTACTAACCAGGGACTTCCTGTAGGCCATTGGTATCCGATAAAGGCCAGTCGAACTTCGGTTGTGGGTTCGATTCCCACAGCCTTGTCCGACGCGATGGGTTACCGCCCATCATGCAGGTTGTCCTTTTTCTAAAATTACATTACTATAACATCCCATCAATAATATCAAAAAAAAGTTCTATCCTTAAACAATACTAACTTATGTCCAACATAATCCATTCTAATCTTTAGGCTTATCTAAAATACTTTGGTCCAAGCTCATAGTATAAATAAATTGATTACTTGAAATGTCACAAAACAATCACATGAATTCCATCATTTATCCCCCATATATCATAAGATATATCTTGTTGGTCAAATTACAAACATGTGAATACCTTATTCATGTATTCTCTTGAAGAATGAATACCCATTGAACCTTAGTGAAAACAGGAATGCAGTTAAATGTTAACACTTTTCACATACCAAAATACTCATAATTCTATATACTCAAACCATGATATCACTTAGTCCTTATATCAATCATGAGCTCATGAATACAATCAAACTTCTCATTATCTTATTATCCCTTCATTATGCGCATATCATCTGCTTTCCAAAATATTTGAATCACTTTTCATGGTTATCGGTACCAAAAAATTATTGAAAACCACAATATACTAATACAAAAATATTCTAATACACCATAAAAGTACCTCAACAAAATTATTCTTGAATACCAATACATAAACACTTCAATCCATCCACTTCAATGATTTACCTGGAATAAGTCCTTCCTTGATTTTAGAAGATACTTTTTAGGTCAGGGCATTGAGTTGGGTAATTCCCATGTTCTCCACAAATAAGACATTGAACTCCATAACAGTCTATCACTCTATGACCCTTTTCTCCACATAGATAACATTTGTCCCTCAATTTGAGTTATTCCTCAAGGTTTTTCTTCCCTTCGTTATAAATATCAATCTTCCTTTCTTTATGCTCCTTAACATGTGAACATGCATAAATGTCTATCTTCCTCTTATTTGATGAATTAGGCATACCACTAAATTTCACCTTGTTAATCATATTTCGCGATGACTGATTTGGAATAATCACAATATCTCTCTCTCTAGGCATTGCACTTTTTTTTCTCATAGTCACTAATTTGTCCATTTGATTCAATGTTAACCGAATTCCTTCTGGTTCCCTCCATTGACTAAAACACAAAATGAATTCAATGAGAGGCAAAAATCATACAAGGAAAATAACATAATCAAGGGGGAGTACCTTAAATATCTAACATCTTAGGTTAAATTCTAAGATCATTACCGTAGTTCTAGGACTATATCCTATATGTATACTTATCCTTAGGTACATCCCTAGACATACCTTAGAAATACCTCTAGGGATCTTAATAAAGTTCTCGCATCCTAGTTTTCAAAGGTTGACTAAACCTTTCCTCTGATACCAACTGTAGAGACCCGAAGCTTGACGTACATGGACAATACATTACTTTTTCGGAATACTTAATACATAACAAAAAAAGACACACAAGGACCGTAATAGTTTAGTGTCTTTGAAAACATAGAATATAAACAACTAGTCACGTTGAAAGATCTTCAACATCTCCCATAAAGATCTTCCACTTTTTTTCATTACCTAAAACCTTTCTTTTAATCCTGGGGGAAAATAAAACATAAAAAGGGTGAGATCAAATTCTCAATAAGGGAAAACATATAGAACATAAAACAATCCATAAATATTTGAAAGCAAAAACTGGAACATGAAATCTAAACATTAAAACCTTGAGCAAAGACATAAATATTGGAAGTACATAAGGCATAGATCATAATGGTTCATAAATCATGATAAAATAGCATGGGAATAAAATATGTAATTATGGAAACCATTCAGCACTTGTTATGATTTCCATAGTAGCCAAGGCATTGCTACCAAGACCATCTTAGTGGACAAAGTCCCTTTCTGAATCGAGTTCACTCCTCGTTTCAGTCATGTAACACTGAACCGAATTAACTTACCATTCCAGCCATGTCTATCTCATGAGATATAAATCATTACCCAATGCATTAGAGGGAGATATAGGTCCCACCCATCTCATAATGATACCATTATTATTGTGCCACAAAATCATAAACCATACATCATAGCATAACCCATGTAATAAAAATGGGAATCTTAAACATCGTGACATCATAAAACAATTCATATTAGATAAAGGAATTCATAAAAATATTTCCATCACAACATAATCAAATTCATGTAATAATAGGGATAGAAACATAACCCTATATTATCTTAGATGGAATATAATTTTGATAAAACTCTAGAACTCCATTCTTGAGGAAAATATCCTTTCTACTTCAAAAACATTTTCCTTTCTTAACATGTCATAGAATTTTAAACTAAAAGAAGTTGATTAAAAATAAACTTGAATACTTGTAAATTAAGCTTCTTGGAAATAATGTTTTAAAAATCCATTCATGCCGTATAAGTTAAAAAAACATTCTTCTCATACTTTTTTCGGAAAACTCAAAAAGTACCTTGTACGAAAAACGACAAAAGATTCCTTTCATATATTTTACTAAAAATTCACCGAAGGGTAAAATTGGATATAAACTATTTTAGAAGGATATAAATATTACATATTGAGGAAACATGGATGTGGATGATAAAATAAACCCTAGTAAATACCAAAGTATAAACAATCTCAGATAAAAATGAGATTGTGATATTTTCCCTTACCTTATGTCCGATATGCTTCGTATGTATCCGAACCTCCTGTATAATGATTTAAATAATTTCATTGACTTATTAAAGAATCATATTCATTGTTATGATATCATATATGGTTTACTTATGACTTTATATTCCCCGTTCTTTTGTAAATTCCATGTTAAAGAGTGTTTTGGGTAAAATCGTTTCATTTGTCGTCCGTGTTTTGACTTGTATTTATTCATATGATTACATAGATCATGATTACCTAATTAAAGAATATAAAACATTATTTATATATAGTATATATTCAGAATATACATATATATAATAGATCGATAAATGGAAAGAAATACACCGTTCATGGAGACGGTAGGTCGTACGTAGGCACGAACGCTGTTTTCGTTTCCTTATTGAGTTGAATGTAATTAAGTAGATTAAATACATATACATAAATCCAGTAGCTTTATAATGTAATATATTTAATTATTATTGCTTATATGTACTTTATAATCATTCTTAAATTGTTAACATGGAGAATGAATCTCATCGCGTCGTGGAGACGGTAGTCCGTACGTACGCACGAGCGATGATATCGTTCCCATAATTATAGAATTGGAGTGGATGGTATAATATATAAGAATAAGTATGATGTTATAATAACCATATATAGTTATTCTTTACACCATTATACCCATCCATTTAAGGTGTTGGTGGAAAAACAAATTACACCACGGCGTGGAGACGGTATTCCGTACGTACGCACGCGCGGTGATTTCGTTTTCCGTAGGATGGATAGATGGTGAAATAGGGTTGATTCATAATTATCATAACATATAAGTATATGAGTGATTCTTATGTTATTACTTCATAATGAAACAACTAAAGAAGAATAATTTGAAGAAGAAATAAAATTGAAAGAATCGGTAACGGATATTACCTCTTTTTTGACACGCCTCTTTGAATCCTCCTCTTAGGGTACTAAACTTGGACTTTCAAGAAGACCAGGACCTCTAGGATGTTTCTAGGGAAGTTAATAAGGGAAATTATCAGGGTTTGGAGGAGCTTAAAGGCTCAAATTGGTGTGAGGAGGAGAGGAAGGAGGTGCCCTTTTATATGGGAGGAGAGGGGCACCTTTGGAAATCTTAAAAATATTAATTTATAATAAATCTAAACCAATTTAAAAAACCCCAAAAATGACTCATATTCGAATATTGGATGAGATAGGTTTTTAATCTCATAAAACAATAAAATTTAGACAAGTTATGAAATTATTTTAAACATTATCAACCTGATTTATCCTTATTTAATCAATTTAATTTTATATGTGGTAATAACATTCTAAATTTTAAATTATAACAAATAATTACTTATTTGTTGTGAATTGTCCATAATTGGATAATTAATAACATTTTAGACCATATAAATATAAATTTATAATTTTTAAATATTTTTGTGATTTTTAAACAATTTTATAATATGTTATTTTTATAAAATAACAATAGTATCAATTTTGACTCTGTTAATTTATTTGAATTTAAATAAAATAAATACAGATAATATGTTCGAAATAAAAGATTTAATAGATTAATAAAATGTCATATGTATCTATAAAATTAGTGGAGAACATTAAATAGTTTATATAATATTTATTTTATTATTTTTAAAACCATTTATTTGGTTTATCTCGTAATAAAATTATTACTACAATATTTTTGTATAATTATTTAATATACTTATTTGTTGCATAAAAATTAAAAATAAAATACTATGATGAAGATAAATATATTAAATTTCACAATAATACTTGTAATAGAATTTATCATCTTAAAATCACAATATTTAAATTGTTATATTTATTAAATTAAGAAGGTGAAAACTTTGGCATCATTTAAAATCAAATAATATAACTGTCATAATAAATTTTATAAGACTCCAAACGGTTATATATTAGGTAATTGGATGCTTATGGTATATATATACACTAAATATAAGTTTTGGTCAGGTTTTTGGGTCTTTTAATGGGTATTAGTATTTCAATAAAAACTATATTACTGATTTTTCAGTTAATAAATAATTTCTGCATCATTAAGGTATCACCATTAATGACAATTATTTAATCACTAAAAATTCTAAATAAATTATCATGATTTATATAATGTTATTATATTTCTGTAAACTATTCATTTTCTAAGTTTTATGATGTATATCACTAAATTTAAATTATTATACTTATAAGATTTAAGAGAGTGACATGTTGTCACTTTCTTTGGTTTTAATAATAATTAAGATATTTTTAGCGACAAAAGCCCATTAAATAATTCTAATCTGACCCTTAGGTGATATGGGTCTACGTTTAGTCATCTAATAGGATTTTGGAATGTGTTAGGATAAATTTATAATCTTATATTTACCCTTAATTACACGATTTACCTTTAACTATGGTAAATAAATTTTACCATAGTTACTATTCATAATGCCCAAAAATAAAAAGTAGCCTATTAACATAATATGGCCCCACTAATTCTAAATATTTAATCCATTTTTCCAAATTCAATACACAAAATTTGCAGAAATTAAATTAAAATTTATCCCGTTGTCGAAAGAAAACGGGTTTTTGTTTAAAACATTGCAAAAGATTGAATTTATTTGACCTACGAATTCAAGTTAAAATCAATACTAATGAAATACATTATATTAAATGGTAAAAATATATTCTATGTATACTTTAAAACCATTCAACTTTATAATTTAACCATATAAATTATTATGGGGAAAAAAGTTGTTTTTAATTAAAATATATCGTGTTTTAACTATTCATTAAAATATGAAAGCTATCAAAAAAATATCAAAAATTTATCCAATGTAAATTTTTATATCATGACTCAAAAGAATAAGTTTATTTTTTAAAATTTAACTTATAAACTTCTCAAAAATTATATTTAAAATGGGTGTGCCATCAAAAGGCGGCAAAACTGTATTTTTTGAAAAATACTTATTTTACCCGAAAAAATTTATTTTGTTCTCATACCATGTTCTAGAAAATCTGTAAGATGAATAATAATGTTATAAAATTAAAAATTTAGTTCATACTATTCATGACGGCTAGTTTATAATAATATTATAACCATATATCGTTGTTTAGTGAAACCCGGTATTGCGTACTACACACGCTACCGAGGAAGGTCGTGATTGCGTGTGATGAAAGCCAAGTTAGGGTTGTGTGTTGTGCAAGACTAATTTATTGTTGTGTATAACAAAATCCAACCATATTTCATTTATAAATTGAATATATATTTATATACACTCAATTTTGTGTAGAATGACTATTATCAAACGAACTTGAAATTTTGTATAACACGATCCAAGAATTGTGTTGCGTATACTGCAACCTAATATGGTGTTGCGTATAGCACAAGATAATCATGGTGTATCATAAAACACATGACATCAAATAAATTAAAAATAATACTTATCATAAAATCTCGGGGTGTTACAGTTCTAGTTAGGTGTTTGACTAGTCACAAACATTAAGTCATGGTTCTTATATATGTTGAGTGAATTCCCGACTTCTAAAATCATAAAATTGATTTTCTCAACCCATACCTCTAAAATTAAAATAATCTAGATTTGGATGCTTATTTTTTGCAACTTTATTTAAGTAAACTCATTACTCTCACAATAATTCTTTGTTAGTAAAAGGAATCATCAACATTGGTTGACAAGGAACTCAAACACTCGTTTTTTTAAATTCAAATGATGGAGCATGGTTAATGACTTAATATTTCTATGAGGATTTTTTGGTATTTTTATTGGCCAATGTAATATATTTCTATTAATCTTTTTTGTACTATGTTCTTGAATTTTTTTAAAAATAAATTCTTATTGATTCATCTTCAAATATTTAAAACTATAGTTTTGGTATATCAGTTTTGGTATTTCCCCAAAGTTATAAATCTATAATTTGATATATAGAGGCTTCCCATAGGTCACACTCTATTATAGCATCTATAAAATTATTTAGAGCTTCATAATTTTGAAATAAATAGACAATTTTGAGAAGAACATGATGGTGCTTCCCATTCTTAGCATGGTAAGAATGTTGATAGCACAAGACTCTCTAATATACGGTACTAGATACTTGAAAGAATCATGAAATTCTAGAGGTATTGGATGCCTCATAAAGCTGTTTTCATTTAACTTCGTTATTTTAAAATGTTTCAAAGTCATATATGCATGACATGAGGATAATCTCTCTATGTGGTTCTTTAGGAAGATATAGAAGAGTTGTTTGTGATCTTCATCCTTTAATGTTTTAACTAGGGAAAATAAAATAAAATTAGGGGGTGTGGATACTTAGATAATAAAAATGTAAAAAAAATGGACATATTAGGATAAACTTGTATAGTATATCCTAACTTGTCATACCCTAAGTTCCAATCTAGGTTATCCATGGTCTATTTGATACCATGTATTCTTATTGGATTTTTTCCCACTAATAATGGTTCTTACTAAGCATATGAATTTAACAAATCATATACATTGGGAGTGGAAAACCAAGAGTACAAAAATTTCCATTGTTGTTCACCAGTTCCCGTTATTGTCTAGCTCAAAATGGTGTTTTCGGGTTTTACCTCAAGATACATATGTGCTAGAGCCATCTCTAATTATTCGTGTATAGACATGGATGTATTTTATTGATAAACTAATTACTCTATACTCACCAAAATTGAGGGATTATTCTCTTATACATAGTCTTATCAATAAGGCTTTCACTAGAGTTTTCTAATCATAATCCAAAAAATAACTAAACCTATCCTTTGATACCAACTATAGTAACCCTTATCTTTGTTTCATATTTAAACATGATTTATTACATAAACATGCACTTAATAAAACTCATAATATTAATATATATAGTGTCTTTGGGGATTAGGAAAATTACATAACTACTTAAAACATGAAATACACATCTTTATTGAAAACATATTTTACATGACCACAACATTCCTTCATACTTAGTATTTCATGGGATAACCAGAGGACATACCTACGAAATTTGTGAGCCATAAATCTTAGTAAGGTAATAAAAATGGAATAAACTGAGGAAGAAAATACTTGTTAGAAAATAGGAATATCAATGGATTGAAAAATAAACATGAACACAAAGACATGATATAACATAACATTCATAACATGTAAATGTGTCAACAACATACAACATGATATTAGCATGAGACAAGGCTCATTAAACATGAATTATCATGAGTAACCCCTCATTTCACATTAATTATCATGAGTGAACACTAATTTCACAGTTATTATCATTAAACTAAACATTACCCAATGCATTAGAGCATTATTAGGGTGCACCCTTCATAATCATTTTGTTTTCATGTATAAGTGTGCTAGATAGATCATGTGACATGTATTCATTAAACATCATAACGTATTCGATGAACAAGGAAATTGGAATAAATACATGTAATTCCCCAATAAAAAGTATATGATCATAAATTTTAATACCCATGATAGGTAAATGGGTATGGTCTTCACTACACAATGATTTTGGCATGGAAAATTGTGGTGAAATTTCGACAGCATAATGACGTTAAATGGAAATTCCTGAAATGGGTTGATGAGGAAAAAATGGGTCTATAATAATTTTTACATGAAATGGAGAGTAATGGTATCATGTAAATTAATATAACAACATATTAAATGGAATTTAGTTTCATAATATAAATTAAATTCTTGAACGGAAATGAGAAGAGATAAATCTCTTACGTAATTTTGGCATGGTAATGGGTGTACACGGGAGGGATTAATTCGAGGAAAAGGTTATATAATCATTAAAACATAATGATGTATAGGGAGGTGAAAAAACATACCCAATAATTTTTAGTTGAAAATAAAAGTATGTAATAATAGAAGGACTCTTGGAAAAAATTGAGAAAGGAAGAAACCCTTACGAAATTTCGGTATAGTAACGAGTGTACTTAAATTATCATTGGGATTAATGAGTGTGAAAGGTATATATAATCACTTAAATAATATTAAAGAAATGTTATCATGTAATAATCATAACCCAACATATAAAAATGCAATTAAGAAGCATAATATAAAACAAGTTCTTGAATGGAAATGAGAAGAGAGAAATCCCTTACAGAATTTTAGCATAGAAACGACTTAGGTAAGGGTCCAAATGGTGGAGGATAAATGATATCTCATTGAAATAAAATAAAATTTATTCTGGGTAAATGATTATTAAAGAATGACAGTATAAAAAATTGAAGTTGAAAAGACTAATTTCAAACAAGTTCATTGAATTGAAAGAAGGAGAGGAAGGTGAGAATCCCTTACTTGGATGTGTGACTCAATGGATTAAGATAGGATTCTTGGGAGTATTGGGGAACCTTTTATGGGAGGTCTCTAGGGATTATAAATAAGATTTTCTATGAGATTAAGGAGTTTATGTTAAGGGGAATTGGTTCTTGGGTGGGTTTATATAGGAAAGGTGGGGGAATTCTTTATTATTTTGGTTTTGGACACTACACACTAAAATATTCAAAATCACAAACCAACCCATAGTTTTTGCCCAGGGTTTTTGAAAAAGGGGAGTGTTATACCTTATTTTATATGTATAAGGTCTGAAAAAACTAAAATATTTCCCTTTATTATATGGAGGTGAGTCACATTATCAAAAAAGTATTTTAAAATCTTAAAATATTTTATAAGTTTTGGAGGATTCATTATGGAATTATAAAATAAATAGAACAAATATAAAATCACATTATTTTGAAGGTAAAAAATTTATTTGGATTAATATAAGTTTTATAGTATTTTATTACAACACTATTGAGTCATTATGATGTCATAAAACACATTATATATATAGGATATTTAATTTTCACCCAAAAATTTGATTGTCTCAGAAAATTATGAAAAAATCACCATTAGATAATTTTGACATCATGAATCCAAAAATAATATTAAATTTATATAAATAATTTTATAAAAATGTTAATTTTTACTTTTAAAATAAAAACTAACATTTATTGAAAATTAAAGGGTTTTGGAAAAAATAGTTTTCAAACATTAATAAAAGTTACTTTTGACATCATAAAAATTATATGATAATTGACATTTAATAAATGTAATTTAATAATAATATATTATTAAAATATTATTTTTCTCAAAAATGCATTAATTCATCAAAACAAATTTTTTAATTGAATTAAAAAATACAATTTGTTTTATCGTATAAAAGTATAATTCTTATCAAACTAATTACTTAGTCATTTATAAAGAAAAAAGACAATAATGAATAGATAAAATAATAATTATGATTAAAAATGAATTTTTAATTATAATAACATTATTAATAAAACCTTGTTTTAATATAATAATTTATATAATTCTGAAAAGTACCATTTTTACCCAAAAAAATCATTTTATCAAATTCATCATATTTTTAAGAATGACTATTCTCATAATAGAATTGAAGAAATAAGAATTTTATTTATAAAAAGGGATTACACAATTAGTAACTAATAACTTGTTATAAAACCCCTTATAACACCCACAAATGACCTAAGGGTAAGGTGTGTGATGGTGATAGACTCTTGGGATGACTCTGATAACATCGTCCGAGTGGTGATTTCCTCCAAATTGAACTTCACTAGTAAATGATTTCATTTAAGCTTAACATGTTAAATCTTGGTTTAAGATTGATCCAAAGGGAATCCCAGTGATGCTACCTCCTTCTTGAGCTCCTAAAAATGGGTTTTTTATGGAACAATTCTATTGGTAGATTCCATCTCCTCTTCATTTTGAATTATTTTTTTACTGTCAATCGTATTTATAGACAATAATTATAACATTAACATTATTATTGTTTCCAACGGTCATATTTATCTTCAGTTATAATTGAACAATGGTTATATAACAGTAAAAAACTAATAGTTACATTTAAATTTATACTCATATAGTTTTAAATAACGTGACATAGTAAAACATACATTTTTTAGAAACAAAATATTTTTCAAAAGATCAGGTAATTACAAATAATCCCAAATATACCTAAACCAATTTCCCCAACCCACATTTAATACTTCCCAACTACCCTATCAAAACAACACTAAAGTAAGAAGAAAATACAACCTTCATTGAATATATCCTATTATCCACCACAAACTTCCCACAACACACTGCACAATACACCACTTATGGAGCCCTTACATTGTCCCTTCTTTACATTTCTCACCCTCTTGAAAATCCACATTGTACTCAAGGTGGAGAGAAGGGAAGTTGTGTCATCATAATTATTATCTCTCATGCCTCGAAATCTATCTAGGGTCATTGTCTTGTTTATTCATCACATATGAATAACTAATTTTCCCCCTTATGTACACCAAACTTGAAAAAATATGTTAAGAGAGTCCATTATTCAATCGACACACTAGAAACTAAATAGGCAAAGGCTGTAGTGCCATCATGATAATAGATTGCATGCTTCCCAGTAAATTGAACCTCACTGCATTCTTTGAGATAAGTTTCATCTCCAGCTACAACAATAGGTTTTTTTCACAGGTCCTAAACAACAAAAAGCTTATCATACTGAAAATTGCAACCCAAAACAGTATTCCATCCAACTAAGAGGCTTTCTTTACAACTCGCCAGAATAGATATAAGTAATTTAGTGGTTGCCTTTGGAGAGTTTGAAGTCACACCCACCATAACACCGTGAGATGTTAACACCACCATGGAAAGCACTTTATATGGAGGTGTTAAAGAAAAATCACATGCCATAATGAGGAGAATTAGACTATACGTCCATCAACGCAGGTTCCGCATGCTTCAACATATCACATGGAAGTTTCTTGCATTATTTGGTTCGGGATCATTCTGAGTACCACATCAACAAATGTTGAAAGACACGGTTCCCATACTGCATCACCGAAATCCGAAGCTTCAGTAGTTCAAGATGGACATTCATTTTTTAAGCAAAGAAACTTGTTTCTTTATCAAGAACAATCACGAAAAATCGATAGTCAACCTCTTCAGAACTCAATGGAAGAACCGAATAAATAGGATTATTGGTGAGAGGGGAACACAATGAGATTCTATTAAACATGTATCAATTGAGAACAATAACTACAATACTAGAAGAATAATAATAATTATAAGGAGAAGAGGGTAGAAGACTCTCCAAGGGACGCCCCTTGGATCCAACACCAAGGCCTCCCATGACATCCAATAGCTGAAGCCAAAGAAATATCCAAGATATTCATCAACCAACTGCCCTAACCCACATTTATTATCTCCCAACCACCCTACAAATACAACATTGAGGCAAGAAGAAAATACTGCCCTTATCTAATATCTCCTATCCCCCACTAACAACCAACAACACTCTTCACAATACACCACTTATATTGCCCCTAAACAACCCATTCCAATAACTCCACCTCCTCAATGTCAAAAACCAAAGGCTCAAGAGTTGGAGTTGGTGGTCTAGAACCAAATACTTTGTACTTTATTCATTAAATAAAAGACTTATCACATCTTTATTTTTCTACTGCGTGACATGTCATGTGATAATGTCCTAAGGATAGTTGTTGCATTAAAGGGTCGTAGCGGATCCCTACTATGATGAGAACACGGAAGTTCCATAACACTGTTCTTGAATGTATGTTCTATGGTAGGATGATATTATTTGAGGGAAACAAATAATACAGGTCATTAGGGGTGAGGACTCATAAAACTTTGAGGCACCTTCTCATAGTGTGCGCCCTTGGTAATATCCAGGAGGATATTATGAGAACAATACCCGCCAGTAGGAAATCCACATTTCATAGTGTCATCGGATGTTCCTATCTGCAGATGTGTGTATTGGTACTTATACTTTAATATTATTATTAATGGGTATTACAACTCGCGCACTTAGATGTATTGACAAAAACTGTGATGACACACTGTTCTCAGCGAGGTAGGATATGTTGGGTGCGTCACGAGTAATACCGCATTAATAGATAATGCGAGAAAGGATTTGTCCCTTCTGTTCCATAACAGAAGTAGATATCTCAGGCCCTTTGATGGAATTGATAAATCCTAAATAAATCCATGGGCATGGTAAGGTATGGGCAAGTTCAATTCCGGGAAGTCAAAGAAAGAATAATCAAGCACATGGGTTGATGGCGCTAGCATGAAACCCGCTTGATTGGAGATATCGAGACAAAGGGATTATATTACACGGTAAGCGTTCGTAGGAGGTGACACGTCATTGCGGCGTTAAATTCTTTATCTATAGGTGCCTTGGTGTGTTGCTAGATAATAACCTTGGACTTTAGTCAGGCTCAGCCTAATGCCACTGAGAAAGAGGCCTAGAGCGTCACACACTAAGTGTGTCCATGTATCTCAGTTAAATATTAATTTAACAAGTTAAATAAATATTATTCCCTATTGTGGTTTAATAATTATTTAACGATGTCTGATCGCATTTATTTTGACACTAGTTATTCAAGAAAATATATTGTGGACGAAATAATATATTTATTAGCGAGTAATGCAGTTACATTTATTTAACAAATAAATAGTCATTACTCAAGGTCTAATAAATGTGGTGGAGAAAAATGGAAAATAAAAGTACACGCCGTGTATATTAAATATACACGCCGTGTAGTTTTATAGAAAAAAAGTACACGCCATGTATTAATTATTACACGCTGTGTAGTTTTTTCAGTTGGGATTTTGAGGAATTAATATTTTTTTTATTAAATGATATTTATTATAAACAGTTTGGGTGCTTGTCAAGGAATTAATAATTCAACATGGGGGGTTTCAATAAGAGTTAATGAAATAAATAAAATGCGTAACGCGTTTATTTGTTGTCATAACTCTATTAACCTTAAACCCGATTATAAATATCCTCACAACCCCAACATTTTGAAGCACCATTGTTGTGCACAACGGATTTGGAAATACTCTCAAGCCAAGAGATAATTCCCTTTCCACCAAGAATGCCCTCAAGTTACGAGAGCAAGATCCTCCACCAGATCAAGGCGGTCGAAGGCGGACATCGCAAGCGAAGGTTCTTCTGCGGTAGCACCCGGAGATCCCTTCGGCGACGTCTAGAGATACGTGACCCATGTGTGGATCACTGATAGAGGAATCCTACACATGGATTCTATGACTCAACGACAAATCACCAAATTGTGACCGGACACATCAAAGAAGAAATAATTCCAACAGGGTAATTCTTATGAATTAATTAAATTAATTATAAACTACAATGATGATCCTCCTCAAGTGTTCCGGGACACTTCTTTTCTTTTCGTTCTTCGTTCTATTCCGAATATTCGGCATTTTATATCGTGATGGATCTTGGATTGAACATTGTTTAACGTTAAAATTAAAGTTGGGAAAACCCACCAACGCGCTTCCGCTGCGCCTGGAACCTACAAGTGGTATCAAAGGGGGTCATATCGTTGGTTATAATTATTTAGTTTTTTGTTGGTGAATTACGCATTTAATAATTTAGTTATTTCAATTCATGTTTAATCGTTTTGGAAATCTGAATCTCAAGATCTATTCCTCCTCCGACGTTTCTCATTCACCTCACAGAAACGAATTTTTCTTTTAATTTTGATTAAAATAAAATAGAGGAACTCATCCGGAGGAGCCAAACGTTTCTGGAAGTATAACACCAGAATACACGGCGTGTATTCAGAAGTACACGACGTGTAGTCTAGGTTCAATTTATTGACTGATCCACCAAATCAGGCTGCGTATTGGATTATTTCTAATAATTTAAGACACCGTGTGTTGACCAGAAACAGGTGGAACACGGTTTCCGGAATACACGACATGTGGTCCAATGAACACGGTGTGTAGTCCCTTTGGGTTAGGGTTGGGTCGTGTACTCCGTACACGGCCTGCCCGGCTGGAAACCGTGTAACGCGGAAACTACACGTCGTGTGTCCCACTGTACACGCCGTGTAATCCAAAAAATTCCTATGTACATTAACATGCCCTATCCCCGGGCGTGTACTTCAGATGGATGGTGAAGAAAAGTACACACTGTGTAGTCGGAACTACATGTTGTGTACTCACCCAAATTACGCAGATTTATTAAAATTTATTATTATATTATACAAACCCTTGAGATGTGTACCATGTTGTAGGCGTAAAGCTCAGGCACAAAACGTGATAGGTGTTTTATATATATGTGTTTAATTTAACATCTACATAATAAATGGGAATTCACCGGGTTGCCTCCAAGGTACAAGTTACGTACAAGGATAATTTTAAATGAATTTATTTGTTTAAAATTATGATGGATGAGAATCTCAAGGAAATTCAGAAAAGGGATTTATGATAAAAGGATTTATTAATTAAAGATAATTAATTGATTCGAGTGTGATTTATCTTAAACAAGAATGATTAAAGAATTGAATTCTAGTTTTATTTATGCATAAATATCGTTTCATGTATGGATGATCATGAGCTAGACTGAGACCTTTGTATGTGAATGGTTTCTTCTAATTTATTTAGTTAAATTAAATTTGTTGGCCTGGGATCCATCTCCTCTTTAATATGTAGGGCCTGCGCGCCCAATGATTCTTTTATATAAAAAACCCCTTTTACCCCACACCTGCGTGTGAGAAAAATGCATATGTAATTAATGGAGCTCCCACGCTAGTGGAGGCGGCTCAAGTCAGGAGCCAAGGTGAAACCAATCCAAGGAGATACAAAGGTGGACAGGTGGGAAGCTGTAAACACGAACCTGAAAGGTTCATGGTGTTTCTCCCCTAGGTCTTGGGATAGTTTATCAACCGCTATATAAACTAACCAATAGAAAAGCTCATGATCATACCATTTATTTTATTTCTGTCAGTCTCATTGTTTATTTATTGTGGGTGTGTTGTCACAATCACACAATTAATGAATTAAACGATCATGCAAGATGGAACTAAAATAAAACCGTCTTGTACATAAATATTATCTTAGACATGGTTAATCACTTAAGTATATCCCACATAATATTAAGAAGCATGTAATCAAATATAATACAATGGAAATTTACGTATAAGGATAAAATCCCTCAAAATAAATATTAAGTCGACATAGCCTTCCATAATCTTGGTTAGAATCGAACTATAGTTCAAAGTGCTTGACCAACCCTAGTTGTGGTGCTTTCAATTATCGGGGAATTATAATTCAAGGTTTTGGGTTGACTTGACTTGGTTCGCATCAAGGGTTGACTGCCACAGTAGGACTTGGTGTGACCAAGAGGCAAAGGTTGTGGAAATCCAAAAAGGATTTCAGGATTGGGGAGTCCACTCCGTAGATCAAGGAGCTGCGAGTTAATGCAGTTGGAATTTGGAATGCCTACCTAAAACCCTTCAAGTTTCTTGAACAACCCTAGTTGGGGTAATGCGAAGGGAAATATGGATCCTTTCCACTAGAATATTCATGCAACAGAATATTCCGAATTCAATGGTGAGGGTTATTGGATTTCGATAAAATAGTGGGAGAATAATAAGTATTAATTTATTTATTTGTCTCAATTTTTGTAATAAAGTACTAAACGTTTGCTCATCTTAATTTGTAGAAATGGAAATAAAATGACTTCAAACATATCATTGCGCACCATACTCGAAAAAGAAAACCTTCTCACCGGCACCAATTTCCATGAGTGGCAGAGGCGTTTACGCGTCGTCCTTCTCCATGAAAGGAAATTATATGTGCAGGAAGAGCCTATTCCAGTTGCGCCTGGGAAAGAGGCTAGTGATGAGGAATTATCTCTCTGCATGAAACACATGGATGATGCCACATATGTCTACTGTTTCATGCTATCGGACATGTCTAATGAGCTCTTGAAGAAACATGAAAACATGGACGCGTATAGCGTGATGTCTCACCTTAAAGATCTCTACCAAGAGAAGGCTAGACAGGAGAGGTATGATATCTCCAATGCTTTGTTTACCACGAAGTTTGGAGAGTCAGCGCCAGCTAGGCCTCATGTAGTCAAGATTATTGGCTACATTGAATGCCTGGACATCTTAGGGATTAAATTCCCGGATGAGTTGCATACAGATCTCATCCTATCATCACTGCCCAAGACCTTCTCTAGCATCATTATCAACAATAAAACGAGAGGCAATGAGAAGATTCTATCAAAGCTTCTGACCTTGATTCGCCAAGTAGATGAGGACATGGGGCGTGAAAAACCCGCGGTCCTTATGGTGAACAAGAAAAGGAAGGAAAAGGCAAAGGGTCCAAAGACTTATAAAAAGTCTGAAGCCCCCAAGAACCATCCCTCCAAGAAGGTGAAGATCCAGAGGCAGGGCAAGGAACGGGAGGCAGTGTGTTTTGCATGTGGCAAGCAGGGCCACTGGAAGAGGAACTGCACCCAGAAGCATGGGGATGCTAAAGGTGTGTTTGTTATCGAGTGCAATCTTTCTATTTCTACACATTGTGTATTAGATACAGCTTGAGGGGCTCACATCTATATTCAAATGCATGAACCAAGTAGATTTAGAAAGATCGCCAGAGGAGAGGTGGATCTTCGAGTTTCCAATGGCGCAAGGCTGGCTGCGTTGGCTATTGGCGACTACCACATCTCATTGCCGACTGGAATGATTTTGGTTTTACACAACTGTTATTATGTGCCTAGTGTTACCAAGAACATAATTTCTGTATCTTGTTTGGATATGGATGCATTTGATTTCAAATTTGTAAATAAGGGTTGTCTCCTTTATAAGAACAACATATGTTATGGTATGGAACATTTAAATAATTGTTTGTATGTATTGAATTATGAAAACCAAGTGTTGGCAATCAATAATGAAACAAACTCACATGTCTCATACATCAACCAGTTATGGCAACACCACCTTGGTCATGTGAATGAGAATCATTTGAAAAATCTCTTCCAAGATGGCTATTTAGACTCTACTGAGCTAAAACCACTTGATAGATGCCATGCTTGTTTACAAGGAAAAATGACCAAGCCGCCTTTTGATGGACAAGGTGAAAGGGCCATAGAGATTCTAGGATTGGTACACACGGATGTGTGTGGACCATTTCCATTAGAATCTACAGGTGGATATTCTTACTACATTACTTTTATTAATGATTAGAGTAGATATGGATATGTCAACTTAATGAGGTATAAGTCAGAGTCCTTAGAGAAATTTAAGGAATTCAAGAATAAAGTAGAGAATCAGTTTGGTAAGAAGATAAACAAGCTTCGATCAGATCGATGTGGAGAATATATAAACCACGATTTCATCGATCTTCTACGAGAGTCTGGGATTTTATCTTAGCTCACTCCTCCTTATACACCACAGTGGAATGGTGTTAGTTAAAGGAGGAACCACACCTTGTTGGACATGGTGAGGTCGATGATGAGTCATGCAGATCTTCCATTATCCTTTTGGGGATATGCATTACAAACTGCAGCATACACATTAAACCGAGTACCAACTTAGGTGGAAAATGGAATTCCATCCAAGTTATGGAATGGAAGGAAACCCACTTTGTCGCACACATGTGTATGGGGATGCGAGGGGTTTGTTAAGGGCTTCTCAGGCAACAAACTAGCACCTCGGGGCACGAAGTGTATCTTTATAGGATATCCCAAGGAAACAAAAGGATATTACCTATATAACCCTCAAGACAAGAAAGTTAATGTCGCCAGACAAGCCGTCTTTCTTGAGAGGGAGCACATCCGTAAGAAGGATAGTGGGAGCAAGATTGACTTCAACGAAGTTGATGCTCAAGATACAAAGGAGTTGGTACAGGAACAAGTTCCACAGGTCCCCGTGGAAGAGGTTCTAGAAACACAAGTGCTGCGTAGGAGCTCAAGAGAGGTAAGGGAACCAGAGAGATTTGGTTTCCTAGTAACCGAGGATGGTGAATCATTATTGTTGGACAATGATGAACCTCCCTCCTACAAGGAAGCTGTAGAAATCTTAGAAGCTGCAAGATGGCTAGAATTTATGAATTCTGGGATGGATTCCATGTATCAGAACCAAGTTTGGGTTCTGGTTGATGAGACAGTTGATGTAAAGCGTGTTGGATGCAAATGGGTATTCAAAAGAAAGCTGGACATGGAAGGTAATTTTAGCACCTATAAAGCAAGGCTAGTGGCTAAAAGATTCAGACAACGTCAAGTAATTGAATATTATGAAACCTTCTCACCAGTTTCCATATTTAAATCCATAAGAATCATACTTGCCATAGCAGATTACCATGACTACGAGATTTGGCAGATGGATGTCAAAACAACATTCCTTAACGGGAACCTTCAGGTAGATGTCTATATGACACAACCAGAAGGGTTTGTAACACCAGGTTAATCCAAATAGGTTTTCATGGTGCAAACATCCATTTATGGATTGAAGCAAGCATCCAGGTCATGGAACATTCGATTTGATGAAGCCATAAAGGAATTTGGTTTCATTAAGAATGAATTTGAGCCATGTGTGTATAAGCGGTTTAATGGGAATGCGGTCGTCATCCTAGAGGTATATGTTGATGACATATTGCTTATTGGAAATGACATACCATCCTTACAGTCAGTTAAGGACTAGTTGAACAAGTGTTTCTCCATGAAGGACTTAGGAGAAGCAACCTATATTCTAGGGATCAAGACCATTCGTGATAGATCCAGGAGGCTTCTTGGACTAAGTCAGGGTACATACATTGACCAGATACTAAAGAGATTTAGTATGGAAAAATCCAAGTGGGTATTGGTTCTAGTGTCACATGGTTTACATCTTTCTATGAAATTGTGTCCCCAGACACAATAAGAGAACGATAGGATGAGAAAGATCCCATACGCTTCGGCTATAGGATATATCATGTATGCCATGTTATGTACCGGGCTTGATGTTGCCTATGCACTGAGAATGGTAGGAAGATATCAATAAGATCCAGGATAACAGCATTGGACTACTGTTAAGACTATCCTTAACTATCTGAGAAGAACTAAGGATATGTTCCTGGTGTATGGAGGAGACGAGGAGCTTGTCATCAGAGGGTATGCTGATGCTGGTTTTCAAATAGATCAGAATGATCTGAAGTCACAATCTGGATATGTTTTCTGTCTCAATGGATGAGTTGTGAGATGGAAGAGTTCAAAGTAGCCAGTTGTCGCCGATTCTATAGCGGAGTCTGAGTATATCGCGGCTTCTGATGCATCCAAGGAAGCCGTCTAGATTCAGAACTTTGTCCAGGAGCTTGATGTGGTGCCTAGATGTAAAGATCCCATTACATTGTATTGTGATAATACTACAGTGGTGGATCTTGCAAAAGAACCAAGTTCACATCAACGGACAAAGCACATACTCCGGAAGTATCACCTCTTGAGGGATTTCTATCAAAGGAGAGAAGTTGTAGTGAGCAGAGTGTCCACAGAAGAGAACGTGGCGGACCCCATGACTAAAGGCCTATCTCAACAGAAGCATGAATATCATGTGAGACCTAGAAGGTTAAAGGTTGTTAGTAGTTGAATCTAGTCCAAGTGGGAGTCTGTTGGAGTTAGTGGTCTAGAACCAACTACTTTGTACATTATTCATTAAATAAAATCCTTATCACATCTTGGTTGTTCTTATGCGTGACATGTCATGTGATAATGTCCTAAGGACAGCTGTTGCATTAAAGGGTCGTAGCGGATCCTTGCTATGATGAGAACCTGAAAGTTCCATAACATTGTTCTTGAATGTATGTTCTATGGCCAGATGATATTATTTGAGGGACACCAATAATACTGGTCATTAGTGGTGAGGACTCATAAAACATTGAGGCACATTCTCATGGTGTGAGACCTTCATAATATCCAGGAGGATATTATGAGAACGAGACCCGCCAGTAGGAAATCCACATTTCATAGTGTCATTGGATGTTCCTATCTGCGGACGTGTGTATTGGTCCTTAGACTTTAAGATTATTATTAATTGGTATTACAACTCCTGCACTTAGATGTATTGACGAAAACTATGACGACACACTGTTCACATTGAAGTAGGATACGTTGGGTGCGTCACGAGTAATACCGTATTAATAGATAATGCGAGAAAGGATTTGTCCCTTCCGTTCAATAACGGAAGTAGATATCTCATCTCCTTTGATGCAATTGATATAGCCTAAATAAATCCATGGCCATGGTAAGGTATGGGCAAGTTCAATTCTGGGATGTCAAAGAAAGAATAATCAAGAACATGGGTTGATGGCACTAGCATGCAACCCGCTTGATTGTAGATATCGAGACAAATGGATTATATTACACGGTAATTGTTCGTTGGAGGTGACACGTCATTGTGGCGTTAACTTCTTTCTCTATGGGTGCCTTGGAGTGTTGCTAGACGCTAACCTTCGACTTTAGGCAGGGTCAGCCTAATGCCACTGAGAAAGAGGCCTAGAGGGTCACACACTTAGTGTGTCCATGTATCTTAGTTAAATATTAATTTAACAAGTTAAATAAATATTATTCCCAAATGTGGTTTAATAATTATTTAAGGATGTATGATGGCATTTATTTTGACACTAGTTATTCGAGAGAATATATTGTGGACAAAATAATATATTTATTAGCGAGTAATGCAGTTACATTTATTGTAGAAATAAATAGTCATTACTCAAGGTATAATAAATGTGGTGGAGAAGAATGGAAAATAAAATTACACGCCGTGTATATTAAATATACACGCTGTGTGGTTTTATGGAAACCAAGTACACCCCGTGTATTAATTATTACACATCGTGTAGTTTTTTCCGTTGGGATTTTGAAGATTTAATATTGTTTTATTAAATGATATTTATTATAATCAGAGTGGGCGCATGTCAAGGAATTAATAATTTGACATGGGGTTTTTAATAATAGTTAATGAAATAAATAAAATGTGTAACGCGTTTATTTATTTTCATAACTCTATTAACCTCAATCCCGATTATAAATATCCTCGCAACCCCAACATTTTAAAGTGCCATTGTTGTGCACAACAGATTTGGAAATACTCTCAAGAAATGAGAGAATTCCCTTTCCACCAAGAACTCCCTCAAGTTACGAGAGCAAGATCCTCCACCGGATCAAGGCGGTCGAAGGCAAACATCACAAGCGAAGGTTCTTCTGCGCTAGCACCCAGAGATCCCTTCGGCGACATCTGGAGATACGTGACACACGTGTGGATCACCACTAGAGGAATCCTACACTTGGATTATAGGATGGAATGACGGATCACCGACTCATGACCGGACACATCAACGAGGAAATAATTCCAACAAGGTAATTCGTATGCATTAATTAAATTAATTACAATCAACATATGATGATCCTCCTCAAGGGTTCTGAGACTCTTCTTTTATTTTAGTTCTTCATTCTATTCCGAAGATTCAGCGTTTTATATCATGAAGGATCTCGGATTGAACTTTGTTTAACATTAAAATTAAAGTTGGGAAAACCCGCCAATACACTTCCGCTGCGCCTGGAACCTACATCGAG